>OW240915.1:115329613-115345247 GCA_933207985.1 Pelobates cultripes
TTATTTTCAGGATATTCAGACTAGATTTTAGAATTACTATTAAAAGCTATATTTTAAAGGGCACTTATTTTATCTCTTCTCTCGATATACTCTTCAGTCCCTGGGTTAACCCCAATTCGAGTGTTAATCAAGCTTCCTCCTTTCTGCTTTATAATGTAAACAATTATATTATTTGGTTGAAGTTTTCTGATTCACAAATTATTATGGCTATGGTCCCCACCAAGGAGCGTAACTATTTGCAAAGCAATTGGGAGAAGAACACATAGGTGTCTATCAGGGCCGCCACCAGACCCTAACTCAGCTCAGGGTCTGGGCCCCCCCAGAGCCCCGCCTCCAAGCCCATCCACAGGGTCCGCCTCCAAATCCCACCCACAGGAATACACACAGACACAAACACACACGCATATAGGCATACATACTGACACACACATACTGAGACATACACACATATACAGACACACAGGCATACATAGTGACAGACAGACACATACTAACATACATACACACACACACATGCATAAGGACACACAGACACATACATACATACTGACATACAGACAGACATCCATACACACACAGACATACATTCATACTGACATACAGACATACATTCATCCTGACATACATTGATACTGGCATACATACAGACATACTGACAGTCATACATACTGACATACATTCATACAGACAGACATACATGCATACTGACATCCATACACACATACATACATTCATAATGACATACATACATTCATACTGACATACATACACTGACATCCATACACACATACATTCATACTGACATACAGACATTCATACATACATACACACATGCATACAGACATACACACACACACACACACACACACACACAGACATACATTCATAATGACATACAGACATACATTGATACTGGAATACATAAATACATAGTGACAGACATAAAGACATATATACATACTGACAGACATACAGACATACATTCATACAGACAGACAGACATGCATACAGACATTGACATCCATACACAGACATACATTCATAATGACATACAGACATATATACATTCATACATACTGACATACATGCATACAGACACTGACATCCATACATTCATAATGACATGCAGACAGACATACATAGATACTGACATATATACATACTGACAGACATACATGCCTGCATACAGACATACACACACAAAAACACACGCAGCTCATTTTTCAGCCACCCTCCTGTTCTTACCTTTTCTTTGCAGGAGGGCGGCTGGGGCTGATGGGAGTCTGCGTGGGGCTGATGGGAGTCTGCATTGGCCTCCACGCTGGCTCTCCTCCCGTGCGGAGTGAGCTGGGAGGAAGTGACCACTTCCTCCCAGCAGCACTTGCGCTAGGGCTGCACTTTTTTTAAAAAGTGGCCTGGTCGCGCTATAACATGACCACAGCGCTGACCAGGCCCCTGAAGATATAGGGCCCATCTGGTGGCCCTAAGTGCGTGGGCCACCCGACAGACCCCATCAGCATGCACGCCCTGGTGCAACTGAACTGTTATGCCGCTATACTTGTGGCCCGGGCGGCCGTGCCCCCCAGGGCCGACATTTGTCTATAATACTTTTGTTCTACTTCTCTAGTTGGAGGTTAAAAGAGCCCATATCTAATGAATTCTTGTGCACCATGACTGTAAAGATGAAAATAAATTGATCTGTACATATAAATGTTTTTTGCTACCACAAATGAAGGGATTGTGCTAATATCCACCAGTCTACCCTGTTAAAAACCTGTTTAACCAACAAAATTATATCTCTTTAATCAGAACCCCGAGTGCCTCAGGGTTCTGTCCTGGGTCTACTGCCCTTTAAAGGGACACTATAGGCATTAAAACAACTTTAGCTTAACTAAACAGTTTTGGTGTATAAAGCATGCCCCTGCAGTCTCACTGCTCAATTCTCTGCAAATTTAGACGTTAAATCACTTTACTTATACAGCCCTAATCACACCTTCCTGCATGTGACTTGCACAGCCTTGCTAAACACCTAGATATTTTAGGTTCCTCTATTGTGCAGTCTGTTTTATCTAGAATGTTTTAAATTATTAAATTTTAAGTGAAAGTCACAGTCAGGGGAAGTAAGGCTAGGGCTGTATAAACATAAACAAAAGTGATTTAACCCCTTAAGACCGCAGCCAAATGTACAAGTTGTGATCCAAAAATTTTTTTAAACAAACCTATGTACAGGTTTTATGGTGTTTTGGAAAGTTACAGGGTCAAATATAGCATATTACACTTTTCAGTTTTTTCACATTGAAATTCGCCAGATTGGTTACGTTGCCTTTGAGACTGTATGGTAGCCCAGGAATGAGAATTACCCCCATGATGGCATACCATTTGCAATAGTAGACAACCCAAGGTATTGCAAATGGGGTATGTCCAGTCTTTTTTAGTAGCCACTTGGTAACAAACACTAGCAAAAGTTAACGTTAATATTTGTTTGTGTGTGAAAAATGCAAAAAACTAATTTGATTGCCAATTTTGGCCAAGTGGCTACTAAGAAAGACTGAACATACCCCATTTGCAATACCTTGGCTGTCACTGTGATCACCTCCTGCAGATCGCGGTAATTTGCCACAGGGGGAGTGCCTGGGTGGCCAGGCATGCCCCCCACCGTGATCTGCAGGGGGATCCTGCCTGTAGTTACATGTGTCAGCCAATAGGCTGACACATAATAACTCTGATCGCAGTGACGGGCTGTCACTGCAATCAGATCGCAGGGAGAGACTGTCTCTGCATTCAGATTGCGATCAGGCTGAGCAGATCGCGGTCACTGACCGCAGGGGGACTGCCCCGACTGCGATCTGCTGCAGGTGAATGTGGCCGGCTCCATGTGTCAGCTGATTTTAAAATCGGCTGACACATGGTAAATACCGATCGCAGTGACAGCCTGTCACTGGGATCGGAAGCTGCAGACCGCGGTCCCCAGGCACAGGGGGGGGGCTGCCTGGGTGGCCAGGCATGCCCCCTGACGGCGATCTGCAGTGGCCATGTGCCGCCGGCCACGTGAGAGGCAAGACCGCCCAGGGCGTTCTATGCCACCCTGCGGTGTTTAGAGTCGCCCAAATAGGGACGGCATAGAATGCCCTGCGGTCTTAAGGGGTTAACTCCTAGATGGCATTGAATTAAGCAGTGAAAGGGATATTATGGATTTTTATTTGGCCTTTTTTGGGGCTGAAGAAAGAAGACATCAAATGGTAAGTATGACATTTTATTTTACAGGGTTAGTTTATTGCACCCCCCCCTTACTATTATTAGGGTGAGGGGGGTAGGTAGGGTATTTTTATTGGGGGGAAGGGCTAGGGACTTGGGGACCCCTAATCACTTTATTATTTATGGTCCCCACCCACCGGTCATGGGTGGGTACCGGGGGGGCATTAGGTCATTTATTTAGGGTACCCACCCACCACTCATAACTCCCTAATTCATGATTTTTTTATTTGGCCTTTTTTGGGGCGGAAAAAAGAAGATTTTAGAAGAAAGAAAACATCAAATGGTAAGTTTTATTTTTTTACCCCAGGTACTTAGTTAAAGGTTCCCCCTTATTATTTTTAGGGTGAGGGGGTTAGGTAGGGGTTAATTTTTTTTTGGGGGGGTGACTAGGGGTTTGGGGACCCCTAGTCACCTGGGGGGGTGTGGTAACATTTTTATTTAGGGCCCCCACCCGCCGCTCTGGGCTGGGGTCAGGGGGGAGGACATTAGGTCCCCCACCTTATTAGTATTTAGGGCACCCACCGCTCAGGGGTGGGGGCCAGAGGGGAGGACATTAGGTCCCCCCCTTATTCCAATTTAGGGCCTCCAGTCACCGCTCAGGGGTGGGGCCCGGGGGGGGAATGTTAGGTCCCCCCCTTATTTTACTGTAGGGCCCCCACCCACTGCTCATGGGTGGAGGTCAGGGGGGAGGACAGTAGGTCCCCCCTTATTAGTATTTAGGGCCCCCACCCACTGCTTAGGGGTGGGGGCCAGGGGGAAGGACATTAGGTCCCCCCTTATTCTAATTTTGGCCCCCACCCACTGCTCCAGGGTGCGGGCCAGGGGGGAGGACATTAGGTCCCCCCTATTAGTATTTAGGGCCCCCCACCCACCGCTCAGGGGTGGGGGCCAGGGGGGAGGACTTTAGGTCCCCCTCCTTATTTTACTGTAAGGCCCACAGCCACCACTCAGGGGTGGGGGCCAGGGGTGAGGACATTACCCCTTATTAGTATTTAGGGCCCCCACCCACTGCTTAGGGGTGGGGGCCAGGAGGGAGGACATTAGGTCGCCTCCCCTTATTTTACTGTAGGGCCCCCACCCGCCGTTCAGAGGTGGGAGCCGGGGGGGGCAATAGGTTCCCCCTTCAGGTTAGAAGCCCCCACTCGCGGTATAGCGAGTAGGGGGATAATTTACTAATACTAAGTAATCCAATTTAGGTCTTTCAGCCTTTTAGTAGATAGCTCCCTAATACCATGGGAATTAGGGAGTTATCTACTTATTCATTCCTGGCATTATACTGACTGGCTAAGTAACTTACATTTTATATGAATGTATGTTACTTTTTTGTAGTAAGTGTTGCAAATGCTTACAGCTGAATCCTGGCTATGTTTGTATACTTTTTATTTAAAATTGTATACAGTGTAACATTCTTCATTCTTCCACTGGGTAAGTATATTAGTTCTTAGGCAATACTGTGCTTCAGAACTTTGGCACTTCAGAAATTCGGTAATTTTGGAACTTCGACTATTCGGCAATTCAGTACCCGAATGTCCGAATTGCCCGAAATTCGTCCGAATTCACATTCGGACCGAAACGAATTGCACTTGTCTACAATGTAATAATGGATACCAAATATGCTGTACATATGGTCTTGCATGTACTATATGGTACCCATAATGTTAAACTTATATTGTGACCGAATCCATGACTGATATTTATGCATAAAGCCTGTCAACCAAAAATAAAGAATAAAAAAATAAAAAATGTAGCAGAGGCATGTTTAGGCGACATGCCCCTACTACATGGAGGGACCTGGCACAGGATTTAATCGGTGCCAGGTCCCCCCTTATTGCACTATTGCTGCCTAGTCACCAGTACTTATAAATTTGTTTAGGGGACATACCCCTGAGTCGGGACAGGCAGGATGATTTAACCTCCCTTTAATTAATATGGGGGTCAAAGTTATCCCCATAGGTTTTAATGCTGGGGGGGATAGGAATAGTTATTTATTACAAGGAGGGAGCTGGTAGCGCTTCTGGCTCCCTCCTTGCTTTTTATTTTTTTTGCGCACGTGCAGTGCTGTTTTCGTCCAAATGGACGAAAACAAATCATATTTGAACAAATTTCATTAGAAAACGAATGGTTTGCAGATGAAATTCAGGATTGATGAATGGAATTTTTAATTAGTACGAAATCATTCGTACGAAATTAAAATTTCACTGGTGCACATGTCTAGCAGGGATATATAACAGACAAGTGGTCATCCATTGCAACTAGAAATATGTGTTACAGCTGAGTAAAGGGTTATTTAGTAAAAACAACCATTTGTGCCTTTGCTTCATTGATTTTTTTTGTTTTTTCTTTTTGATCAGAATATCTTATTTACATGTTAGAAGAAGAATGCAAATGTTAATGAACCTAGAAACTTTGAAAGTGTGCAACCTGTGGGCTGATTTGGTACTTAAAATGGGGAAAATTGCTTAAGTAGTGATGATTAGATCTGTAGCTGCTGGAACTATAACTCCATCATGAATTGCTGGCCCCATACCGAATAAGGCAAATTTAGATTTCAGCCGAACGCCGCCAGATGTTTTTGGCTTTAATAAATATAAGTATTGCTATTGTGTTCAAAATCCAGTGTTTAGTTAATAACTCTGTAAGGTTAAGCAACTATTATTCCACTAATTAGAAATTCCATCTCTGTATGTTATGTTTTTGCAAGTATTTATCCAAATTCTGTTTCAACATCTGTATGGACTCTGCAGTGGCGTACACATAACCCATGAGGCCTCCTCTAATTCCCTCCTCCCCCCCGACAGACACACACACATACAGAGCCACACACACATACAGAGACACACACATACACAGACAGACAGATACATACAAACACGATACAGACACACACATACATACACACACACACAAAGACACATACATACATACATAAAGACAGACAGGCGCACACACACATACATACCGGCAGACACAGACAGACACACACACATACATACACGACAAACATACATACAAAGACGCATACAAACAGATAGGCACACATACATACAGACACACACACACACACACGACACACATACATACAAACAGACAGATAGACAGACAGACACACACATACAGACACAAATACAAATAGACACACACACACGACATACATACAAAGACACATACATACAAACAGACACACACACACAAATAATATTTAAGTCACCTTCCTGTTTCCTACCTTTTAGGTGCAGGAGGGTGATTTTCCCTGGGGTCCACTGGTGGCTCAGGTTGATGAGAGTCAGAGTTCCCACGCGTGGGCTCTGTGAGTCAGCTGGGAGGAGTGACGTGAAGTCACTTCCTCCCAGCAGTGATGATCTCATCACAGGGGGCCTGGTCGTGCTGTTAAAGCGCCCAGTGCTGACTGGGCCCCCTGACAATCCCTCTCCATCGGGTGGCCCTGACAGCATGGGCCACCCGATGGGCACCTTAACACGTGGCCCCGGCGGTTTGCTGCGCTGGCCGGGGCCACAAATGATGATGGCAGGCACCCAGTTGCAGGGGTCTGCAGGCCGGCTGGGCCCCCTGGAGTGACGGGCCGGTTGCAGCTCAAACCCCTGCGACCGCTCTACATACACCAGTGGGAGTCTGATAAAGCCACCTCTTCAGGCAGAGAATCCCACATCCTTACAGTTCTTACTGTAAAAACTTTTCCTTTGCCTTAGACTAAATCTCATTTCTTCCAGCCTAAATGCGTGACCTTGTGTCCTATGGATAGCCCTGTTTATGATTAGATTTCCAGATAATGGTTTGTACTGGCCCCAAATCTATTTGTATAATGTTATCATATCCCCTCTGAGGTGCCGTTTTTCCAAACTAAAAGAGATTTCAATTTTGTAACCGTTCTTCATAACTAAAATGCTCCATTCCTTTGATCAATTTTGTAGCTTGTCTCTGCACTTTTTCTATTGCCATGATATCCTTCTTTAGAACAGGTGCACAAAATTGCACAGCATATTCAAGGTGTGGTATTACTAGTGATTTATAAAGAGGCAAAATTAAATTTTCTTCCCAAGAATTTATGCATGACAAAACCTTACTGGCCTTAGCAACTGCAGATTGGCATTGCCTATTGCTGCCTAATTTGTTGTCTATAACAAATTAGGCAACAATATGCAAAGGCAGTCTGCAGTAGGGATTCTATAGAAATTCTAATGCAACACTGACATGATTCCCAACATCACTGAAGTTCCTGGCTTATTTTAACGGTTAATAATTAGTGAAATATTAATTTATCTACAAGTGTATATGTTGATTTAAAGTGAGTTAGATGATTTTCTAATGTTCTTCTTTTTCTTCATCTGCTGTATGTAGGATTACATGGTAAGGTCATGAAATGCTACAAGGCACAACTGTTATTTTTCACTAGGTTTACTAAATTACTCTCAATGCAAATCTGCAAAAATATAACATTATGTAATTACCGATAAAGACCCTTACTTTCCAAATAGCACCATCTAGCATCTTCATATTTTAACACATACAATTTTGTGTGATATTTGTGTTCAGTTCTTTAAATAAATCATAAAAAACCATGTGACGCCAGACAGGGCTCAATATGTACGGTGTTGTGGAATTTGCTGGCACTCTATTAATAATAATAATAATAATATAGTAGTTATGGTTCAAATTTTTTTTTATTTTTTAATCAAACTGTGTTCGTTCACTCAAACTGTTTGAGACCAAACCAAAACACATGGTTCTCCACATAACCTATAAACTACCTTCAACTCAAACCACATTGATAATATGCAATTCGCACTTTCATTTTTTATCAGTATCAATTTTGTCTGGACAGTGATGATTGTTTGAGAGTGTTAAGTGACAAAAATGCAAACAAAAAAGATCCCAGTTTGTTATCCCTACACAACAATTCAGTTAAATCCTAACCAAGTGAAATGAAGAAGAAAAAAATATATTTTTGTTATTTTTGATATACTGATATTTTTTAAATATAAAATGTATGCATATTTTCGCTTTTATTTAAATTGTCTAAAAAAAATAAATACTTTGCAAAGCTTATCAAGAAATACTATTTTGAGGCATATGTCCAGTATAAGCTAGTGTAATATGCAACATGCCAATAGGTAATCTTCAGTGTAAATAAACCATAGCTTAAATTGCAATGATAATGCTAGTTTAATAATCATTCCAAGTAACAAAGAAGACAGATGCATATAATGGCAGTGGATATACAGACAACGTTGGTGAATAAAACTAATTTTGTGCACTGATCTGAGTGCCATATGCCGTTGTTACTTAAAATGATTAAAGTCCCTTGGACATCTAAGCTACATAAAGTTGATTGCAGTTGTCTACAATGTGGCAAATTGTTGGTATTCATTTATCTTTCAGATACTCTATATTTTTTACTACTGTGATGTGAGGTTATATGGATTTTGTAGACCCATTGCTTTAACCAGAGTGATGAAAATAGGGAGGTTGATGTGGCTTATTATTTTACACATAATTAATAAAAAAATGTTTACAGTAAGAGCAATAAGGATATGAAATTCTCTGCCTGAAGAGGTGGTTTTATCAGAGTCCATACAGATGTTTAAACAGCAATTGGATAAATACTTAACATACAGGGATATAATTTCTCATTTTATCACATGACAGGAGGCTTCGTATTTTGCATAATCTTTCTTTACTATCTCCATAGCAGCAAAGAAAAGAGTGACAAAACTTTTAACCAATCACAACGTAGAATAGGGTATAAGAGGTGTTACCTATGACATCATTTCCTCTTTCTTTGCTGCTCCATCACAAGTTAAGTACTAAATTTTGTGTTATCTATTCAACATACACTTATTCATTTACATGCCTTTTGTCTATCACTGTACCTTTATATATTTGCCCTATTATTGCTCTTACCCTATCTGTATACCATGGGACCTTGCCTGGCTCCCTAGGTGTCTTTCACAGCTTCCCCGCCGTCTGTACTTTCCCTCCATATCTCTGTTTCTTCCAACGGCTTCCTGGTAGTTTTTTGCTCATTCGCCTGTTTGACACGAATGCCCGCGGTCTTTTCTGTGCGACCGCACATTGACTATTTGTTTCTTTCAACCGAACGCTTCGTTCGGCAGTTTGACGCGATCGCCTTTTTAGGCGTTCGCATCTATTTTCTATTCGCACGTTCGGCAGTTTTATTATGCGAACGGCAAGCTTACAGTTTGCCGCCCAAACTGGGGGAGGTACTATCCTCCACACACTAAGCCTGTCAGTCCGGCGGCCATCTTAAAGAGATAGACACTGCCTGATTTTTTCTGCACCAGCTAATCCGGCAAGCAATTGGAAAGCCTTGACCCTTTTCACTCAGTGGGACCAGGTTAGTGCCTTACACTTGGGGTTGGTTTAGCCAGTTGGTCTGTACCTTATTCTGGCCGGGGTGAGCCCCCATTTTACGCTGCTAAACGGACCTGTTCATGCAGGTTTCCGATCACCTGGGTGAGCCCCAGTGAAACAGCCCTCTCCTCTTCCTACGACCTACCGGTCTCTAACCACAGGTTATTTAGTCCTGATACTATAACACCCCGGTCCCCAGGCCTCTCCACTAATCGTGCTTAGTGCCCTCACGCAATTTATCGGGTGAGCCCCGAATCCTCATTCTTTATAATGGAGGAATCACAAACCTCAGACCTCCAGGCCATGATAACAGCAGCCGTGGCTGCAGCTATGGAACAAGCCGCTTCCAAGTCGCTCCAAACAGACTCTGAAGTCCCCAGGCCCATCTCCCTGTGGGCGGTCCTGTATTTGAAAACACGGTTCATTATAAAGCGGACTCCGAAGACTCCGACTCTTCCAGGGAACACTCCCAACCGCGGAAACGCCATTGGAAGGGCAATGTAACGCCACGCAAGTCTAAAGGGTAAGCCCCTGCTGATCGCAGAAAAGCCACGGTTCGAGCTACCCACGATGCCACACAACTTTCCTCAGGTGAGGAAGATGTAGAACCCACTCAGGCACTAGCTGTGCTGTATGAATGGCAGGCGGCAGCCTCTGACCAGGGGGACTCCGACAGGGATTCCACGGCCAACTCTGACCCTTACTTCATAAGGGAACAGGGTCTGGGTGAGCCCCAGGACTCCATGGCAACATCCATGGATAACCCACAGGCGGGCACGGAGATTTTCCTCGACAATTCGGGCCTCCAAATGTTTGACCCAAGAAACATCCGGCACCCCCATTCGGAAGAATGGTCACCACCTGAGTATTTGGCAAGGTTTATGCACTTCTGGCTCAGAAAATCGCTGGACAAGGAAGTAAGAAACCGGATGAGATCCGAATGTCCTCGCCCTAGTCTACCAGACAAAGTGACGCACACCCCCGAGTTTGACCCGCTCATGACTACATTCATGTCCCGAGGGGGTCGGGATCCGCGCAAGGGCATAGAGCGTGGCTTTAAAGGAGCGCAAGACAAACTGCTAGATGCCATTGGGCCACTAGCCAGAATCATGGATATGGCGGATGAAGCCTATGAGAGGGCTGACACTTTTACCCCAGATACGGTGCGTGAATGGGCACGAAATACCCGGGAATGGGCACAAAGGTGTTTCTGTTTCCTAGGGAACACCAACGTAGCCCTCTCTTCGGAGAGGCGCCGAGCAGCACTTTACCGTGTGACGAGACCAATCTTGCCACATTGCATTGGAGAAGCCTGGTTGCTCGCCTGCTGCCTTTGGACTATGGCCCCCTTTTAAAAGACTTTATTTTTCCCTGCAGAAAAGCCATATTCATGCTTTTCTGCCGGTTGTTCGGTAGTTTCAATCTACCGAACAACCGTACGAATGACTGGACCACCTGGGAGCTGGAGTGTGCCGGCAATTAACCTCCCTGAAGCTGCGGTTAACCGCAGCTTAATTGATGAACGCTGGGTGGCCGCCGTTCGTATCCCGAACACGAGGTCGCGGCCATTTTAAACCATACGAATGAACAGCGGTGTTCGCCTCTATTTTTATGGAACTAAAATCGGACACAGTTTTGCGCGAACACCGCTGAAGCCGCCGACCTCCCTTCTTGTTCGGTGAAAGCACACGAATGACCCGGTGTTCGGTATTTTTGTGTGAATGTCTTATACCCCAGATAGGAATCCCATGGAGCCCATTCGTATGAAACTGACTGTAAAGACTTTGGCTCCATGGCGATTAAACTGTATTCGTGTGGTCTGAGCGCCATTCACTTAATAATGTGCGCTCAGACCTGAGCTATCTGGGGATATGTTACATGTCTGTGTTTTATGTAATAAATGTGACTTTATGTATTTTAAAGTGTTTTGTGTCTTTTTGCAACCATGTGCTTAATGGAGTCTTGTGTCTGTCCTGGGAGATAATTGAATTACTTATCTCCAGGATAGAAGACTCTGAAACTGGTTTGGGCCAGAAAGCCATGCTTCATTTAGTCACAAAGGACTTTTTACTAACTTTTGAACCCCTGGTCTGATTCAGGCCATTTTTTAATATGTTGTTCCCCTGAATGGATTGATTGTGAATGTGTAATTTTATGTGAATGTGATGTATGGTTTTAGAGTTATGAAAGTTGGGTAGAAAGTATGTTTTAACTGTATGTATAATTGAGTTTCCTCTCAGGATAAGGGGAGGGAATATGTGGGATGTAACTGTGATGTTATTGGTTGTTTTATACCTCCCTGTGGGCGGTCCTGTATTTGAAAACACTGTAATAAAAACCAGGCTGGGTGTGCCAGCACCTCAGACCACTGCTTGACCCTCAACACGGAGCTTTGTCTCGTTCTTGGGGGATTCACTGTATGCTGTTAGATACTGATTGCCAGGAGTGTAAGCTTTTCCTGTTCGTCTGCTAGCTGCTATTTGGGAGGTTCCAGTTCGGGAGTTGGAGTGCTATTTTGTATCCAGTCTAAGAGTTTGGTGTTCTGCAGTAGCTGTGCCTGTATCTCTGGAAAGGGGGCCGATCGCCTAAACGGTTTTTACCCCTTTTGTGCAAAACGGTCCGTTACAATTGGTGGCAAGCGGCGGGATCGTTCCCACAGACTACAGGACAGCTACAGGCAACACCATTCCTTGGATTTACAATTTGAGGGCAACGCATGTCTGAGTAAAGCGACCCTGACAGCAACAGCATGGAACCAGCAGTGTCATACGAGGAGGAGGACCTGGATGGCCGGGATGCATTAAGGAAAGGCATCTGGTACCAGGCCCTGGATAATGTACAGTACCAGCGGGGTGAGAGTCTCCCCAGTGAAGAGCAGCGGTTGCAGAAGCAAGTGGCCCTGCGGATGCCCTTCCTGGGAGAGCAGCCCCTAGATGAATGGGTGAAGGAATTGGAGCACCGGGTATGGCAGGAGATTTGGCTGGAAGATGCATACCAGGCGCTTTGGTGGTATGGGGCACAGTACCTGCCCTGGACAGCCGAGCATGACAAGCCAGAGGGAGAGGAGTTTGATGGTCCTGGCTTGTTATGGGAGGCTTTTTCAGAGCCTGAATTTGGGAGCCCTACACAAGCCCGGTTCAGTGATCTCTTGGAGTGGAGGGAGAGCAGGTATGACTGGGACGACACTCACGACATTGAGCAAGACCTGGCTCACCTAGCAACCCTGGAGTGGGAACTGGAGCAGGACTACCGAGATCTCTTCCACTCCATTGAGAAGATTCAGCAGGACAGCAAGGTGACAGAGCCAGAACCAGACCCATTCAGCTGGGAAGACATTGTGGATATTTTCTGGGAAGAACCCCAGGTGGCCGGTAGAGATGGGACCGAGGTCTCTCCACCGGTTCTGCAGGGAATTGGGAGCCCAGTCTCCATTCCCCAGCGGCCGTGTGATTTATTGGGAATTGGGAGCCCAGTCTCCATTCCCCAGCGGGAGATATTGCAGGGAATTGGGAGCCTGAGCTCCATTCCCCAGCGGCAGGCTGAGTTACAGGGGACAGAGATAGTCGCTCCTGTCCCCCAGCAGCAGAATGAATTGCAGGGAATTGGGAGCCCGAGCTCCATTCCCCAGCGGGAGAAATTGCAGGGAATTGGGAGCCCGAGCTCCATTCCCCAGCGGGAGATATTGCAGGGAATTGGGAGCCTGAGCTCCATTCCCCAGCGGCAGGCTGAGTTACAGGGGGCAGAGGTAGTTGTTCCTGCCCCCCAGCAGCAGAGTGATATGCCGGGAAGGCAGTGTGAAGTCCAGGGAGAGGAGAGCAGTGTCCTCCCTCCCCAGCGGCAGCGTGATTTTTTGGGAATTGGGAGCCCAGTCTCCATTCCCCAGCGGCAGTATGATGCTTTGGGAATTGGGAGCCCAGTCTCCATTCCCCAGCGGCAGCACAGATTATTGGGAATTGGGAGCCCCGTCTCCATTCCCCAGCGGCAGAGTGTCCTACCGGGAATAGAGAGCCCAGTCTCCTTTCCCCAGCAGCAGGACTCTGTATTGGGAGCAGAGACAGTCGGTCTTCCTCCCCCACAGCTGGAAGTATGTATGGGAGAGGAGCTTGTTACCCCCTCTCCCCAGCGGCAGCTTAATGTACAAAGGGGAGACAGTAAGCCCCACAACCGTGCAGATGGGACCGTAGTCTCTACACTGCCAGCACAGGGGGTAGGGACGGTCGGTCCTGCCCCCAGCGACAGGGCTGTTTAGCCAAAGGGGAGACAGTCGGTCTCCCCCTCCAGCAGCAGAGATGGGTAACCAAAGGGGAGACGGTCGGTCTCCAGCAGCAGGACTGTGCATCTAAAGGGGAGACAGTCAGTCCCCAGCAGCAGCAGCAGAGCGGTGTATTTAAAGGGGAGACAGTCGGTCTCCCCCTCCAACAACCAGGCTTCCACCAGGCTACCCTCCCAGTAGCGCTGGCAACAGGGCAGAGTGCAGCTGGTCTCTGCCCACGCAGCAACCCACCAAGTCAGCGTACCCGTACCCAGCACAGCCGTGGTGAGGCACCTGGACATGGACAAGCTTCTTCTCTACCCAGGTGTAGTAACCATTTATTGTGGGTGGGCTGTGCTGTTGATTATTTGTTGTGGGTGGGCTGCTGGACTAACAAGAGCACTGACCGGCAGGAGGTCAGATACCCTGTTAGTCTGTTTGGAAAAGGGGAGAGATGTGACGAGACCAATCTCGCCACATTGCATTGGAGAAGCCTGGTTGCTCGCCTGCTGCCTTTGGACTATGGCCCCTTTGTAAAAGACTTTATTTTTGCAGGCAGAAAAGCTGTATTCGTGCTTTTCTGCCGGTTGTTCGGTAGTTTCAATCTACCGAACAACCGTACGAATGACTGGACCACCTGGGAGCTGGAGTGTGCCGGCAATTAACCTCCCAGAAGCTGCGGTTAACCGCAGCTTAATTGATGAACGCTGGGTGGCCGCCGTTCGTATCCCGAACACGAGGTCGCAGCCATTTTAAACCATACGAATGAACAGCGGTGTTCGCCTCTATTTTCATGGAACTAAAATCGGACACAGTTTTGCGCGAACACCGCTGAAGCCGCCGACCTCCCTTCTTGTTTGGTGAAAGCACACGAATGACCCGGTGTTCGGTATTTTTGTGTGAATTTCTTATACCCCAGATAGGAATCCCATGGAGCCCATTCGTATGAAACTGACTGTAAAGACTTTGGCTCCATGGCGATTGAACTGTATTCGTGTAGGCTGAGTGCCATTCACTTAATAATGTGCACTCAGACCTGAGCTATCTGGGGATGTCTTACATGTCGGTGTTTTATGTAGTAAATGTTACTTTGTGCATTTTAAAGTATAATGCTGTTTTGTGTTCCCACGTGTGTAATGGAGTTTTGCCTTTGTCTTGGGAGATAATTGAATTACTTCCCAATTATCTCCCAGGGCAGAGGGGAGGAAGCCAGGATGCATTGTGGGAATATACTGTGACTGTGTGTCCTATTTGTATACTTGTCTGTCCCTTGTCACAGTCTTCCATCTGGTCCCCTAGGGGAGTGTCCACCAGGTGGGAGACCTGCATAAAAGCCAGGCAGGTAGCCCTCATTAAACAGACCACTGCTTGACCCTCAACACGGAGCCTTGTCTCGTTCTTGGGGGGATTCACTGTATGCTGTTAGAGACTGATTGCCAGGAGTGTAAGCTGATTGTCTGCTTTTCCTGTTCGTCTGCTAGCAGTTATTTGGGAGGTTCCAGTTCGGGAGTTGGAGTGCTATTTTGTATCCAGTCCGGGAGTTTGGTGTTCTGCAGTAGCTGTGCCTGTATCTCTGGAAAGGGGGCCGATCGCCTAAACGGTTTTTACCCCTTGTGTGCAAAACGGTCCGTTACACGACCAATTTAAGTTATTTTCGAAATTCTAAAATAGATGTTATTTCTTGGTTGGATGATGCTACAATAATTTTGGAAATGGGAGAAGATAAAGGCTGTGGGA
>OW240915.1:115345347-115392049 GCA_933207985.1 Pelobates cultripes
AATGAAAGTATTTAGAAAATTGGGCAGACTAGATGGGCCGAATGGTTCTTATCTGCCGTCACATTCTATGTTTCTATGTTTTTAACCACGCCAGATTCAAAGTGCTTGATTATTTTGAAGCTTCCTGATCAATCAGACTGGCTAAAAACAAGTATGATCATACAATGTAACTAAATCCCCATACTTTTCATATATAGTGCTTAGTTATGTCTCCTATTATATCGTCTTGTTTTATTTTGTAATCCCAGTCCATGTACAGTCCTGTCCTGTTCTTGTTTTCCTCATGTCTTGTGTACATGTTCTGGGTTCTGCTTTCTGTCCTGCTCTGGTTCTGGGTTCTATTAGTTCTGTCTTGTTTTCATGTTTGGTGACTATCCTAGCCTTGTTTCAGTACTGGATACATCTTAGCATTCATCTGCTCTGGCTTCCACTAAGCTGCAATAGGGTTTTGGTTTGTGGCCGCACAAACACTGGTGCTCAACACCAGGGGGCGTGCGGTTACCCTGCACCGGGCCCTGTAATCCACTTCCATGCTGAAGATTCCCAACTTCTCATCAGGCACTCAGGGGTCCCGGTTTCCGTGCCGCCACCCCTGACAGATGGCCGTAGGCACTTGGAGTTCGTGGAGTGCAGCTTTCCTGTTCTGTCTGTGTCGTGTCATGCCTGGTTTTTCTGCTTGCAAGATATCCTGTATCTGGACCAGTCTGCTGGAGATGGCTTCCTTATTTTTGTCGTGGAGGAGGTCGATCTGCTAAGCTGTACGGTGGTTGCTTCAGGTGTTCTCTTGGTTCCTGTTTTCCTATTTTGTGGCAGTGCTCCTATTCTGGAGTGGATCTCGGTCCTGGCTGGTGGTTCCTTTGCAGGAGACCTTTCCAAAGGAAGTAAAGTAGTTTGAATGGCATTGTGAGCCGCAAACTACTTTCCTGCTGTGTAGGGGTATCCTTGCCTCCAGTAAGTCTTGAGGACTTAGTTGCTGGGTACTCGCTTCTTTCCTGGTCTCTCCCTGAGAGCTGCTTGTCGCACCCAGAGGTCGCTCCTTAAGAGGGGAGTTATGTCACATCATGCCTTGTTCTGCGGATCAGTCTGGTGATGGCTTCTGGTATCCAGTACTCTTTTTACATTTCTTGTTTAGTTTTTCTTGGTTTTTCTGGTTTTCCATTCTGTGTCTGGTTTTCTTTATGCTGGGTTTTTCTGGGTTCATTCCTGTAATCCGTCCCTGGAATTCCCAGTGTCCAGGTTTCCTTTAAATGTTTGTTTTATGTTGCCACACCCAGGGCCGCCATCAGAAATTTTGGGGCCCCTGACAAAGCACAAAGTCCCCCTCCCTCCCGGGCCCGCCCATGCCCTACCTGGTCCGCTGACAATGATGCAGGACTGAATGTGGTGTGTATAGTGGAAGTGAATTAGAATAGGTGTAATGGAAGTAGTGTTTGTGTGTATTAGATACTGTTTGTACAGTGAATGCAGAGTGTGTGTCTGTGTAGCGGATGCAGTGTGTATAGTGAACTCTGTGTTTGTTTGAGTAGTGGATATAGTGTGTGTACAGTGATGTAGTGTGTGTTTGTGTAGTGGATGTAGTGTTTGAATGTACTAGATGAAATGTGTTTAGTGGATGCAGTGTCTGTAGTGGATGTAGTGTCTGTGTATAGTGAATGCAGAGTGGTTCAATGTGTGGTGAATGTAGTGTGTGTCCTGTGAATACAGGATGTTTGTGTAGTGGATGCTGTCTGTACAGTTAATGCAGAGTGTATGTTAGTGTAGTGAATGCAGATTGTGTGTCAGTATAGTGAATGCAGAGTGTGTGTTAGTGTGTAGTGAATGCAGAGAGTGTGTTAATGTGTAGTGAATGCAGAGAGTGTTAATGTGTAGTGAATGCAGAGAGTGTGTTAGTGTGTAGCGGATGCAGAGTGTGTGTTAATGTGTAGTGAATGCAGAGAGTGTGTTAGTGTGTAGCGGATGCAGAGAGTGTGTTAATGTGTAGTGAATGCAGAGAGTGTTAATGTGTAGTGAATGCAGAGAGTGTGTTAGTGTGTAGCGGATGCAGAGTGTGTGTTAGTGTGTAGCGGATGCAGAGTGTGTGTTAGGGTAGTGGATGCAGAGTGTTTGTTAGGGTAGTGAATGCAGAGTGTGTTAATGTGTAGCGAATGCAGAGTGTGTGTCAGTATAGTGGATGCAGTGAGTGTGTTAGTGTGTAGTGTATGCAGAGTGTTTGTTGTATTAATGTATGCAGTATGTGTGTTGTGTTAGTGTATGCAGTGTGTGCGTGTTGTGTTATTGTATGCAGTGTGTGTGTTGTGTTAGTGTATACAGTGTGTGTGTGTAGATGTGCAATCTGGGGGGGAGGGGGAGTAGAGGGATTTTAACATTAATTTTTTATTAAATCAAATGTTTCTCCCCCCTCCCTGCTTATCTGTGTCCAGGGAGGGGGGAGATTCCATCTGTGGTGGTCTGGTGGGGGGCCCCCTGGCTCCCTGTTACCGCAGAGGGGGCCCAGGCAGCACACAGCTTCTCCTCCTCTCTTCTCTCTTCTAATAACTCTCGTGAGACCCGGTTACCATGGCAACGCTCTGCGGGTCTTGCGAGAGTTATTAGAAGAGAGAAGAGGAGAAGCTGTGTGCTGCCTGGGCCCCCTCTGCGGTAACAGGGAGCCGGGGGCTCGCAGCTGCACACATAGATAGCGATATTCGCTATCTATGTGTGCAGAGAAAGAAAGTGGGGCCTAGGACTGCCAGAGCAGTCCGGGCCCTCCAGGGCCGCCGAGCCCGTGACAACAGTCACGGTTGTCACCCCCTGATGGTGGCCCTGGCCACACCAGTTTGTTTTCCATCATTCCTTTTGTTTCAGTGTCCTGCAGGCAGCTGCTCAAGCCTTCTGCCCTTTCTTGCAGGTAAGTGCTATTGTGGTTTAGTATGGTTCTTTTAGCGAACATTAGGCAGTGTAGGACCTGCCGAATATGGGGTACATTGGCGTTGTAACTAAATCCCCATACTTTTCATACATAGTGCTTAGTTATGTCTCGTCTTGTTTTGCCTATCATATCTTGTCTTGTTTTATTTTGTATTCCCAGTCCATGTACAGTCCTGTCCAGTCCTGCCCCTGTTTAGTTAATGTTCCCTTATGTATTGTGTACATGTTCTGGGTTTAGCTTCCTATCCTTCTCTGGTTCTGGGTTCTACTAGTTTTGTCTTGTTTTCATGTTTGGTGACTATCCTAGCCTTGCCTTGTTTCTGTACTGGATACATTCTTGCTGCAAAGCCTCCCTATTCAGCTCCTGGGAGGTCTGCCTATTTCCTAGCTCCTAGTTCCTGAGATCCGCATAAGCTGCACCAGGGTTCTGGCATATGGCTGCACAAACTCTGGTGCTCAACACCAGGGGGCGTGCGGTTACCCTGCACCAGACTCTGATAATCCTCTTCCACGCTGAGACTCCACTTCAGGCATTCAGGGGTCCAGTACCGCCACCCGTGAAACTATGTCAGGATTCATATGAAATCCCACTTAAAGAATTACTATAACCCTTTTGAGATATAAGGTCCAATCAGCTTCTTTTAGAGCCTATCTGTGTGCACAGGAATCAGGAATTTAATGTTCCCTGGTTTAACATGTATTTTTATTTCAGAAACCTAGCATTTTCTTTTCTGGATACTAGATGGTTAAGCCGCAATTCTTTAAAATATGAAAATATTTCTGAATACGTAATAGAATAACATAATTGCACACTTTTCTTTCATATCATGCTTTCTATTAAATCATGTACAATTAACTGATTTTTTTTCAAGGTATTTGAAATACTTTCCACGTTTCCTTAAACCCATATTACTAATCAATTCCTAGTCATTCTTATGTTTAAATTAGGGATTATTCTAGCCTCGGTGAGGGAATAATCTAAATTTTATTAAAGACAGGAGGCGAATATTTGCTTTACCTTCTTTACTGAAACCTCCAGCAGCAAAGAAACAGTTAACAGAACTTTTCAAAACAACCAATCAGAACAAAGCAACAGTAGTATAAAACCCCTAAGCAGGCTCTTCCACTTCCTCTTTCTTTGATGAGGTCGAGCAGGAGAGCAAGGAAACCAACGAATCCACCTTGTAGCAGACACGTCCAGAGAAACAATCGTCAAGCCCAGAGAGAAAACAGATTACACTGCAAGAAAACAGAAAACATCGTGAAAGTAAACTGTCAAGGCAAGATGTCATATCCATCTTTCACATCATAATACCTGATGAATAAACAAAGTCTACAGATCTTATGAAGACCTAGTATGTACCTAAGCTAAAAGGCATTGACAAAACATAATTACAACACAAACATGATGAATAAAACGCACACGGACAACCATCACTGAATATTAGAAATAACCTTTATTATGTAAAACCATGCATTCACAAAACATAACAATATCCCCAATTATTTATAATAGAATAAAACTCAGATCCAGGGAGGGAACGTAAAAAAAGGGGGGGAAATATTCGCCTCCTGTCTTTAATAAAATTTAGATTATTCCCTCACCGAGGCTAGAATAATCCCTAATTTTATGGCAGGACAGGAGGCTTCATATTTGCAATTTTAACGCCCAAATAGTAGAACCAGAAGCAATATGAGATAGAGGACTGAAATAAAGGAGAATGGAAAAACTGATTCCCTAAACCAAGCAGCGGTGTAGAGAAAATGCAGAAGGGACCCAACGGCTTCCAAAATTGTTGAGGTGACAGCACCCTGAACCAAAAGTGTCCCAGAGTAACTCAAGGTCAGTCAATGAGAGGATCCACCAAATCCAACGGGTGAGCGAAGATGCAGAAACAGTCCAAAACGGCTGTACGCAGAAATAAACAGCTGTCCATGAGTAGACGGACGAAAGAACCAGATCCTGGATCTACATGGTCGTGTACAATCTGTCAACAGAGCTGTGGCCTATCCGGAGAATAGGGGTACGACACAGAGGACGAATAAAAATGAAATATGTGTGGAGCAGAAGCCGATGTACTGAACGGCAAGAAGGAAGAAGACACGTCGATACCATGACGTCAGAACGCGATGAAATAAAAGATGTACTGGGGGAAACCGTAAGCGGAAAAAACTGGTGCACCTTGTCATCAGGTCATTCCTCAATGAAATGCAGAACACACGATACCACTAGACTTGAGGAATAGCGAGAGATAGGGCTCCCGTACGGTATACTCCTCTTGGTAGACTGCAGACCAAGAGATCCTTAGCAATGCCAGAATCTTGAGAAAACGCACATGAGTCGTCCACTAGCTGACATAGGACGTGAATGGCCCCATACGATCCTACCCTGAGAGGGCAACTCAGCCAGACAATAGGGACAGCCATGATAAGGACCGCCATTGGGACCCAAACACCAGTCATGGCAGGCTACCCCCGAGGCATTAAGAGACAGGGAGTCGTAGATTGCCTTCCCATGGCAAACTCCAGCAAAAAGAGGAAAGCACGCAGGACTCATCCGAAGTGGTTTGGCCAGGCGAAACGACACTTCCAGGAATTCGGTCTGAATCAAAACCCAAAGTATCCTGTAGGTAAAGGGGATGCGTACGCCCCGAAGGAGACCAAGCTTGGAAAACTCGTCCCTCGCCGAGGGTCCGGCAGCCAGTTGGAGAACTGCTCCGTATGGCGGTTCGCACCGAATGTAATCATGCTAGTACTCGAGATCCTGGAGGGTGAGGCAACCAATCATTGGGGTCTCTCCATGGTCGGGTGAAGCCGTCCGCCACACGAGTGTCTCGTCCCGCATACATTCTGTCACAAATGACGAATACTTGTCCAGAAGCTATAGATAGCGATCCTATGTGAGATCCGACTGCAGTCCGTAGTGGGCAACCGGTGAGAAGTCCATACTGGAAGGTAGCGAGCAATACTGTGAATGTTGAACAAACCTGCAGGTAGTTCCATGCGGTTGGCGTAAAGGAGTCCCTCCTCCGGAGTCATCAATTAAGTTTTAGATGAGCTTCATCCGAAGGTCACATGATTTGGTCATACAAGGCCAAAGACCCGAGAAAGCGCCATGTTGAAGCAGCTGATAGCACCGGATCCTGGAGGTATGGCTTCCATGGTTAATTAACATAGTTAATTAACCGGGTTGGCCCCTAAGTGTAACCCGCGGGTTGCAGAGTATATACCTGGTATTTTCCTCGAAGACGGACATCTTGGTCCTCGGGAGGCGGAGCACCGCCTGGACCGAATATTCCATGAAAGACTGGAAACTGGGTTGACTGGGAGTGAGTCAGATTCAATATGTCCATGTTGATGGCAAAATCCATGCGGGTTTCTCTCATGTGCATTTGAGGGAGAGAACCAATCGTCAATGCCGAGCAGCTCTCAGAGGGGATGAGTGCCCTCCGTCTCAAAATGTGTCAACAGACGACATATGCACTGGGAGCATGTAGCGTGGGGATGGGGCGGGAGTCCACTCCACTGCACCCTTTGCCCAGCAGGGCAACTGCGGAATGAGTCGGAATGGATGCCTCTTTTGGTCATGCGTATTGCTCATGGAACGGTCCAACCTTGATCTGGAGTCCGGGCACGGTCCGAGAGATCTCTGTGATTAGTTAAGGGGGAACCCTATGAATAGAGATGTGTCAGCTCAATTTGTACATGAGGGTAACTCCGGAGAGCAGACCCAGCACTTGGATGCTAAATCCATCAGTTTGATGTCCAGCTTGGACAGGGGCCGTTTTGCGGTTCTCAGGGGTAGAAACCAACTAGGCGATACCTATAAGTCATATCGGTCCATTCCCAGTGGGAATTTAGTCTTCTCCGCTTTCCAAGCGGTAACGCGCCGTTCGTCCCGAGGAAACATTTGTGTCCGTCTGTCACTGACATCCACTGGTTAGTCCCAGATAGAGTGCAAACCCCGTGTCAGGTGTTTGCGGTGTCCTTTCCGGACTCCGTCATGAAGACTGATCCTCTTGATGAATCCATCTGTTAGCCAACGAGTACCAGGGGTGCTTGGTGTAGCGTCTAGGATGGCCGGTGGAATGTTCCCGTATGGTACCGATGGTTTCTGGCAGTGAGGTCAGCGGGGCGGCAAGAGGACAGGCCAAGTGACCTTCTGGGTACGGGAGATTTGTCCTTCAGCCGTGATTGCACAACTGCCATAGAGGTAACACTGTCGGAATGATACCTGGTGCGGCCAGCTGGGGGTCACCCAGCGTGCAAGAGGGGGTCACCCAACAAGCACAAGCATACCATGCAGTATAGGCCTGCAGGGGAGGGGGTCACCCTCAGTCTGAACATAATCGGACACTGTAGGTACAGTGGTGCGGCCAGCTGGGGGTCACCCAGCGTGCAAGAGGGGGTCACCCAACAAGCACAAGCATACCATGCAGTATAGGCCAGCAGGGGAGGGGGTCACCCTCAGTCTGAACATAATCGGACACTGTGGGTACAGTAGTGCCGAAGTGGTTAGCCGTATAATAAAGTAACCAGACATTGCCAGTCCAGCAGTGTAGACGGCAGGAGGGGGTCACCCTCATATAACCAGAACCGGGCATTGCAGATCCAGCAGTGCTGTAGGTAAGAGGGGGTCACCCTCAGTGTGGTATCATAGAGGTCTGTACACCCAGCAGTGTAGTCAGCGAGAGGGGGTCACCCTCATTATGGTTATAATGGGACCCTGTAGGTCCAGCAGAGTAGTCCACAGGAGGGGGTCACCCTCAGTATCTGCGTATTGCAGGGCACTGTAAGAACAGAAGCTCAATCAGTGGGAGGGGTACCTTCTTTTATGGGAATACCCGGACGCTGCAGGTCCAGCAGTGCAGACTGCAGGAGGGGTACCCCCTCGGTATGATAATAGCAGGACATTGCCGGAGCATTAATATAGGAAGCAGGAGGGGGTCACCCTCAGCATTAATCTTACAGGACGCCGTAGAGCCAGCAGGGTACTCATAGGTAGTCATGTTGCCAGAGGGAGGGGGTCACCCAGCCCACAATGGTGTCACACGTCCATTATTATGGTCCAGTAGCGGGTAGAGCCCCAGAAATATGGATGGGGGGGGGTTCACCCCCCAATAATAACAGGTCTGAATGTGGGACCAGTAGCCCCCCTGAGGGGTAGGAGGGTCCATATAGCGAGAAGCTGACTCACAGACCACTCAGGTATTATATTAGGATTCACTTTTGAATTGTATGTGTAGTGGAAAATTTAAGTCCCTTGCAGGAAGGGCAGCAAATCCTAGGCAGGGCAGCTAGGTGCTGAAAAACAGGCCATTTAAATTTTTATGAGAAAAACACTGAACCTTAGAGAAAGACTTGATTAGCATATAACACATGTGGCATAGTCTTGTTAAACAAAGATTTTTATTTGAGCAGTAACGTGTCCCTTTAAATCTGAGATTCACATGTAATAGTAAAAAAGTGTGACAAGTCTACTGCTAAGATAGAGAACCTAGTCACATTGCATCAGACATAGTAAGCTGCAGTTGTGAGTGTGCCCTGGGACAGATCCTGCTATCCAGGATCTGTTACATATGCAGCATGTGAGACAGGCACAGTAAGTAGAGGGATAGCTGAAAAACTGGGCTATCTCCCCTGATATAGGGAGAGGGGAGGGTGGCCACATGGCCAGCAGGCCAGTTCTTGGGTGAGACCTGGCTGTTTGCAACGCACAGAGCCCATGTGGCTCTGAAAAATGGCCGCCGCGGCTCCAACAAAATGGCTGCCGTGGCTGCAAAAACAGAGCGCGGCCTACCGCGTGGTGATCATGCAGCAATGCCACGGTAGAAAAAAGCTGCCAGGGGCCACGGGGAGCAGGTGTGGAATAAGGGAGAAAGGGTATGGGCGACAGAGCCCAGCAGGGAAACCCAGGGAGGGGGAACAGATTACAGGCAGAGCCAAAGCAACATAGCAGGGGCACCCATTCCCCATACAGAAGAGTGAGAAAAACTGCATAAAGTAACCCAGAATAACAATAAATCAATGATCAGATAAATAGCCTAAATACAGTGATACAGCAGCTACATAGCATGAAGTGGTATAGGAAATAACACAGAATAAACTGCCTAGATAAACAGCAATAGACTGCCTAGCTAAACACAGCAATAGACTGCCTAGCTAAACACAGCAATAGACTGCCTAGATAAACAGCAATAGACTGCCTAGCTAAACACAGCAATAGACTGCCTAGATAAACAGCAATAGACTGCCTAGCTAAACACAGCAATAGACTGCCTAGATAAACAGCAATAGACTGCCTAGATAAACCCAGCAATAGACTGCCTAGATAAACCCAGCAATAGACTACCTAGATAAACCCAGCAATAGACTACCTAGCTAAACCCAGCAATAGACTGCCTAGATAAACACAGCGATAGACTGCCTAAATAAAACCAGCAATTAAGCTGCTTAAACAAACCTAACAAATAGACTGATTAAATAGACTGTTTAAATAAACAAGCAGCATGTAGGATAAAACAACAACCAAGAGCAGAGACAACTCTGAGTTGGTGAGTGCTCACCTGGAGGCAGCAGCAAAGAAAGAGGAAGTGGAAGAGCCTGCTTAGGGGTTTTATACTACTGTTGCTTTGTTCTGATTGGTTGTTTTGAAAAGTTCTGTTAACTGTTTCTTTGCTGCTGGAGGTTTCAGTAAAGAAGGTAAAGCAAATATGAAGTCTCCTGTCCTGCCATAAAATTAAGTGTGTATTGAAATAAGCTTTGCTTCCCAGTCCTGGTATTCAAATTTGAGATGTTGAGCTTATTAAAGGAACTCATACTTAAAGCACTTTAGCTTGTTGCAGTGTTTATGGCCTCAATTTAATATTTTGGATAAGCTTTTCAGATGATTTAATATTTTTGGATAAACTTTTCAAATTATGTTATTTAAATGTGGATGTACATTTGTGTGTAGTATTGGTGTTTGAGTGAAGGAGTGTGTTTGTACATGTCACATCCCTCGGTATTTACCTGTCCTGCAACAACTTTTGATTTATTTGTATATCTACTCCTTCCAAATTGATTAATTAATGCTTGCACGCTCTTCCTAGAAGTAATTCACACCGGAGACAAAGTTTCTGATTAGTGAAAAACCTGAGGAATGCCTTTATACCACGGAGTGGGAGCCCCTTTTAAAGCAGAAATATGTCATTTACAGAGTCACAGTTAACATACAGTATTCATTCAACAATTGGTTAACAGTCTAAGGGGTCTTGTCTAAACCCCCTCTACAGGATGTAGTGGTGTCATTACAGAGTTCTCCCACCCATATTCCAGCTCCATTTTGGTTACACGATGGGAGGGGGAGTGAGTAGTAGTTACTGAACAGAGAGGGGCTGAAGAGGAAACAGTTACTTTAACAGCGATTCTCCATTTTGTTACACATGGCACATAGCTGTTAATTTGCACAAAGGAAGTGGGGGAGGAGTTTAATAAAGGCAGCTGTTTTTTTAACACAGGAATTTGTTACACGATGTTTGCTCGATGGGAAGGGGGGAGGCTAGCAGGATGGGAGGAATTTGCAGAGAAAATAGTTACTGAACACATTGTAGGGGGGAAGGGAATGTTTACTCTAGCAGCCAGTTTTAACATAGTGAATCACAGAATAAATAGACACTAGTAAATAGCCATTTTATTTTAATTCTTTTGTCCATAACAGTCCCCCCTTAAGATGACTATTTTACTAGCAACTACTATCTCTCACTCTAATACTGTCCCTATAGAAAAATAACAAAAAGGCTATCGTGCACATCTGTCTAAACAGGCCTCGAACGCTTCACTGCGTGGGTGACCCGTAGCAGCTTGTCCACTACTTCTTCCCGGGACAGCCTTCTGCCCGTAGAGACAGACGCGATCCCTGAATGTCCTTAAGAGGAAGTAGCTGTTGATTTAATGCGGTGGGACTGTAAGGGTGTATGTGGTGTATCACGGTCTATGTCGTCAATCTCTTGGTGAAGGAAGGTCGGGGTGGTCTGGTCGATTGTCTGATCAACTGTCTTTTGTAGGCATTTCTTAAGACAGATCAGGAAGGAGGTTCAGCGCTGATAGGAAAACAGAGAATATGACAGCAAGGCAGCACACCAGAGCTGGATTTAAGCTCTGAATATTGTGAGTAGTTCTACTATTCTATATACAATATTATTTACCGTTCATACTATACCATTGGAGTTTCCCTTGTCTTCTGTTTTCTTCACATATCCATTTTGAAGCTGCGGATATACATCTGGGACTTCACATACCATTTTATGTAGCACTAGGACTACCTCCTGCATATGTGGATTATTTATATTTGGACTTTCTAGGTATTGCTGCTTGGACTCTCTGATATATATTTTTATACATTCATTCTACTTGTCTTAGGCGCACCCTTATTTGTGCTTTTCTCTCCATTTCTTAAGACAGGGTAACACACAACAAACAAGAAAGCGAGGATGATTATCGTTATTAAAATGGCAACACCTATTTGGGCCAGAGCACCTTGCCATCCAGTCAACCTTCCAAACCATCTTTTCCATGGATCTGTGTCCCCAGAATTTCGTTTCAGCTCGTTGGACAAACTCTTTAACTTTTCTATTGCCAATGTTACCTTACCATTAGGGCCTGTATTATCTTGGATATAGGTACAGCATGTCATGGTGTCTGGGAGTATTTTACATACTCTCCCTTTTCCTGCCAAAATCATCTCTAAGGTTATTCTATTCTGGAAGGTCACCTGAGAGGTAGCTTGTAACCGCCCTATCCCACCATATATCCCATAGCAAGTATAGTTCCCTGGATATATAGTAATGCCTTCGTCTGGGTTAATATTTTTAGTAATGATTGGGTATTCATTTTCCATGACTTGCATGCTGACTGCTTAGGTTTAAATACAGAGTAGAGACTTAAAAAGCATACTTCATATCTGGAGGAAGGTTCAGGGATACAGTACCTGGGTGAGGCCTTGCTCCTCCGCAGACATAGCAGTTAGACTTGTTATGTTTAGTAGCATTGTATTTCATCCATTCAAGCCACAAGTTAGTGTCAGAGAAACCTGTCTCTACAGCCATAGTATCCTCAAATATGGGATGACTACCATGTCTTTTAAAGTCCTAATGTGTGGTTTGAGGGGATTAACAACCATGTGCGTGGCATCTACCCATTCAGGTGAGTCCTACATGTCCCGTAAGTAAAACGTCTCCTGTTTATTGTATGAACCTCCTCCCTTCCAATTCAGATTTTATTAGCTGTAATGC
The DNA here is from genome assembly GCA_933207985.1 of Pelobates cultripes. Classification (NCBI taxonomy): domain Eukaryota; kingdom Metazoa; phylum Chordata; class Amphibia; order Anura; family Pelobatidae; genus Pelobates; species Pelobates cultripes. The sequence goes on from OW240915.1 coordinate 115,357,527, forward strand.
TTGTGAGAATAAATTCAAACTTAGTGTCTTACCTTAAAATCATTTGGTACCCCCCTTGACATCTTGACATGGCATTAATATATATATGTGTGGGAAACACCACTCTTAATAGGGGTGCTCCTTTTTGTCCTGAAGCATGAATGTGGTGTGTCAAGAGTACCTTGGGGATTGTCATGTATTATGTGTATGGACATAATAACCTTGGCTAGGGCACATTTAGTTATTCTTAATCTTAGAAATCTTGACTCATGCTACCCTAGTAGTGATGTCGCGAACATAAAATTTTCGGTTCGCGAATGGCGACCGCGAACTTCCGCAAATGTTTGCGAACGGGCGAACCAGGCGAACCGCCATAGACTTCAATAGGCAGGCAAATTTTAAAACCCACAGGGACTCTTTCTGGCCACAATAGTGATGGAAAAGTTGTTTCAAGGGGCCTAACACCTGGACTGTGGCATGCCGGAGGGGATCCATGGCAAAACTCCCATGGAAAATTACATGGTTTTAATCCATAAAGGGCATAAATCACCTAACATTCCTAAATTGTTTGGAATAACGTGCTTTAAAACATCAGGCATGATGTTGTATCGATCAGGTAGTGTAAGGGTTCCGCCCGCTTCACAGTGACAGACCAAACTCCCCGTTTAACGCACCGTAAACAACCGCAAACAGTCCATTTGCACAACCGCAAACTTCCCATTTGCACAAGGTTGGATACCAAGCTAGCCATGTCCCGTTCCTTGTCCTCACTGGTACAACACCAAGGGTCCCCAAAAGGTGACAACAAGCCCCCTGGGACGCCTGCTGTGTTTGGTCTTCCACCTCCTCAAAGCCACCTTCATCCTCTGACTCCTCTTCTTCATACTCCTCTCTCTGCATTGCCTCTCTCTGCATTATTATAAGGTGTGATAAGTATTACTATTCCTATCAGTTTAGGGGGACGTGTATATGGCATCGATATGGCACGTCAGGGGACGTGTATATGGCATCGATTTTAGGAACCGGGAGATGGAAAAAGATGCTTGGTCGGTCCTCCTTCAAATTTGGGGCACTGCACGTGCAATCTAATGTGCCACCAAATAGGAGTGGTGTGTTAAGTAGTACTATTCTTATCAGTTTAACCCCAATGTCACGACTACTAGTTTGGTCCAGCACGCAGAAACTATGTAAACATATACATAGGCAAGAAAAAGAAAATAAAAAGGACAGAGCGTAAACCGGACCTTAGAATGGCCAGACTAATATGCTAGAGACAGAGAATGGTCAAAGGGAAAGCCGAGGTCAAGGAAGCCAGAAAATACACAATACCGTCTACACAAGCCAAGTCAGGGAAACCAGAATTCAGAATAACCAGGGAAAAGCCAAGATCAGGATACCAGGAAATCAGATTCACAATGATAAAGCACTCTCAGGAAACCAGGAACAGGAAACCACGACAGGGCAAGGTACTGGGGTGAGCTAGGGATTTAAATATCACGCGGCGGGCCGGCAGCCGCGACACCCTGTTACGTCCTCCTCATCAGGCCTTTTTTAGTCTAATGTATCGCCCACTGTCAGTCCCTTCAGGATCCATCCCTCATTCATCTTAATAAAGGTCAGGTAATCTAGACTTTTTTGACCTAGGCGACTTCTCTTCTCAGTGACAATACCTCCTGCTGCACTGAAGGTCCTTTCTGACAGGACACTTGAAGCGGGGCAGGCCAGAAGTTCTATCGCAAATTGGGATAGCTCAGGCCACAGGTCAAGCCTGCACACCCAGTAGTTAAGGGGTTCATCGCTCCTCAGAGTGTCGATATCTGCAGTTAAGGCAAGGTAGTCTGCTACCTGTCGGTCGAGTCGTTCTCTGAGGGTGGACCCCGAAGGGCTGTGGCGATGCGTAGGACTTAAAAAGCTCTGCATGTCCTCCATCAACAACACGTCTGTAAAGCGTCCTGTCCTTGCCGGCGTGGTCGTGGGAGGAGGATGATTACTTTCACCTCTTCCCCTGTTAGATTCCCGTTGTGCTGTGACATCACCCTTATACGCTGTGTAAAGCATACTTTTTAATAGATTTTGGAACTGCTGCATCCTTTCCGACTTGCCGTAATTCGGTAACATTTCAGGCACTTTCTGCTTATACTGGGGGTCTAGTAGTGTGGACACCCAGTACAGGTCGTTCTCCTTCAGCCTTTTTATACTAGGGTCCCTCAACAGGCACGACAGCATGAAAGACCCCATTTGCACAAGGTTGGATGCCGAGCTACTCGTGTCCTGTTCCTCGTCCTCAGTGATCTCACTGAAGGTATGTTCTTCCCCCCAGCCACGTACAACACCACGGGTACCAGATAGGTGACAACGAGCACCCTGGGATGCCTGTTGTGGTTGGTCTTCCTCCTCCTCCTCAAAGCCACATTCCTCCTCTGACTCCTCTTCCTCACAATCCTCTTCCAGCGTTGCCGCAGGTCCAGCAAGCGATGCTGATAAGGCTGTTTCTGGTGGTGATGGTGACCACAACTCTTCCTCTTCATGCTCATCTACGGCCTGATCCAGCACTCTTCGCAGGGCATGCTCCAGGAAGAAAACAAATGGTATGATGTCGCTGATGGTGCCTTCGGTGCGACTGACTAGGTTTGTCACCTCCTCAAAAGGACGCATGAGCCTACAGGCATTGCGCATTAGCATCCAGTAACAAGGCAAAAAAATTCCCAGCTCCACAGAGGCTGTCCTAGCACCCCAGTCATACAAATACTCGTTAACATTTTTTTCTTGTTGGAGCAGGCGGTCGAACATTAGGAGTGTTGAATTCCAACGTGTCAGGCTGTCTCAAATCAAGCACCTCACTGGCATGTTTTTTCGCCGCTGGATATCTGAAAAGTGCGCCATGGCCGTGTAGGAACGCCTGAAATGGCCACACACCTTCCTGGCCTGCTTCAGGACGTCCTGTAAGCCTGGGAACTTATGCACGGCACATGTGTCAACTTGCCCAAATGCAATGCCACCAACAAATTTCTTCCGTTGTCACAAACCACTTTGCCGATCTCCAGTTGGTGCGGAGTCAGCCACTGATCCACCTGTGCATTCAGGGTGGACAGGAGTGGTCCGGTGTGACTCTCTGCTTTCAGGCAAGTCAACCCCAAGATGGCGTGACACTGCCGTATCCGGGATGTGGAATAGTACCTGGGGAGCTGGGGGGGTGCCGTTGATGTGGGGCAAGACGCAACAGCAGAAGAGGACTCAGCCGAGGAGGTTATGGAAGAGGATGGAGTAGGAGGAGTAGAGGAGGTGGCAGCAGGCCTGCCTGCAAGTCATGGCGGTGTCACCAACTCCTCTGCAGAGCGACGCATTCCATGCTTGGCAGCCGTCAGCAGGTTTACCCAATGCGCAGTGTAGGTGATATACCTGCCCTGACCATGCTTTGCAGACCAGGTATCAGTGGTCAGATGGACCCTTGCCCCAACACTGTGTGCCAGACATGCCATTACTTCCTTTTGCACAATCGAGTACAGGTTGGGGATTGTCTTTTGTGCAATAAAATAGCTACAAATTTTTTGAACGCCTCAGACTCCACCAGCTTGTATGGTAAAAGCTGGCGGGCTAAGAGTTCAGTCAAGCCAGCTGTCAGACGCCGGGCAAGGGGGTGACTTTGTGACATTGGCTTCTGACACTCAAATATGTCCTTGACAGACACCTGACTGTGGGCAGATGAGCAGGAACTGCTCAAGGCGAGAGACGGAGGGGCGGATGGTTGAGAGGGGGCAAGGAGGACAGCAGTGGTTAACGTGGCTGAAGATGCTGGACCAAAAGGAGGATGGCAGCTTTGAGTTTGTGTGCTGCTTGTACTCATGTGTTGATCCCATAGGCGTGTGTGATGTGCGATCATGTGCCTTCGCAAAGCAATTGTACCTAGGTGGGTGTTGGACTTCCCACGACTCAGTTTCTTTTGGCACAGGTTGCAAAGGTGGCATCGCTGTTGTTAGAGGCAGACACACAAAAAAATGCCACACTGCTGAGCTCTGCAATGACGGCATTCTGGTGGTGGCAACAGCATGCGTTGATTGGCGTGCTGTCTGGCTGACCCCGGGTGCCGATGCATGCTGTCTGACTGTGCCACTAGCTCCTTGCGACGACCTCCCCCTGCTTCCAACTCGTCTCCTCCTCCTCCTCTCTGTCTCCCCATCTGAACTTTCCCCCTGTTCTTCTTCTCTTCTAGCAGGCACCCACGTGACATCCACGGACGCATCGTCATCATCAACCGCTTCACTTGTATCTGACAACTCAGCAAAGGAAGCAGCAGCGGGTACAACATCATCATCATCACACCGTACGTCCATGTGTGTAATGCTGCCTGACTGAGACATATCCCTGTTATCTACATCCTCTGGCAATAATGGTTGCGCATCACTCATTTCTTCCAACTGATGTGTAAATAACTCCTCTGACATACCAAGTGAAGCTGCTGTGGTGTTAGTGTTGGTGGTGGCGGCAGGCGGGCGAGTGGTAACTTGAGGTGCCCGAAACTAAGCTGGAGGAGGATGGTGCATCAAGGTTCCGAGCAGAAGCTGCAGAAGATTGGGTGTCCTGTGTTAGCCAGTCAACTATGTCCTCAGAACTTTTCGAGTTCAGGGTACGTGGCCTCTGAACACTGGGCATTATTCTAGGGCCAAAGGGAATCACAGCACCACGACCACGACGGCCCCTGCGGGGTGGCCTGCCTCTGCCTGTAATTTTTTTTTCGATTAGTGGTACTATGCGTGCAAGCTACTGTGACAACAGATATGAGTGGCACTGTGCAGTGGCAGAAGTTGGCAGAGCAGACGCTGTAGGCCTGACACACACGCTTGCAGACAACTAACTGCTATTCAATCTATTACAGTCAAAAAAAATTTAATTTTTTTTTAAATGTACACTACTGTTACACCAGATATGAGTTGCACTGGTGTGACACTGTGCCCTGGCAGGCCCTGAAACGCACACGTGTGAAGGAAACTGACTGCTATTATATTACAGTCCAAAAAGTTTTTTTTTTTAAATGCAAGCTATTGTGACACCGGATATGAGTGGTGGCACTGGGCAAGTGGGCACAGTATACGCTGTGAGCCTGACACACACGCTGGCAGACAACTAACTGCTATTCAATCTATTACAGTCAAAATTTTATTTATTTTTTAAAATGTACACTACTGTTACACCAGATATGGGTTGCACTGGTGTGACACTGTGCCCTGGCAGGCCCTGAAATGCACACGCGTGAAGGAAACTGACTGCTATTATATTACAGTCCAAAAAGTTTAGTTTTTTTTAAATGCAAGCTATTGTGACACCAGTGAGTGAGTGGTGGCACTGGGCAGGCCCTGAAACGCACACTCGTGAAGGAAACTAACTGCTATTATATTACAGTCCAAAAATGTTTTTTTTTTTTTAAATGCAAGCTATTGTGACACCAGTGAGTGAGTGGTGGCACTGGGCAAGTGGGCACAGTATATGCTGTGACATATTGTTCATTTGTATGCTGTCATTTGTGGTCACTGAAGTCCCTGAGGAAGTCCTACATACGGACGAAACGCGTAGGACCCCTGGTGGTGACAGTGAGAATACATCCATTGTTTTATATTTAGATTTCTATATATTTTTTCTTTTTGAGCACACACCTCTTAATTGTTCCATGAGAGTTTAAAAGTGGTGGAAGAACTTTTCCTGGAAAAGAATTTATGCTGAAAAATAAATTTATTTTCAAGGCATTCTTACTTCAACGAAAGTGTGAGTGGCCACTTGTCATTTATACATTTGGTTCATTTCATACACACAGTTATGCGCTATGCATTTTTCTTGTTATTCATTTAACAGATTATCCCCTCTTTTGCTACATATATTCTGTTGAAGACAAGAGGAAGTCTTTGGGGAAAATCCTATCTGGTTCAGGGAGGTTTTTTTCTGCTATTTATCTATTGAGCACTTATTGCACTGTGGTTTGTGCACACATATTGTTTTTTGTATTACAGTATATGCTGTGAGCCTGACACACAGGCTGGCAGGCAGGCAGGCAACTGCAATTACATTACACAGAAAAAAAAGCAGACTGATGTTCTAGCCCTAAAAAGGGCTTTTTGGGGTGCTGTCCTTACAGCAGAGCTCAGATGAGTCCTTCAGGACTGTAGTGGACACTGAATACACTAGCCTAGCTATCAATTTCCCTATCAAATCAGCACCAGCTACACTGTCCCTCCTCTCACTAAGAATGCAGCTTCACAATTAATGTAAAATGGATGCTGTCCAGGAGGTGGGAGGGTCTGGGAGGGAGGGTCTGGGAGGGAGGGTCTTCTGCTGATTGGCTGGAATGTGTCTGCTGATTGTGAGGTACAGGGTCAAAGTTTACTCAATGATGATGAATAGGGGGCGGACCGAACAGCGCATATGTTCGCCATCCGTGGCGAACGCGAACAAGCGATGTTCGCCAGGAACTATTCGCCAGCGAACCGTTCGGGACATCACTATACCCTAGTACTGGCAGACTCAGATCATTTAAACATTCAATATTAATATCACCACAAACTCAAGATAAGCAGATGATCCTGAAGAAGCTTTGATTGTGCGTAGGTACCACAGACGTGAGGGCTGCAGGGTAAGGAGTATGTCTGTTTCTCTTTAGTTTCACAAGGTCCCCTTTTGGGGTATTCAGCTTTCCATCGATGGCAGGTGGTCAGGCATTATTATGGCCATCAAAACACCCACTTGTTAATATTTTTTTTCAACAAGTATCTTTGCTCTCTAAGAATGGAGTTTCAAAAAGGGTTGTCAAGATCAACAAATGCTACTTCACATGATGCAGAGGCAGGCTTGATTCTGGAATGATGAATCCACGGGGTGATCTCTGTAACTTTCACGGTGCACTACTTAGCATGTGATCTTGGTTATCACTTTGGTGGCTGGAAAGGCCTCTGGCCATCCTGAAAACATGTCTACTATAATTAGTGCATATTTGAACCAGCCACTCTTTGGCATTCTGGATGTATTCAACTTGACTTTGCAAGAGATAATGAGGTTTGGCTAGATGCTTGGGGCTTTCCTCCAGTCTTCCTGAGTTGCCCTTGGCACAAATGGCACAAGATTTACAGTAACTGTTGGTCAGAGAGGCAATTCCTGGTACTTCAGAGTATTTATTGATCAAAAGAGTTCATGAGGGTTCTGGACAGATGCTCCGTAGGCCCACTGGACCACTGCTGAGTATATGTTCTTGGGCAAGCAGAACTTGAGATTGTTGAAGTACAGCCTGTCTTTAAGGGTTGCCCCTTTCTGTTTCCAGCTTGTGGGTTTTTTTTTTCTTTTCCAGGGTCAGTAGCTGCTTGTTATTCCTTCGGGAGCTTGATGTCTGTGGGTAGGATCTTACATGGTGAATATGGGAGTTTCTTCAGCAGACACTCTTCTGTCCACTTCCCTTAGTGCACTTACAACTTATTGGACAACTTGGTCAGCCAGAGAGTTGCCACATGCTTCCTCTGAGTTCAGTCTTCCGTGAGCCTTTATCTTCAGTACGGCCACTTCTTCAGGAAGGTGTAGGGCATCCATCAGCTCTTTTTAGCTGTGCTGTACTTAACTGGCGTGCCAGTTGCTGTAAGGAATCTTCTTACTTTCAGATTCATTCCGAAGTCATGTGCCACACCTAGTGCATACCTTGTGGCAGAGTAGATATTGGCGTGTCTTCCTTCAGAGATCTTGCATGCTGTGGTGAGAGCCTATAGCTCAGCTTCTTGTGCAGACATTGTTGAGGTCAGATGCATGCTGTGGTGAGAGCCTATAGCTCACGAGGAAAAGGCTAAAAATAATAGAGTCAGTGTCTTATCATTTCCCCCCTGGGAAGTGGCAGAAGAGTGGCCAGGTAATAGAGTATCATCTCTGCAGGGTGACAGTATCCTGCACAGAATTCGTCTATTACAAGGAGAGGTGGGAGATTGCAGGGAGAGACTCAGGGAACCAGGGCACCATATGACACCAGAGCCTTAACCTGTCAGGGAATAGCAAGAGCTTGGACAGGCGTCAGGGGGGGCAGGGTACTATGGCTTAAGGGACAGGATGGCCTCTGGGATCAACTTCACAGGAACTGTGGGAGGGGGGGGGGGAAACATGGAGGTGTACAAAATCTTCGGGGCCTGTATAATTCAGGTAAAGGTACTGGGGGAACTAGCTAGGACCCTTGCCTCCTGGTCAGGTTTCACTGTGTGGAACAGAAGAAATAATAAGGTGATAGAGACCTGCAAGTGGGAGAAGGACATCTGCACCTAGCAGATTAATTGGACAGGTGGAGGTAACCACAAAGCAAGGCTTAGTTAACAGGCTACTCCAAGGAGAGCCATCTACACTTATGCAGGAGATAACAATGTTAGACAGGAATGAGGAGTCAGGCAGGCCGTGCTTGCTACAAATAGATGTCATGTGGCCTGCTATACAAGGCCGCATATAGCCGTTGGGTATGGGCCTTATTATGTACTAAAACTTCAGTTGGAAGAAAATTTGGGACAACCTGAAGTGATACTTCTCCACAGAGGCTAACTCATCGTTGATGACATTCTTAATACAGGTAGCCTGATCAGCCAATTTATCTTAGGCTTAAACAAGTCACACCAATGGGTCATTAGGATTCGGGCAATTCTACAGTAAAAGGGCATAGTAAGGGTGGAAGTGATGTTACGTTAGGAGTAGGCGTGGCTGTGGATAGTGGGAAATCTGCCTTATACATTCTCATATATTATTCCTTTTGTCTTCAGTATATCCAAAACATGTGTATGTCCAGGCGTTGCAGTATACATTAATCCATTATCGGTCATGATATTGACACTTGCAACCTTAATGTAAATTTATTTTAATTAATTAACCTAGTACTTTCCTATAACATACATAAAAACAATGAAAAAAACCCAAAAAAACAGTACAGACTAACAATTTAGTAAAACAACAAACAAACATAGATCTCTATTCTTGTGCTGATTTTAACTCTGGAATCAAATATCTGCAAGATCTTAAATAATTAGTACCAAACATAAATAACTTTAGTAGTTATATTCTGCCTTTGAGTGCTAACTCCGCAGTTTGTAGTTGAGGCAATTGGGAGTGGCTCAGGTGTCTGTATCGCTCTTTCACACTGAGTCCTGGGGGGGAAAAGGAGGGGGTCAAATCTGCACTCTTCTCTCTGCGTCTAACAAGTCAGTGTAACCCCTTCATGTCTGGATACCTCCTTACTTTATCTAAGAATAAAGCAACTTCCTTCAAAGTACTTTTTTTCTCTAGCAATTACAATTGCAGTTGAATCTAGATCTTGACATTTTTTCACTCTGTCCTAGAAGGAGGAGGGGGAGGTGTGTCAGATCTGAGTTTCATTCTCTGCCTCATTCCACAAGTCATTTATTCCAACAAAATCTAACTTGCTTTGTTTGCTTTCCTCATTCCAATATGCCAATAACCTCTTACTTAACAATATATACAAGATTACACAAAGTTCCTAACTAGGATATTTGTCCAGCAAATATCCCCTATTTTTTTTTTTTTCTCGTTCAGCAGCTAATGGCCAGCAGCTGGAAGATTTCCCTCACATTCCTCACTGAGTTTCACAAGCATTTCACCCATTCACCCTCCTGTAGCCAATACTCAGAGCTGTCAGAGCAAGAGAAAGCAACCAAGGGGGGGAGTGAGGAAGGGGAGTGTCACGTATTCATCCGCTTATAGAAATGTGGTTAATGACATTTACTGTCCACACAGGAAAAGTTGTGCCGAGCAGCAACTTAATCCACAGAAGGTTTAATGCTGAGCAGTAATTGTGCAAATGAAACCTGGTCTCATGTATTCATCCGCTTATAGAAAAGTGGTTAATGACATTTACTGTCCACACAGGAAAAGTTGTGCCGAGCAGCAACCTAATCCACAGAAGGGTTAATGCTGAGCAGCAATTATGCAAATGAAACCTGGTAACTGACTTTGGGGTCAAAGGCCGGTTACAGCCTATCAGAAAGAAAGGAGGGGTATTTAGGCCCAGTTCTCAGCCTGCTCAGTGCCCTGTCGTGGTTTCCCTTGTGGTTGTCCGAGAGCGCGTTCCTGTTTATAGTTTTCTACCTGTTTTTTTACTTTGGCTTTGTTTATTGACTTCTCTATATTCTGGTATCCTGACTCCTGGCTTTCCTCATCGCTGTGTCCCTTTCTGTGTTCCCTGACCTCGGCTAGTATTTTTGACTATTCTTTGTACGTTAAATCCGGCCATTCTAAGGACCGGTAATACGTTACTTATTTGTCATCCGTGCTGTACAGTTCTACGTGCTGGATCAAACAGTAATCCTGACATTACGACATGGCCATAGATCCTGTAGAACTGTGTCAGCACATAGCTGCTTGCGAGAGGAAATTAGAGGAGAATGATCACCGCATGGATCAATTCACTCAGGCTTTAAGTACGCTTCTCGCTAGAACGGAGCATCTGCAGCCTGCAGCGTCTCCTCCTATAGCACCTCTACCCAGTGTACCTCCACCCACTGTTAATATGACTCCTAGCATCTCCTTATCACCATCCCTACAGTTTGATGGCAATATCCAGGAATGCAGGGGTTTTCTTAATCAGATGGAGTACCATTTTGAGGCCTCACCAGGGTCATTCCCCACGGACAGAGCAAGAATTGGTTATCTAATGAATCAATTAAAGGGCAAGGCCCTTGCCTGGGCTAATCCGTTGTGGGAGAGTAATCGGAGCATAGCTCATAATTACCAGGAATTCCTTGCCGAATTCAAGCTCACGTTTGAGCCATTGGGTAGAGAGGATGACGCCTCCACTGCCCTAATACACATCAGACAAGGTAACCGGTCTATCTCGGATTATGCTATTGAATTCCGTACCTTAGCTTCCGAGGTAGACTGGACTAACAATGGGTTAATCTCAGCATTCAAAAAGGGTCTCTCAGAGACTATACTAGATGAGATAGCCACTAAAGAATTACCTAAGAGTCTTAACGAATTTATTACGTTTGTCTTCCAGACAGGCTAGATGGTCACTATTCCTTTCACGTTTTAACTTTCTCATTACTTATAGACCTGGTTCTAAAAATACCAAGGCTGATGCCTTGTCCAGGCAATTTGATAATGAGTCAGCTCCAGAACAGGTGACATCTCCTATTATTCCACCAGAGTGTATTATTGCCACTACTGTCCTCTCACTGTCTTCTCCACTGCTTGGCACCATACTGGAGGCCCAGCCTCAGGCGCCCAGTGGTAAACCGTGTGATAAACTGTTCGTTCCCCTATGTGAAAGGGTTAATATCATGAAAGTGTTCCATGACAATATAACTGCTGGACACCCGGGCATCAATAAGTCCACTGCCGCGATCACTAGATCATTTTGGTGGGATTCACTCAGGAAAGATGTAAAGGAGTATGTGCAGGCATGTTCTGTGTGTGCAGTTTCTAAGGTGACTCATGCACTTCCTTGTGGCCTGTTGCAGCCTCTTCCTGTTCCTGAGATTCCATGGTCCCACTTATCCATGGACTTTATTGTAGAGCTTCCTAGCTCTGCTGGGTTCACTACTATTCTCATGGTTGTAGACCGATTTTCTAAGATGGCTCACTTCATTCCTCTCAAGAAGTTGCCATCTTCGCAAGATTTGGTCCTAATTTTCATATGTGAAATTGTCCGTTTGCATGGCATCCCCCACAATATTGTGTCTGATAGGGGCTCTCAGTTTGTGTCCAGGTTCTGGAGGGCGTTCAGTAAACAATTGGGGATTGATCTCTCCTTCTCCTCCTCCTACCATCCACAGACCAATGGTACAGCTGAGAGGGCTAACCAGTCATTAGAAGTTTATTTGCGTTGTTTTATTAATAGCACACAAGACAATTGGTCTGAACTACTCCCGTGGGCCGAGTTCGCTAGAAACAATGCTGTTCATGACTCCTCTGGGCACAGTCCATTTTTTGTCAATAATGGTAGGCATCCTACGGTTCTCCCTGCGGTATTTTCTGATACTGCCATTCCTGCTCTGGATGAGCGTCTGGCCTCCATTCGGGATACCTGGGTTAAGGTTCAAACTGCTCTAGGGGCTGCTGCTGAACGCTTCAAACATTTTGCTGATAAGCGTAGGAGTGCCAACCCGGTGTACCAAGTGGGGGACCGGGTTTGGTTGTCATCTCGCAACATCAAGCTTAAGGTCCCTAGCATGAAGTTTGCCCCCAGATTCCTTGGTCCCTATAGAGTGCTTCGTAGGATCAATCCAGTGTCTTACTCTCTGGCTCTTCCTGCATCTTTTCCCAACACTTTTCATGTGTCCTTACTCAAACCTCTTGTCTGCAATAGATATACTGTTCCTTGTGTTCCTCCCCCTCCGGTGGTGGTGGGTGGTCAGGAAGAGTATGAGGTATCTTCTATCGTGGATTCTAGATTTTCTCGGGGCACTTTACAGTACTTGGTTGTTTGGAAAGGTTACGATCCTGCTGATCGTTCTTGGGTTTCGGCTCCTGACCTGCATGCGGGCCGTAAGATCCGCGCTTTTCACGCTAAATTTCCTCTCAAGCCTGGTCCTGTCCGCCCAGTGGGCGTTCTTCAGGTGGGGCGTAATGTCACATATTCATCCACTTATATAAATGTGGTTAATGACATTTACTGTCCACACAGGAAAAGTTGTGCCGAGCAGCAACTTAATCCACAGAAGGGTTAATGCTGAGCAGCAATTATGCAAATGAAACCTGGTAACTGACTTTGGGGTCAAAGGCCGGTTACAGCCTATCAGAAAGAAAGGAGGGGTATTTAGGCCTAGTTCTCAGCCTGCTCAGTGCCCTGTCGTGGTTTCCCTTGTGGTTGTCTGAGAGCGCGTTCCTGTTTATAGTTTTCTACCTGTTTTTTTACTTTGGCTTTGTTTATTGACTTCTCTATATTCTGGTATCCTGACTCCTGGCTTTCCTCGTCGCTGTGTCCCTTTCTGTGTTCCCTGACCTCGGCTAGTATTTTTGACTAATCTTTGTACGTTAAATCCGGCCATTCTAAGGACCGGTAATACGTTACTTATTTGTCATCCGTGCTGTACAGTTCTACGTGCTGGATCAAACAGTAATCCTGACAGGGAGAAGATTTGCAAGTACAAAGTTTTTTTTTTTTTTTTTAAACCATGTGATTGCCTAAGCACAGCTCTCCTTAGGACAAAAGATAGAATAGGAGAGCGACAATACAGATATTAGAGATTACAATTAACATATACCCAAAAAGACATATACATGCAAAGGCACACTATACAGATGTAATTAAACCACAAATTCCTTAAAATAAATGCCAGCTAATAACAAACTCAGGTCACACACAAACACTCAAGCACATATACAACAACTTAACTCTTTGTTTGTTCGTTTTTTATTATTTTACCAAACTAAAACTAATTACGCCAGCTCTTTTTTTTTCCAAAACTGAACTAAAACAACAACAGATATGCCAGGATATTGTCTATCCCGAACTAAAATAACAAATACACCCGGATTTTGTTATATGAACCCCGACCTCAATCACCAGGGTTTTCTATGAACCCCGACCTCAAATAATCAAAAGAAATCGCTACACTCTCAACCGAGGCTGTAGCCAAAAACGAACATAATGTTAAGCAAGTAGCACAAAGATTTTCAAGCAGACACTTTCACACATAAAACTCACATGCAGGATGTAGATAGACAATTGACAGGTTCTATGCAAATAAAGGGGACATGTGGGCAAACTATATACCTGTCGAAGACATTAACCACAGGAAGCCGTGTGGAGACACGGAGAATAATCCAAGGCCAAAGAAAGGAAAATATAGGTAAGTTACTCATTTACCATATGCAGAGGTGATCAGGCTCTTTTCCCAATCTCTGGGGGGTCTTTTCTCCGGTCCTTAATTACGACTTCTGTAGCAACACAACCCTCAAGTCCCTGTTCACAACGCAAACTGATTTAGATCAAAGAAAACTTTGATTATTTGTCTATCTACTCCTTCCAAATTGATTGATTAATGCGTGCACGCTCTTCCTAGAAGTAATTCACACCAGAGACAAAGTTTCTGATTAGTGAAAAACCTGAGGAATGCCTTTATACCACGGAGTGGGAGCCCGTTTTTAAAGCAGAAATACGTCATGTACAGAGTCACAGTTAACATACAGTATTCATTCAACAATTGCTTAACAGTCTAAGGGGTCTTGTCTAAACCCCCCCTACAGGTTGCAGTGTCGTAATTACAGAGTTCTCCCACCCATATTCCAGCTCCATTTTGGTTACACGATGGGAGGGGGAGTGAGTAGTAGTTACTGAACAGACAGGGGCTGAAGCGGAAACAGTTACTTTAACAGCGATTCTCCATTTTGTTACATGTGGCACATAGCTGTTAATTTGCACAAAGGAAGGGGGGGGGGAGTTTAATAAAGGAAGCTGTTTTTTTAACACAGGAATTTGTTACACAATGTTTGCTCGATGGGAAGGGGGGAGGCTAGCCGGGTGGGAGGAATTTGCAGAGAAAATAGTTACTGAACACATTGTAGGGGGGAAGGGAATGTTTACTCTAGCAGCCAGTTTTAACATAGTGAATCACAGAATAAATAGACACTAGTAAATAGCCATTTTATTTTAATTCTTTTGTCCATAACACTATGAGGGCATCCTCTGGGGTCTTGGGAACCAGCAGCTCTGTCCTGCCATACTCACACAGCTTCTCGCACAGCGTGGTGGCAAGGAAGGATCAGGGAGGGCTGGTGGGAGAGAGGCCTGGAGAGACAGAGGGGAGGTACTGTGAAGTAGCCAAGATGGCGACCAGTCTCCTCCACTCCTTTATAGTCTTTAGGGGCTCTGTCTGCAAGGAGTGGAGGAAGGTCACATGACCTTCTCTAGAAACATAGAAACATAGAATGTGACGGCAGATAAGAACCATTCGGCCCATCTAGTCTGCCCAATTTTCTAAATACTTTCATTACTCCCTAGTCTTATCTTATAGTTAGGATAGCCTTATGCCTATCCCACGCATGCTTAAACTGCTTTACTGTGTTAACCTCTACCACTTCAGCTGGAAGGCTATTCCATGCATCCACTACCCTCTCAGTAAAGTAATACTTCCTGATATTATTTTTAAACCTTTGTCCCTCTAATTTAAGACTATGTCCTCTTGTTGTGGTAGTTTTTCTTCTTTTAAATATAGTCTCCTCCTTTACTGTGTTGATTCCCTTTATATATTTAAATGTTTCTATCATATCCCCCCTGTCTCGTCTTTCCTCCAAGCTATACATGTTAAGATCCTTTAACCTTTCCTGGTAAGTTTTATCCCGCAATCCATGAACCAGTTTAGTAGCCCTTCTCTGAACCCTCTCTAAGGTATCAATATCCTTCTGAAGATACGGTCTCCAGTACTGTGTACAATACTCCAAGTGAGGTCTCACCAGTGTTCTGTACAATGGCATGAGCACTTCCCTCTTTCTACTGCTAATACCTCTCCCTATACAACCAAGCATTCTGCTAGCATTTCCTGCTGCTCTATTACATTGTCTGCCTACCTTTAAGTCATCAGAAAATAACCCCTAAATCCCTTTCCTCAGATGTTGAGGTTAGGACTCTATGAAATATTCTGTACTCTGCCCTTGGGTTTTTACGTCCAAGATGCATTATCTTGCACTTATCCACATTAAATGTCAGTTGCCACAATTCTGACCATTTTTCTAGTTTACCTAAATCATTTGCCATTTGGCTTATCCCTCCTGGAACATCAACCCTGTTACATATCTTAGTATCATCAGCAAAAAGACATACCTTACCATCAAGACCTTCTGCAATATCACTAATAAAAATATTAGAGAGAATGGGTCCAAGTACAGATCCCTGAGGTACCCCACTGGTGACAAGTCCAAGCTTCGAATATATTCCATTAACTACAACCCTCTGTTGCCTGTCACTCAGCCACTGCCTTACCCATTCAACAATATTGGAATCCAAACTTAAAGATTGCAGTTTATTGATAAGCCTTGTATGTGCAACAGTGTCAAAAGCCTTACTGAAATCTAGGTAAGCAATGTCTACTGCACCACTGTCAGGGTATTTATATCGGCAGACATCTTGTGCTATGATAGAAATTAAAAGTGTATATGCTGAGTCACTTTTGAACAGAGCAGACTCCATTTTGTTATTTTCAAGCTAACAAAAGACACTAGATTTCTATATGTAAAACTAACCGCTTTCCCAGAGCTAAAGGAATGCATAGTATATACAAACCAAGTGATAAGGAGAACGGGGGTTGGATAGACTGTCTAAATGCTAATGGAATATAATCAATTCTAAACCCAGACATTTGTGACAGCGAAGATTAAATAATTTAATTTTACTTTTTATATTGTATACCTCCCATTGTAGTTTAAGGTGAAACTTAGTTTACGAACTGTCATATTAGAAATTATAGCAGGAATTGTGGACACTAAGTCTGGCCAAAACTAAGAGAAAACCCTTTGAAGTGAAAAAAAACGTAAGTTATGGCAACCATAAAGATAAAGCAAAATGACGTCAAAATCGTCATCAGGAAAAGTTAACTCTTTCCTGGATAGGAAGGTTTCGTTAGACGAGACTGCCATCTATGGATCAAATACCTAAATCGCGATCCCTAGATTGGACACACCTATGGCTTCCTATTGGGTTATCAACTAATGACGTACAGAGAGTCTGGCCCTTTAAAAGTTAAGACAAAAAGGGAGGAGGAATTGGAAGTTTGGGGACTCCAACTCGGACATGCAGAGAAACCCAGGACAACATCTGAGACTAACACTCAACTCACAAACTCTTTGACCCTTTCTAACCAACACTACTTTTCACTATTACCCATGCTCCTCCATGCAGAGAGACATCCAAACAAGTTCCTGAGACTATCAATTTGATGAAAATATCTACTCAACTGGTAATTATAGTGGTTTCATTTAATTAATTAAATTAATTAAAATTTACTAATAGCATGATATATGACTGGATAAATCATGGTCAGATTTCCATATTTAGAAATCTTAGTTAACTAAAGAATATATAGTTATAAACATTCCATTCTGCAGGTGGAATTAAGAATAATTATATATTAATGTGATATTATCACGTGTTAGCATACCGCTGTTTTTATCCAGGTGTATTGATTTGCTCTAATATAAGATAAGATATCTTTTAGACAAATTAAATTCTGGCTTTTGTAAAAATCTGGTAGATTCTCTTATTGGATGGTTCCAGGAAATGACTAATGAACTGGTTTAAATGTTATTTTATTTAAAATTACATAAGAATAGATCTTAATTACCTAGGAGGTCTAGCCAGCATTGAAAGGGTTATTCTGTCAGCGAAAATTTACGACCTTACGCTGCACTCTGAGGAATTCTGTTCTCTGCGTGAAACTTTTTCTTTCTCTCGGTGAAAGATAGTCATAAATCTAGTCTTGACAGAAAATGCTGTTTAGCCATTGAAACGTGTATAGCCATTCTTTTGTATTGCATACCATTTTATACTGGATATTCATTGATTATTGTCACGCATCTTACATATTATTATTGTTAATTATTGGTCATAATAAATAAATCTATTTTTATAACATATTGTGATTTTATCTATATGAAATACATTTCACTTAACACGATAACGATCTTTGGGATCTGAGAATTGAATTAGTGGGCAATTCTCACTGTTTACTATTATTATCCCATAAATATCCCCACACCACTCTGATCTATAATTTTAGTTACCCAATCAAAAAAATCAATAAGATTAGTTTGGCATGATCTCCCTGAAGTAAACCCATGTTGTCTCTGATCTTGAAATCCATGTGTTTTTAGATGTTCATCAATCCTATCCTTTAACATGGTTTCCATCACTTTCCCCACTACTGAAGTAAGGCTCACTGGCCTATAGTTGCCCGACTCCTCCCTATTACCTTTCTTGTAAATGGGCACAACATTCGCTAACTTACAATCTTCTGGGACTACTCCTGTTAACAATGATTGGTTAAATAAATCTGTTAATGGTTTTGCTAGTACACCACTAAGCTCTTTTAATAGCTTTGGGTGTATTCCTTCAGGTCCCATTGACTTATTTGTCTTTACTTTTGACAGTTGAAATAGAACCTCTTCCTCTGTAAACTCACGTGTAATAAATGACTCATTTATCCTTTTTCTCAACTGATGTCCCTTTCCTTCATTTTCATCTGTAAATACAGAACAAAAATATTCATTGAGGCAGTCAGCTAGACCTTTATCCTCTTCTACATACCTTCCTTCTTTTGTTTTTAATCTAACTAATCCATGTTTTACTTTTCTTTTCTCATTTATGTATCTAAAAAATGTTTTATCCCCCTTTTTTACTGACTGTGCTATTTTCTCTTCTGTGTGTGATTTGGAAGCTCTTATAACTTGCTTAGCCTCTTTCTGCCTAATCTTATAGATCATTTTGTCTTCCTCACTCTGGGTTTTTTTATAATTCCTAAATGCTAACTTTTTGTTTTTAACTATTTTGGCCACATGTGCAGAGTACCATAGTGGTTTCTTGAATTTTTTGCTTTTACTGACAAGCTTAATGCAATTTTCTGTTGCCTTCAATAGTGCAACTTTTAAATAATCCCATTTCTCTTGGACTCCATTTAAATTGCTCCAGTCTGATAATGACTCCTCTACCCATATTCTAGTTTTAGAAAAGTCTGTTTTTCTAAAGTCTAAAACTTTTGTTTTTGTGTGGTGTGACTCAGTCACTGTTCTTATATTAAACCACACTGACTGATGATCACTGGATCCTAAACTTTCACCTACAGTAATATCTGATACCAAATCTCCATTTGTTAACACTAAATCTAGTATGGCCTCTTTACGAGTTGGCTCCTCAACAACTTGTTTTAGAGACAATCCCAGTAGGGAGTTTAGAATATGTGTGCTCCTGGCACAAGTAGCTAATTTTGTTTTCCAATTTACATCAGGAAGATTAAAGTCACCCATGATGATAACTTCCCCCTTCATTGTCATTTTAGCTATTTCCTCAACTAGTAGATTATCTAACTCTTCAATTTGTCCTGGGGGCCTATAAATCACACCTACACGAGTTACTGTGTGATTACCAAATGCTAACGTAGCCTAAACGGACTCTCTATGTTTGCCTCACTAACTTTTATTAGGCTATATTGTATGCTATCCTTCACATACAAGGCCACCCCTCCCCCTTTCTTGCCTTCCCTATCTTTCCTATATAAAAAGAGTACCCTGGTATTGCTATTTCACAGTCATTTTTCTCATTGTACCATGTCTCAGTAACAGCGACTAAATCTACACTATCAGTTGCCATTATTGCCACAAGTTCATGGATCTTATTCCCTAAACTGCGAGCATTTGTAGACATGACTCTAAGCTTATCATTTTTAACACACTTGCTACAGGCACCTTCTGTCCTTGTTTTGGGGGACAATTGGATTGATGTTTTATCACCCTTTTGCCCCCCCCTCCTAGTTTAAATACATCCTAGCAAAACCTCTGAACTGCTCACTGAGAACATTTGTTCCCTTTTGAGAAAGATGCAAACCATCTTTTTTGTACAGCTTATCTCCATTCCAAACAGAGCTACCTTGAGAAATAAAGCCAAATCCTTGCTCCTGACACCATTCACCAAGCCAATTAAAGTCCCTAATACGCATCCGCCTGTCGTTCTGAGTGTTATGCACAGGCAGAACTTCAGAGAATGACAGTGTGGAAGCAACCTGCCGTATGGCAAAAACACTAAAAACACTAAAAACTTCCTTAACCTCTGAAACCTCATTGCAAGCCAAGTCATTTGTCCTTAGATGGACAAGTACATCCAATTCCCCTTCCTGCTTTGCTTGCTTAACAATATTACAGATACGTCTCCTGTCTCTGTGAGCAGTAGCTCCGGGAAGACACCTCACAAGACCACCATTGTCCATCTCCACACCTCTTATAATGGAATCCCCCAACAACAACTGCTTTCCATTAGGCCTCACCATAGTCTCCAAGCCGGTCTCCACAACACCACTAGTTTCAGTGCCTCTCTCCACAACACCACAAGCCTCAGTGCCTCTCTCCACAACACCATTACACTCTGAAAGTGCAGAAAATGAATTATGAAGAGCAACAGACTGTGCAAAATGCCCTTTATCCACAACTCTAAGTCTACCAGATCCTACAGTAATCCATCTGCTATTCCTAGTATGTCTCTGCGGCAGTGGCTTTGCAGCAGTTCCAGTCTGAGTTTGTTCACCAGATAATTTACAAATCCCAGACTTCAAAAATACAATCTCCAAGATAGAGAACTGTCTACAGATTTGACAACAACCAAACCTCCAAAAAGTGGAACGTGAAACAAATGCATAGCAATTGTTACACTGAACTAAATCTGCCATTCCAATTAGGAGAATTTAAATCTAACAAATCTCAACTTTGTATTTATCCTCCTGAATACCTCAGATTACCTCCAGTTTATCTCCAGAATATCTCCAACTACACACTTAGAAACAGCACTTAGAAACAGCACTTAGAAGTAGCACCAAGCTATATTAGACAAGCTAATGACACCAAGCCTTATATAACTCCTAAAATCACCACCCACTAGGGATGTTTAACACCTGGGTAGGCCTCTGCTTATTTGCAAACAATAGCTAATTAACCAGCAATCAATAGCAAGTAACTAGCTTAATCTAATCAAATGCCTTATAATTACCAACTGGAATTCAAACCTTGTGCTATCAGTAACCTTTTCCTACAGATGAATCTTACCTGTAACAGTAGAAAAGAAAGCTCTTAGCACAACTCTTAGACAGTTGAAGCTTCTGTAAAACTGACACACGTATATACACTCCCTAACGCATTTGCTGTCACTTCCTCCAAGGCTGTCGATATT
Organism: Pelobates cultripes; assembly: GCA_933207985.1. Taxonomy (NCBI): domain Eukaryota; kingdom Metazoa; phylum Chordata; class Amphibia; order Anura; family Pelobatidae; genus Pelobates; species Pelobates cultripes. The sequence continues at coordinate 115,378,384 of OW240915.1, forward strand.
ACAGGGGCCCTGTTGTGCTCTTAAAGGGCTGTTTAGCCTGACCTGTTTAGCAATACCCATCGGGTGGCCCTAAGTGCGTGGGACACATGATGGGCCCCCAAAGCATGCGGGCACCAGTACAACCGCACCGACAGTAGGGACAAGGTCATTGTAGGTAGCAGCCAAGGTTTGTGAACAGTGTTGGACACCTGGCACGCCTGTTGCTTTGGCGCCCTGTTCGGCCACACAGCTTACACACCCCTAAAGCCGGACCTGGATGAGGTTACCCCTGACACTTGACAAGTGATACAAGAAAGAAGAGTAGCAATTGCTTTTCACTTTATGTTGAATGCATTGCCGTATTCTACCTCCTTTTCTGAATTAAGTGTAATTTTAGCCAGTGTAGCCTCAGAGTTTGCTAAAGGGCATTTTAAATGTATTATTTTTCTAATGCTTTTTGCTCATGCATATTTCAGATCTTCCAATGTATTATTTTATCATAATTGTTTTTATGTACTGCTTTATTGATCTATGCTGTGGTTTACGAACTTATGATATTTTTTTAGTTAGTAAGTACATTAGTTTTTAAATTCAATCGCCTCTAATATTTTATTTCTTTTATTTATATTTAGCTATTCACTGTATTTCTAGATGTCTGGATTTGAACTGAGAACATTTGCCCTGTGGTTTTGAGGAATTATAATCGTCAAATGTCGCAGGATGTTGACAGTGTGATAAAAAGACAACTTTTGACATTTACATATGTGAATACTAAGCCAACTGAGACTGAGATAAGCAATATGTTACAGTACTAATCCATGTTTTTTTTTCCCAAAAGCTTTTCAATTAGTAATTGTCATGTTTTTTTTCTTCACTTTTATCTATATCCTCACTCCTCTTTTGTTGGCTTACAATTATTGAATGGTTCAGTGGTTTGTCAAATTTCTCATCTTAAAGGGACACTCCACTGCCCAAATACAACCCCCCCATGTTTTGCATTATGCATTCATTTGCATTGGGGGTATAACTAGAACCAGATTGCAAAAGTTGTAATCCAATCACAGACTTCCCAATGCAGCTCCATGAGAAGTCTTTTTTAAACCATGAGCTCTGGACTATTGCCTGCTTTATTTTTATTTATTTTTTCACAGTAGCAGGACCAGTCAGAGGGACATCCAGGAGATGTAACAAGGGTAATTTACTAAAGTGTCAATTTCCATTGAAATTTGCACTTCTTGTAAAATTAAAAAACAGAGCACACATAGGCCTTGAATTAATATCCCTTCTACTGTTCGATTGTTTAACACATCACTTTTACTAGCATATTTTATTATTATTATTATGTTATTAATTATATAGCGCCATCAAATTCCGCAGCGCTTTACAATGGGTGGACGAACAGACATGTAGTTGTAACCACACAAGTTGGACACACAGGAACAGAGGGGTTTAAGTCCCTGCTCAATGAGCTTACATGCTAGAGGGAGTGGGACATTTTAGAATACTTTTTCTTTTAATGATTTCAAAAATAATATTATCTGGGTTCACTTGTTCAGTATACTGCAGCCACACACTGTGCATGTCACTGAGCAGTTGTGGAACTGCACTGGTGTTTGGGAAATATGGGAATGCCAAAAGTTAAGGATACCAGAATACAGGGAAGTCAAAACGAAGCCAATAACCAGAAATAAATGCTCAGGAACACACTCTCTGACAACCACTAAGGGAAACCACGAAAGGGCAATGAGGGAAGGCAAGAAAGGAGTTTAAATAAGTCTCCTTTAAATTCGATTGGCTGTATCTGGCCTATGACCCCAGAACATGCGTGCGTGCCCTTTGCGTGATGTCACGCGCACGTTGATGCCATCAATACTGTGGGCGGACTTGGGGCTACAAATTGTCATGGATCTGCAACGGCCAGCGTCTTTCAGCATGCTCTAGGAGTCAGATACACCGGCACAGGGCCACTGACCAGCATCTCCACCAATGCCAGGAAGGTAGTTATCCTCATGGACACTACAAGGTGAGGATGAACATGTGACAGAGGAGCACAAAGAGAAAGTGGGCATGAACTAGTATGTTTATGTGTATCAGTGTGTGTATCTGTGTACCTGCACATGTGCAAGTGTGTGTGTATGTATATGTATGCGTGCACATGTGTGTTTCTGTGTGTCTGTGCATCTGTATGTGTGCCAGTGTTTCTATATATGTGTCAGTGTCAGTGTATCTGCATGTGTGGCTGTGTGTGTATCTGTGTATCTGTATGTGTGTCATTGTGTATACATGTATTTGTATGTGTGTCAGTTTGTGTAGCTGTGTGTTTGTGTATCTGTATGTGTCTCAGTGTTTGTATCTATGTATCTGTGTATCTGTATGTATGTCAGTGATTCTACACTTCATGTATATCCTAGAGCAGAGATCATACCACTTCACACTACATTATAGGTGCCAATATAGGCTTTTTAAAATGTGAGTATAATATTCTACACCAATATATTTTCCAGATATTGTGCGCAATATACTAAACTGTATTTTTTAAAATCTATTTTACACTTTATGTCCAACGAGAATATACTTCATTACAAGGATGGCCTGCTGTACTCAACTTTATTTCAAGGCGGAGATTATTCCGCCCAAGCGCTCATATTGGAGCTGAATTAAAGCTCCAGAAAAGTGTAAGTCTTATTTAAATTTACCTCTTTACCAAAGAATATCAAGACATACTGCACTATCAGTTCTTGTCTTTTCTCCGTTACATAGAAAGAATATCAAGACGCAAAACCAACCCCTTGGTTTCTATCTGTGTATCTACATGTGTGTTATGTTTATCTGTATGTGTGTCAGTGTGTGTACATCTACATGTGTGTCAGTGTGTGTCTGTTTGTCTGTATATCTGTATGTCAGTGTATGTATCTGTGTGTCTGTATTTCCATATGCATCAGTGTGTGTATTTGTGTGCCTATGTGTATCTGTGTGTCTGTGTATCTGGGTAAGTGTCAATGTTTGTATCTGTTTATCTGCATGTGCGTCAGTGTGTGTATTTGTGTGTATATGTGTGTATGTGTATCAGTGTGTGTGGCAGTGTATGTGTATATGTGCATGCATTGCAGCCTTCAAATACAATATTACACACAAATACACCCCTGCATTCAAATGTTAACATTGCATGTGAACACATCCCTACATTCACAAACAAAGACTGCACACATGTACACCACTGCTTTTAAATGGCAGCATGCAACCATCAAGTTCAGGCTTTCTCCCATCTGTCTTTGCTGACGTATTAAACAATTCTAGTATTCATCAAGTTACTTTTTAACCCCTTAAGGACAAACAATTTCCTTTTATTTCTGTGTCCTTTAAACATCAGTACAGACAAAATAATAAAACTTCTTCAGGCTGATAATTCCACATCCTAATTGTTCTTATTGTAAAAACAAATACGCTTTCCTTTATTTTAGACTGAATTTTCTTTATTCCAGTCTAAATGCATGACTTCATGTCCTATGTATAGCACTGTTTATGAATAGATTTCCAGAAAATGGTTTGTATTGGCCCCGCATTTATTTGTACAATGTTATCATATCCTCTCTGAGGCGACATTGCTGTAAACTAATCAGATTTAAATTTGCTAACCTTTCTTCATAACTAAAGCCTTTTATTCCTTTTATTAATTATGTATTCCACCTCTGCACTTTATCTAGTACCATAATATCCTTGTTTAGAACAACAGCCCAACATTGCACAACATATTCGACCTGTGGTCTTACCATTGATTGATAAAGAGCCAAAAATATATTTTCATCATGAAAATTAATGCATGGTAACACCTTACTGGCCTTAGCAATGGCTGATTGACATTGTGTGAATATCTGTGTGTGCATGACATGATCCGATAGTAGCGTCAATGCACAGAACATGTTTTAGATTGTGATACTACACATATAGTGACATTATCTCTGCAATTATCCCCCTAATGAACTGGGAATAATGCATAGATCACCTTTGTGCCACTTGTGGTACTTGTGGCAAAAGTAACCTCGACACTGGTACTTGGAGGGGCCTGCTTGCCAGCCTCTTGCCCCAGGATAATGGCCTATGTATTTGACCTGGATTCAGGACTGTGGAAAGGCTTTGTTTGTGCCTTTTCCCCTTCTACAGTTCAGTATATGGGGCTACCGAATGGATTATGCTTATGGTGTACTTATGGTGTACTGAGAAAGCCGAGAGAGGTCGGTGAAACGCGTTTTGGACAAGATACCAGTGTAATGTATGAATTTTATTGATGTTTTTAATGTTTATGCAATAAATTCAATTTTTAATACATACAATTGGGACATCTTCTATCCTGCTAAAAGAGGGCAAGAGTCATCCCTTAAATAGGACTCATAAGCTGTTATACTCAGAGCCAGGTTACAGGCTCTGTTCCAGGTGAGAAGCAACCTTCACCTTTTTGTTTATATTTGTCATTTTAATCATAAGGATTTCAACACCAGGGCGATTTTTCCCTGTTTTATTCTCTGTTTTCTTTGAGGAAACTTATTGTGATTGCTACAAGGACTACCCAGACACCTTACAAACCCTAAAGTAATATTGGGGAGTAAGTGAAAATTGCGCTACACACCTTTTTCACTATTGCATGCTTGTGTGTATATAGTGTATTTATTTAGATTGTATTGTAATAGGTTTTAAGAGTACCTATTTCTGTGTGAGAGCTGCTGCATTAAGAGCACTTTCTAATTTGTTTTAAGCGCCTTTGTGAACACAGATCACCGTGTGAATTTGTCTAGCATTATGATTTATTATGATGTCTCAAAACCATGCATGGCACAATTTCCTCTAATACATGGTTCACTATTAATCTATCCTCTCTTATTTTTGCTTTTTACAAAATAGAATAGTGTTATTGGGGAAATGGTGTGCTTTAACCCCTTAAGGACCAAACTTCTGGAATAAAAGGGAATCATGACATGTCACACATGTCATGTGTCCTTAAGGGGTTAAGGTAACTACACTGAGCACTCTATGGGTTATTGACACACATATTGCAGCATCTGAGCATGTTGGTGCGAATTGTCTTCTATTTTCCCCTGGTAAAAGCAATGTTCGTGTCAATTATTTTCTTCAACTCTTTTCTACAGCCTGCGTGACTGTTTCCCTGGTGAAACTTTAACCTGGGTATATTTTTTGTTTATATCCCTGGGATTTATTGTCATTGTTTCCTTTATGAAGTATTAGTCTGTGCTATGTTATGGGATTTCTGAGTCCAAATCTTGTTTTCACAGTACCTTGGGAATGTCTTGATGGCTATCCTTATTCACACCTCATTGCCATTTCTCTTCATATCTTGTGTGTTTGTTAACTCTTCTTTTACATGTGTATTTATCGGTCTTCATATTATCAGGGGTTTAAGAGAAGTCCCTGATGGTGGTCTGAAATTATGAATAATTTAGATCACTATGGCTGCAATAAAAACAATTTGTAATGAGAGAAAGAAAGATAATTAAAATTAAAGGAACATTATAGTGTTAGGAATACAAACATGTCTTAGACTATATATGTTTAGGAATACATGTGTTGGACTATATGTTTAGGTCCCTCAAATTGGAGATAAAAGGTACCTTTACTTACCTTTTCCACATTGCAGTACCGATCTTGCAGAGGCTGTCCTTACCCCCATACTGAGATCATCTTGATGAGCTCAGCCAATCCAATGCTTTTCCATAGGAAAGCATTGGGGGGCTATTGCACATGTTTAATTGACTGCCACTTAGTAGTATTATCACTGCTCAGCCTGCAGGGGCATGCTTTAGACACTAGAACCACTACATTAAGTTGTAGAGGTTCTGGTAACTATAGTGTCCCTTTAATCAGTTTATAAATGTCTCAGAACCCCAAAATGGCATTATTTCCATAATACATGCTTTCAGAATCTTTAATGTTTTACATTACATTATGTTTTTAGGCTAGGTTTGGTGTTAGGGATCGTTTTAGTGTCACTCTGTAGCTCTAAGGTTAGTTTTATGCTGAGGGTCAGTGTTGGTTTTACAACTAGAGTTGTTGTTGTTGTTGTTGTTGTTGTTAAGATTAGGGTAATAGTGAAACTTAGTGTACCTTTGAGATCTCTATTAATTCATCTGTGCAGTGAGCTAAATTAAAATGGCATCAGCTCAGATATGGAAATCCCACTAATCTCAGGCAGCAGCAATTTTGTTTAAAGATTTAAGTGTTTGGAGATTCCCTACTAGAATTACCTTATACTATGAATGAAAAAGAGAAATCTTTGAAACATCAACGAAACTGAAAACCTGGAAAAGATAAGAAACTGGAAGTCTGTATCCCTAGAGAATTGGTTTAATGCAGGTGAGAAGAGGAAAGAGGGGAAGACAAAGAAAGGAAAAAAGAAAGGATACAAAAAAAAATAATTAATTTTTGCCTTCCGCTCATTCTAATGTGTTAATTCCTTAGGATATGACTATTTTTAATATGTGTTGTACTAGAGACTCAAGTCAGGAATGACAAAGAATGCATAATATAAAAGTACTTATTAACAAGACCTATAACTACTCCAATAACTCCTTACTATGGTGTTCCTGTCTATGCTAGATAGGTTGGTGAGTTGGAACTTAGACAATCTGTCTGATTGAATATCCAATGTTTGGAATATCAAAGAAAAACATTTGATGTTATTATGCATAATAATATTTTGTTTTGTGAATAGTATTTGATTTATTATTTTTTTTTAAATTTAGAATTTTTATTTTCAAAAAGTAGAAGGTAAAGAAAGGATACAGAACAAAGAGAGGGAGGGGTAGGGAAAGGATGGGGGAGCATGGGAGGCGACAAACCAATATCATATTCCTTTCGCAGAAGGAGAGAGGTAAGTGACACATCTGTTTACTTATATCACAGTATGTCAATACATAACAAAATGTCAATATATACCAAAATGTCAAGATGTATCAAAGTGTATCGAAAGGTATGTATCGAGGTGCCAGGAAGTCCAATGAATCATGTAAGCGTTGATTATTATCCGTGAACAAGTAGGTTCTGTGTCCCAGTAGGCTGTCTTCGTTCTCCACCCGTAATTTATGCGAGTTGGTAGTCTATTAACCTGGTTCTCTATGCTACCTAAGGAATAGTCGTCGAGTATGGATATGGTATAGTCGTAGCCTTGGTGTAGGGTTTTTAACTCGTGGGTCTAGGCTTATTATCTATCATATTAAGCCATGGTGTCCATATTTGTTCTACTTCTCTCCTTTTCGTGTATGAGTCTGCGGAGAGTATCTCATACTTATAGTATTGCTGGATTTTGTTTAGTAATTCTTTACGTGAGGGGCATTTGGTGCTTTTCCAGCATTGGGCTAGTAAGTTCCGTGCTGCTAAGATAACCAGGGAGGCTATTTTTTTATGTTTTTTATCCCATTGGTTCGGGAAGATCAATAATAGTGCTAGTTTTGGTGTAATAGGAGATGTGTAATCTAGAGCCTGGTATAGTATTTGCTGTGTATGTTTCCATAGGGGTTTTATCACGGTGCATTCCCACCATATGTGGGTCATGTTGCCCTCTTGCGATTCGCATCTCCAGCATTTCGGGTTTGTGGTGGGGTAGATTTGGTGTAGTCGCTGTGGAGTGAGATACCATCTATATATGACTTTTTTGTGTGCTTCTATGTGTGAGAAACAGGATGTGAGACCTTTCAGGGCATTTAGCGCCATAATCCATTGATCGTTTGTAAGATACCTTCTTTTTCCCATTGTTCTACATATTTAAAAGAGTGGGGTGGCGATTGCTTCAATATTGTTTTATAACATAGTGATAAGGATTTGGGTTTAGTCGGAGCTGTGTGACTTCTAGAGATAACATTTAATGTCTGTACAATGTTATGCGGTGGGACGAGGAGGCAGTGGGATACATGGGTGTTTACAATGCTTTTTAGCTGCAAATATTGGAAGACAAAGGAGTTAGGCAGGTTGAATTGGGTTTGTAGCGCAGGGAACGATTTGATCCCTGTCTGTTCACAAATGTCTTTAATATATCTAATTCCATATTTGGTCCATGATTTTAATAACAACCATGGTGTTATCTTTGTTAATGCCTCTATTGGGGTGTATGTGCAGTATTTCCCTTTCCCTGATGCCGTAGTTAACAGTTTATCCCAGTATTTGAGTGTTACTGTAGAGGTAGGATATAGTATTATTTTTTTTGGTCGATGTATTGTTGGTGACCACATTATGTGTAGTATGGGATGGGGGTGTGTTTTGTCATTTTCCATGTTTACCTATTGAAACGTGTGTTTAGGGGCATGGAGCTTTAAGGCGGATTCGAGAATAGCCGCCTCATAATAGTCGGTAATTTTTGGTACCCCTAAGCCTCCTGTGGGTTGTGTCTGCTGGAGTAGGGAGATAGGTAATCTTGATTTTGCTTTGTTCCATATAAATCTGGATAGGGTGGCTTGTAGTGTTTTCAGGATGTGGGGTTGGATATGAACGGGCAACATCCGAAATATATAGAGAATTTTAGGCAATATTACCATTTTGATGGTGTGGATTCGACCAAGCCATGATAGGTGGATTTGTTCCCAGCCCTGAAAGAGGGAGGTACACATATGTGGTAGTGGGCCATAGTTCAGGGTTATAGTCCAGTCAAATAAGAAGGCCTGGCGTAGTTTCTTAGTTTGTAGTGCGGGTATGTGTAGTGGTAAGGTTTGTGTCTTAGTTTCATTAAGTTTATAGTATGATATCTTTCCGTACTCTTGTAATAAGTTCATGAGGCGGGGTAGTGAGATATCGGGTTTGCAGATGGTTAGTAGGATGTCGTCCGCGAACATTGATAGTTTGTAATTTGTGTGTCTTATGGTGATTCCTGTAATTAGTGGGTCTTGTCTAATTTTGATTGCTAGGGGTTCTAATGCGAGGATGAAAAGAAGTGGGGATAGGGGGCATCCTTGTCTAGTGCCGTTGGTGAGGTTGAAGGGTGATGAAATGAATCCTGACTGGTATACTTGGGCAGTAGGATTGTTATATAAGGTCGTTATGCCTTGGATCATTTCTTTTGGGAACCCATATTTAGTGAGAACTGTTGTCATGTATGTCCAGTTAAGTCTGTCAAATGCTTTTTCAGCATCAATGTGGGACAGTATGTTAAGGATTTTCCTGGTATTATCGGAGCCCTGTCTACCTTTAATGAATCCTGATTGGTCATTGTGTATTATGCGAGTCAATACAGGGTTTATTCTATTCGCTAGGAGTTTAGCATAGATTTTTGTATCACAGTTTAATAGAGAAATTGGTCGAAAATTGGGGCAATGGGTCGGGGGTTTCCCCGGTTTCGGTAGCGTAGTAATATGGGCTCGTAGCATCTCTGCTGGCATAATCCCGTTTTGGAAACATTGGTTGAACAGTGCCACCATATGGGGCGCTAGTATATCTTTGTATGTGTATAAGTATAGGTTTGTAAACCCATCGGGTCCTGGAGATTTGTGTTTTGGGAGTTGTTTTAGGATGTCTATGATTTCTTGTGTTGTGAATGGTTGTATCAGATTATGGCTTTCTTCTGTGGTGAGGGTGGGTAGGTGAATATCTGTCAGGAATGTATCTATGTCTTCTTGCTTGGGTATATGGCAGTCAAGCCTTGTTACGGTACCTCCAGTAATGAAATGTACAAACCGTTTAGCGAGTATTCCCCGTTCGCAATAATGTGGTCGGGTAGCGGGTATAGTAAAACCATGCGAACCGCCAGCCAGGGAACACTCCAAACTCCCGAACGGTACCTGTACGGCTAATTCCCTTCATGAGCTGCAAATCCACGAACGGCAAATAGTAACCGAACGTCAATATCTTCCAAGCGGCAAATAATCCAAATAAGCAGTCTCTAGTCACTGGTAACCAAATCCCCCCAATAACGAGACCAAGCTCCGCTTTGAGGGTAAAACACGAACTGATTTACTGTGGGCTACCTGCCCGGTATTTATGCAGGTCTCCCATTTGGTGGACACTCCCCTAGGGGACCAAATGGGAGACTGAAATCACAGAAGGACATGGGGACATTTTGGACATACATCCCCACAATATTCCCAGCATGCAGTACAGTTCCCTCCCCTCTGCTCGGGGGATAATTGGGAAGTAACTCACTTATCTCCCTGAGCAGAGGCAATCGCCATTTTAAACACAAGTCACAAAAACACATGAAAATCCATAACTTCATAACTGCCGAACATATTACATTCGTATTGCATATCCCCAGATAGCCTGGATCTGAGTGCACATTATTGGAGAATAGCGCTCAGATCCCATTCGCACAGTTCAATCGCCATGGAGTCAAAGTCTCTTTCAGTTCTTCGGTATGCGATTGACTCCATGGGACGGCTATCTGGGTTAAGTCCATTCGTGTGGTTGAATCTCCCGAACGGCTGGCATTCGTATACTTTTGTCGATTGAGAAGGGGAGGTCGACGGCTTCAGCGGTGTTCGGCTGAAAAAGTGTCCGTTTTCAGATCCATGAAATAATCGTCGAACACCGCTGGTCGTTCGCATGGACAAAATGGCCGCCGCCTCGTGGTCGACATACGAACGACGACCACCCGGCATTCGGTTTTAATTGAGAAGTGTCTATGGTTAACCGCAACGTTCTAATTGGGATCAATAGGTTAACCAGCAGCACACTTCTCTTCTGGGTGGCCGTCCGTTCGGTAGTTTCGTTCAACAAAACCGACATTCCCTTGAATAAAGCATACGAATGGGGAAATTCATGTAACCGGCAAAACAGGCGAACAAAGCATTTGTAATCCAGACAGATGGGTCTGTCACAAGCCTCTTTGCTAGATTGTATAGGTCGCTGTAGTATTTGCTAAATTCGTCTGCTACTTCTTGTGGGTTGGTGAGTTTTTCTCCTTCTTTAGTATGTATGAAGGGTATTTTGGATGATATGGTGTTTGCTTTTAGTTGTGCCACCAAGACTTTCCCCGCCCTATTGCCCTCTTGGAAGAATTTGTGTTTCATTTTAGTTAGTAGGTAAGTTGTTTGGGCCATTTCCATTTCTCTCAATTGGGATTGTAGGTGAAGAATTCGTTGTGTAGTGTCGTGTGAAGGTGCATGTTTGTTAATGCGGGTGAGTGTGACTAGTTCTGTGTTTATGTCTATATAGGCTGTCATGCGTTGCTTTTTATTGCAGCTAGCATGTTTAATAAATTGTCCCCTAAGGACTGCTTTGTGAGCTTGCCATAGAGTTTCAATTCCAATATCCCTTGTGTCGTTTAGGGAGAAGTATGTTTCTAGATCTTTGTTTATTTGCGTGACTAGTTTATGGTCTGTTAGAAGGGAATCGTTTAGTCGCCACGTTCTGTTTCCACTTGTAGGGTGTTGTGTTGTCAGTGATAGAGTGATCGGGTCATGATCTGACCAAGTAATAATACCTATATTTGTACTTGATACCTTTGGTGTGTGGGCCGATGGGAGAAGAAATCGGTCAATTCGGGAGTAGGTGTCATGCACCAGGGAATGGTGTGTGTAATCTTTATCTAGAGGGTGTAGGTTTTCTATACGGGCAGTCATGTGTATTCTCTGATTCTTTGTCTTGTGTGAGATCTTGGAGGAAGAGGTGGTGTCTGAAGTTGGGTCTATAATAAAATTTGTGTCTCCTCCGATTAGAATTTCTCCAAATTTATGGGCATCGGTTAGAGTGAGGATGTTGCCTAGGAATACATGTTGACCACTTTGTGGGCCATATATGTTTACTAGCGTATATTGGGTATTGTTAATTATGCACTGTATGAGGAGGTATCGTCCTTTTTTGTCGCTCACTTGTTTTATTAGTTGGAAGGAAACATCATTACTATCAATATCATGACGCCTCTTTTTCTTGTATGTGCTGTGGTAGCCTATTGGATATAATCTGGATGAGAATTTTGGTTCATTTGAGGTCTGAAAATGAGTTTCTTGATAGAAAGCTATATGGGCTTTGTGGTTTTTCGCTTCTTGTAGGGCCATACGACGTTTGTGAGGGGAGTTGAGATTTGTGTCATTTGTGTTTGGTAATGAGGGCGCTAAATGTGAGTTGGATGCGAAGTTTGTCGCTGCCAAGGTAGTATGGCGTATTATGTCCCTTGGTTTCTAGTTGAGGTGTGGTGTTGTTATACAGCGGGGGCGTATAGAGTTGGGTCCGCAATAAGTGCCAATGAGTTCTACTTTGTACTTGTGAGATGTGCGTTGATGTGTTCTGGTGACATTGTGTCGCCTTGGGGTGGAGGAGGGGGTAGGGGGTAACAAACTATATACAACACGAAGGTCTTCAACTTGAGACCTAATTGTCCTAGTATTTGTTGGGCATTGAAGCCCTCTTGTGGGGTGGAGAGTCCCTTTTCTTTAGGGAGCGGTCTACCGTCTTAGGAAGTGTGTTGATTTCAGTGTGGTCTTTTGGTGTGGGCTAGTGTATGCATGATACGTTCCAGGATATTGTCAATACCCTCTTATTTATTTTTTTTTGTTGCACAGCCTATGGTTCCTGTTGGTATCCATCGTGTTCCTGAACCACAAGCCGTGTATGTATATGTTGTATCTGCAAACAAAGTAATGTGTAACAAAAATGGAAACGTATTACTGTTCTTGCTATAGTCTAATGAGTCTGGGAGCGTTAGTGACCTTATTTTCCAGATGAGGGCTAGTTTTGGGTGGTGTTCTTAATTTTTGACTGCAAACGAGGGTAACAGGGGGAGAGAGGTGCTTCTCATGACCTTAGTGTAACTGTTATTCTCGTTTTGGTTTGTTTTCGGTAAATTTACGGTTGTCCAATTATGGCAGCTATGTCTAGCAATTATGTCTCGCCAGTGAGTATGGTTTTTTTTTTTTTTGCAGGTGATTAAAGTCAGTGAGTAAGACTACAGTTGAACTTACGCCGGTGGCCGTTGGTGGGTATAATTTCGTGATATCTGTCTGGTCAAGTGCTGATGGTGTATGTCCCAGGTCAGGTGTCTATATGTTAGTGTGTAGATAGTCATTTAGCTGTCTGATGTTTCTACCCTCATAACGTTGTATTGGGAATTTCAGCATCTGTTCGGTATTAATTAGGGTATATTCTAACCTAAATTTGCATACAACTCTTAAATATAAAAGATAAAAGAACAAAAAAAGAGTAAATGTTCAAAACCATGTGGGTCAAAAGTTCACCACTTTTGCGTTCCACTGTTGTGGTCACAGGGTATACGCTGGTTTAATATGGGCCCAGAGGACCTTGTGTGGGAAAGTCACTTATCTGTAGCTTGCGTTTCCCAGTCGGGGGTCACCTTCATCTGTACCGCTGCTGGCAATCTTGCATTGTCCGCTGTGTCTGTCATCGGTATGTTCCATTCCGCCAAGGCCTTTTTTCCGTCTTCCGGGTTGAGAAGATGCTTTTCAATTCCATTTCTTTTAATTATAAGACGTGTCGGGAAACCCCACTTGTAGGGTATGTCTGCCGCTCTCAGAGCCGTGGTTATAGGTATAAAGCTTCTTCGTGCATTGAGCGTGGTTGCGGAGAGGTCGGTATATAGCTGGATTTTGCTATATGCCTCCTGCAGGTTAGGATGCTTCCTAGAGGCGGACATTATAGCTGCCTTAGTAGTGTAGTAGTGAATTCTTGTTATGGTGTCTCGTGGTGACGATGTTTGTCTCGTGGTGACGGGACCCAGACACTATCCGGGCGGCGGTGCGTG
>OW240915.1:115392149-115416394 GCA_933207985.1 Pelobates cultripes
GACCGGGACCTGATATGTCTGATGTTGAGAGTAGGAATCACAGTGTGGAGGTGGATTAGCAGGGTCTGGTGCAGGGTAACCGCACGCCCCCTGGTGTTGAGCACCAGCATTTGTGCAGCCACATACCAGAACCCTGATTCAGCTTATGAGGATCCCAGGAACTAGGATCAGGTAATTAAGCAGACATCCCAGGAGCTCAATAGGGAGGCTCTGCAGCAGGGATGTATCCAGTACTGAAGCAAGGCAGAACTAGGAGAACAGGGCAAGACTAGAGATAGGCACCATACATGAACACAAGACAAAACTAGGAGAACCCAGAACCAGAGCAGGACAGAAAACATAACCTAGAACATGTACACAAGACATGAGGAAAACAATAACATAACATGGGCATGACTGAACAGGACTGTACATGGATTGGGATTACAAAACAAAGAAAAACAAGACAAGAGATACAAGGTAAAACAAGAAGAAACATAGCTAAGCACTAATTATGAAAAGTATGGGGATTTAGTCACATTATATGATCATACATTGCACAAGCCTGCCAACAACACCAATGTACCCCATATCTGGCAGGTCCTACACTGCCTAATGTATACTAAAATAACCACACTAAACCACAATAGCAGTTACCTGCAAGAAAGGGCAGAGAGATGAAATACTGCTGCAGGTCCAAGCTGAAACAAAAGGGTAAGTGGAAACAAGCGGGTGTGGCAACATAAAACAAACATTTAAAGGAAACCTGGAGACTGGGAAACCCAGGGATGGATTACAGAAATGAACCCAGAAACCCAGCAACAAAGAAAACCAGACATAGACTAGAAAACCAGAAAAACCAAGCAAGGACAGCAAAAAGAGCACTGGATACCAGAAGCCATTGCCAGAATGATCCGCAGCGAGGAACAGAACGTGACAGTCTGGGTCTTGGTAGTCTGTGAGTTCTGTCCAGTATCAATGCTGAGTCTGGGAGATCAGGTACCAGAAGATGGAAAAGTGTTGTGACATATTTACCCAGGTCATTGGGGCTGACATCTTCCGGGATTCCGCGTAGGCGTACGTTATTTCGCCAGTCTCTCTATCCTCATGGTCGGCAAGTTTAGTGACAATAGAGGATAGTTTGGCTACTATATATTCATAGGCTGTAGCCACGTTGTTATGTGCAGTAATGAGCTCTTCGGTTTTGTTTTCGAGGTAATCCGTTCTGTCCCCCAGCGCTTTAACATCTGCTCTTATTTCTCTAGCCAATTTGACAAAATCTGCCTGTAGGGATGTCTGTAGGCCATTCAGCATTTTTTGTATTGCTGATTCAGTGGCTGGAATTTCTCTGTGTGAGATGGAGGTGAAATCACTCCTGCTGGAGCTTGAGGCTGGTGAGCCTGTTCCGTCGGCGCCAACTTGTGTGCGGCGTGGTGGCGAGGCCATAGCTGCAACTTGCAGTGAAGGTGTTTCTCTCGCCTTTTTTTTTTTGTGGAGCGTTGTGCCATGGCGTCTTGGCGGTATCCTGGTGTGGCTGGCTAGCAGGTTATGGGTAGTCTGCTCTGTAATCGCTATTATTTTCGCTGTTTTAGGGTACTCTCTCCCGGAGCCGAGCGCTCACACGTCCGTCCTCATGAGCGGTCAGGCCATGCCCCCTTGATTTATTATTTTAATATGATGTGAAGTTCCCCAAGGTGTTAAAATTACACTTAGGCTACCTTTTCTTTAGCATTTTTTTACTAACTGTTGAAATAATTAAGGAGTAGAAATGCTGTTATGAAGTAAATAAAACATTTAAGAATAGTCCAAGTTTGTTAGATACTGTAACAGAGCTCCTTGTACTCCGACTGAGTACCCTCCGTTGACGGATGCTCCTAGCGCTTCCTGAGGACTCCAAGCACTGCAGCAGACACCGCAACCACCGCAACCGCCGTATCTGGACTGGAGTCTCGCCGTCTTCCTTTTACCCTGGATCAGCTTCTGTCCTCCAGGACTGTGTGGGAAAGAACTCTTCCTTCCACCCTGTATGAACATCCAGCATCCAGGACTGTGTGGTGAAGACCCCTCCTCCAAGGAGAGCGTGTCAGGAACAAGCTCTTAAAAGAGCTAAGTGACTCAAGCTCAGGGGAGCATGCAGAGCATAGCAATCCCCAGTGTGATTATAACAGCTCCCTCCAATAACGAGACAAGGCTACGTTTAGAGGGATCAAGAAGAACTGTCAAAACCTTTATTCCCTTGGGACCAGCCAATAGGGTCACCACAATAACATTGTTGTGAAAACTCAATAAAATCACAAACAGTCAAACCAAATCAAGCAACACACAGTGACTTATCACAACACAATGGCACATTTTTAAAGGGGGGGGAGACAATATTTAACAGTAAATATCTCACCTGCCTGCAGAATTAGCAATATGCAAATCTACCCGAATATGCAAATGAACCAGTCTTGCAATTCAGGTAGTGCATATTGCTGTTGCTACCAACAGAGGGCACTAGACAAGCTCCATAGCCAAACCCACCTAGTTGGTAGCAAACCTCAGCAGTACAGGAGAGAAGGCAATACATTTCACAGTACACACACACACTATAAACAATTACATTACACACACCCTGCACCTATAATGGGTACAGGGTGACTAAAACATAAGATAAATAAAGCAGCCTACATAAATAGTCTGTCTGAAGGTAGAATAGGGGCTTTAAAGCCAAATACATCAAAGATTCATAGTCACAGGGGAGGAGGCTGGCAAGCAGGCCTCTCCAGTACCAAGTGGCGAAGGGCACTTCGTCACAGATACCACTAAAATAAGGCACTTTAAACTAGAAGTGGGATGCATCACATTTGAAATTGAAGATAGAATAGGCCAAGATGAGTATAAGTTAGCACAATTACTAAAATGTCTCTTAAAGGGAAAGGTAAGAGAAAGAGAAAAAAAGAAATAGGCAATTTCACAATAGTGGTGTAAGAACAATAAAGCACTAGTGTAAAAAATGGGGTGCCTTTAAAAATTATATTTTCTATTTAATTTAATATATTGACATATGCTTTGTGAAGGTCTGTGTGTAATAAGCCATCTGGTTTCACAATGAAATACCATTTACATATCATCAAAGGGTACAAATGTGTGTACATCATTACTATAAAGGTTTCAAGGGTCATGTTATCAGGAAATCAGAAGATCAGAGTAATTTTACCACATGACAGGAGGCGAGTATTTTGCACTAAACTCTCTTTACTAACTCCACATAGCAGTAAAGAAAAGTGAGAACAATAACCAATCAAAATGCAATAGGAAGTATAGTATTTACAGTGGTTAGGCTCCCCCCCACCTCTTTCTTTACTGCTCCATCAGGAGACAGGTCAACGTTTTTGATCTTCCCTTTATATTGTAATTTATAGTGATTTTTGTATATTTTTCACTACTGTTTCTATATTGCTTATTGATTTATTTTCCTTTATTATACTTTACTCATACTTAGGGGTTCTTCCCCACGCTATTGTTGTTATTTTCCCCACTGACTCTCTTCCCTGCTTTCCCATCTGCCCCTACTCTTTGGGGTTTTACTATTCTTAACCTCACATTTCTATTTGATTTTCTGCTATCGGACGGACGGTACGGTACACGATCGATCTGTCGGTCTATAAAATCGCCGAGATCTGCGGCCGCCATCTTAGAAGCTCCACGAACTCCGTGCTCCCGGCTCTCGGTCACTCCGCTACCCGGACACATCCTCCAAACGTTCAGGCAGGGGTCACCAGATCAGTAAGTGTAGCCTGCACTGTAAGGATTACTACCCTGTGCATTTGGGGTGAGGCCCCTTATATTATTGCTGCTTTCAGGTGTGATTTTGTGCCACCTATGTTTACCTGGGCGAGGCCCAGTAACAAATCCCAATAATACCCTGCTGGGGTATTTAGTACTGCTGGTACTACTGCACAATTTAACTCATACCCTGCTGGGGTTTATTACCTTTGGTACTGCTGGTACCATTACTATATCTATACACCCTGCTGGGGTTATACAGGTACTGCTGGTATCATCACTTTATTGGGATTATGCTACAGACTGACCCCTAGCCCAGCCTGCACCCTGTGCCATTATACGCTATTATATTATATTATATTACTTTATACCAGTCCTGCTCCAAACATTATGGAAGCATCCCAGAACCCTACAGACTTCCAGATGATGATTAATGAGGCCATTACTACCACAATGGAGAAGGCACTCTCCAGGGTAATGACGGCGTCAGCCAATCAGAACAAAAAACCCACAAAGGCCTCAGAATCACACAGCGAAAAAGGGAATGACAACACTGGCAACGGCGAGGCACCAGCCAAAGCCACAAGTCTGTCCCACCTACCCCTGTCCCACGACGCCACTACTCCTCAGAAGAGGAGGAAGAACACACGCGCTCCATGACTGTGCTGGATGAGTGGCAAGCCGTGGATTCATACTCATAGGAAGATGATTGGGGCTCAGATACCAGATTGTTGGGTAATCTAAGGTTTTATATGTATGGAATATAGATTGAATAATATCTGATGATATTCACACACACATAGAGCCTTCAGGGACCCTGTACTTCTTTGTTTTAAGCGGTGATATAAACACTTATGAACGGCAGATGGCCAATAAACAGACTTTGCTTAAAATATATATATAAATTTAATAATACACACTATAAAATGCAAAGCAACAAAACAATACAATTATAATCAATTTGCTATATTATATATGAGTTTATGTCAACAAGTCAATTAGTTTACTTGACTTTTACACTTTGTCTCATCTATAATCTTAGCAAAGGACAATAAAAGCTATTACAAACTTCACAGCAATACCAGTATACAGAATTAATCATATGACACCCCTTGCATTAATGATACAATTGTCATTATATTAATTAGTTAAATATCAACCAACCCTGCTAAGTATATACCATCAGTTTAACTACAGTACGTTTATATAAGGTTTCTGATAGCCTTAGTATATATATTGAACTGATCTACGTCTAAAGAAGGAATCAAGAATGTTCCGACTTAAGAAGTTAAATCTGACTCAGGCTGCAGGTAGAATGAGATATAACTGTTCTATCAATAGGGATCAGTTCACAATATAGACACACAGGGCATTCAATAGTCCAGTTTATTTAAGATAAAGTAAAGAGAAACTTTTATACATTACCAAGAGTCTAGGATGAATTAATTCAATTTGGGATTCTTCTCTCTGGGTGCTCTGGTCTGTAATTCAGTCTATTGCCCTTAGTCAGTCAATCTCCTTCTTTCTTAGCCCTCTGTTTTCTCCTTTGATCTTTTTTTAAGATGATCTGAAGATATCGATCCTCTCTCTTATTTTTCTCCCTATTTAACCATTATTTCCCTCTTATCAGTTCCTGCCCTTTGTTTGTAAATGGGCGGTACCTGGGACTTAAATCTGGCTTTTGATTGGTTATGGGCGTATCTTAATATTTAATTATTAATGTAGCCCTTAGGGACTTTCATCAATAGATGGCACTATTTCCCTAGGTATGAAGACCTGAAGTAGATCATTGATGACCTGGTTAAATAAATGAATTGACCTTTAATTCACCTATACTGGGGATATTTCAAATTACGTTAAATATCTGTCTTTGGTTATGTATATTCTTTAATTGAAACAGGGTTGGTTATATTAATCATCATGCAATATTTCTATATCCTGTATCTATCTAACCTGTATGATTAACTGATTGATACATTTATCTTTACAAAGAAAAATAGAATCTAATTATATTAGTATATCTATATTACCTTTTACCCCTAAATCAATCAGGGATGCAGTTATAGACATTACTGTAGCAATCACACATTTAGTTTACATTTGTATATCATGCATGATTCCAATAGATTCATTTAAGTTCTAATATCCTGAAAATATGTAAGCGACCTCAGACTTTGGGTTCGTATGGCTGACAAACACTCTGGATTGCCTGTGATGTTTATGCACAAACAATTGCATAGTTTGTATACCCCTTTGAAGCTCTGTGAGTTTAAGTATCTCGGATTGTAAAGTCCCATTGAGTAATAAACCATTGTTCTTGTTACCTTTGTACACAGATAGCTCACAAATTAAACTGTAGATAAGTATTCCTCCTGTTTACTTCTTAAGGTTACAAAATACAAAGTTCCTTTGACCTGTGTTGAAACAGCATTACGAAATGTCCAGGCCAGTCTACCAGCATCCATATTGTTTTCTTTTAATATTAAAAATGATGGGGCACCAAATAGCACAAGATCCCGTACGGGCTTCCTACAGGGCACTTTCCTGGATGACATCCAACTGGCGGACGATCTAGTACCAGCCCAAGAAGAATGAGAAACCATCCTGGACCCCACGGGTCAATGACTTTTCGACCCTACGCTCAGGGGACTGGACACCCCCTGACCATCTCTCTAAATTCATGCACCTGTGGCTCCGCAAACCACTGGACAAGACTGTTCGCAACTGCCTATGCTCCAAATGCCCTCGCCCTTCACTACCCAACCACGGGGCTCACACACTGGAGTTCGACCAGGTCATGACCCCCTTCATGCCACGGGGTGGTCGCAACCCCCAGAAAGGTGTGGAGAAAGGATTCCATGGAGTTCAGGACAAACTACTGGATTCCATCAGCTCACTTTCCCGCATTATGTATTTGGCTGACGACGTCTTCACAAGAGCTGATCAGTTCGATGCCAGCATGGTGCGCGAATGGGCGCACGATATAAAAGAATGGGCACAAAGGTGCTTTTGTTTTGTTGGGAACACCAACGTAGCCCTCTCCTCTGAAAAGCATAGAACAGCATTACTCATTGCATAGACGGAATGTTGGTAGAATTGGGCACCATGGAGATAGGTCCACTGGCACAGGGCAAACTGTTTGGCTGACGCCTTCCTAAAGGACCTGAACAGACGTGTGAATGTGTTCAAATCCCTTAATAAGGCTCAGACCTTTATGAAACGAGTCTTCAGGAGCAACCCCACTCGTGGTGGTTTTGGACGGGCTGGCCGCCAAAGGGGCAGTGCAGCCAGCCGCTTCTGGCCTTCAGACCATGTGGTCGTGGCAGAGCACGCTTCCCCACAGGTAAGCAAACCTTTCAATCATGTATCCCTTACTCCTCAAACTGCTGGTCGTATTGCTCTATTCTTTTCCCAAGCCACCCTGTTCAACCTACCCAGATACCTAACCTAACCGGTCACTTTACAGAACGTTCTAATATAGCTGGAGGGAAGAGATCAAAGAAAAGGACTTGTGTAAAGACAGAAGTCTGTTGGAAAAGGATGCTGGATTAACCACTCTTTTATGTGAATGTGATGCATACTTTTCAAGTTATGAATGATGTGGAAAAATTTTATTTCTCTGCTTGTGCTAAATTACATTACCCATTGTGTAAGGTAATTGAATCACAAGCAGAGGGGAGGAATTTGTGTGGGAGTGTCTGAGTGTATTGTATGTGTTTATTGGTTGTGTTCCAAAACCCCGTGGGTGGTACTAATGTGTAAGAATGTGTACATAAGCACAATAAACCCACAGCTCTGACTGTTCACTGCTTGACCCTCAACACGGAGCTTTGTCTCGTTCTTGTGGGGATTTATTGTATGCTGTTCCAGTTTGACTGCTAGGAGTGTAAACCTATTCGTATGGTTTTTCCTATTCGGCTGTTTACAGCATTCATATGGTTTCCTGTTCGGCAGATTGGTGTTCTGCAGTAGCTGTGCCTGTGTCTCTGGAAGGGGAAGATCTACTAAATGGTGGTTTCACCCCGTTATGCTGAGGGTGCCGTTACAATTGGTGGCAAGCAGCGGGATCGTTCCCACAGACTACAGGACAGTTACAGGCGACACCATTCTGTGGATTTACAATTTGAGGGCAACGCATGTCTGAGTACAGTGACCCTGACAGCAACAGAATGGAACCAGCAGTGTCATACGAAGAGGAGGACCTGGATGGCCAGGATGCATTAAGGAAATGCATCTGGTACCAGGCCCTGCATAATGTACAATACCAGCGGGGCGAGAGTCTCCCCAGTGAAGAGCAGCGGTTGCAGAAGCAAGTGGCCCTGCGGATGCCCTTCCTGGGAGAGCAGCCCCTGGATGAATGGGTGAAGGAATTGGAGCACTGGGTATGGCAGGAGATTTGGCTGGAAGATACCTACTAGGCGCTCTGGTGGTATGGGGCACAGTACCTGCCCTGGACAGCCGAGTATGACAAGCCGTAGGATGCACGCCGTATGACGTCGGTGTGTGAGAGCCGGGAGGGAGGTGAAGCTGTCTGAGACACAGACACCCGGCTAAATGTTATTCAGCAAATCTTAGCTACTCAGCAAATATCACCACACTACTCAACTAATATAGCCAACACTCACTGGGGCTCCAGGAGACTTAATATAAGCGACAGTCAGCATGGTGGGCTATCTGCGTCACCATGGCTCAGAGATGCTTTGTGTGCCGTGCTTCAGTCTGGGAGGTTGGGGGGTGTGCGCTGGACCAACACCAAGGTTCATTACTTTTGAACCCCTGCACAACTGTACAATAAGGTGAGGAGGTTGGGAGGAGTGAGCAGGACAAGGCAAGCATCCAGTGCCCTGTGCCTGAGCTGTAAGTTTCCTCTGAACTGCCTGTTCTGATAATATTGCTCCGATATTGCTTTGACAAACTATATTGCATAACAGTGATTGTTAGTGCCTTTAGGATACCTGCTTTACTAATTAAATGATATTTGAGCAAGTTGGTAAAAATTAACCGTTCAGTGAAGGGGATAATTGGCTAATTGGCAAAATTGAAAATAGTGTGTGAAAGGAGGGAAGAGAAGTGGTAAAGAGAAAAAAGAGCAAGGGGGAAAAGGAGAATTTGTTAGAATTCTAAGAAAATCCCCATTAATTAAGCACCTAAGTGGGTGCAGTGCCACCCATAAAAAAAATTATTGCAAATATTACTGAAAATTATTTCTGCAAATCACCAAACGAAACGCAGACCCTTCTTAAAGAGACGTCGTCTGCTGTATTTGCCTAATTGGGAGCAGTCCTTTCCATAAATAAGACCATTGCAAATAATACTGCAAACCATTTCTGCAAATTACCAGACGAAAGGAGACCATCCTTAAAGAGACCTCCCCTGCTGAATTTGAATACAAGCACAATCCAAACATCACCGCCCTTTAACAAA
The DNA here is from genome assembly GCA_933207985.1 of Pelobates cultripes. Lineage (NCBI taxonomy): Eukaryota > Metazoa > Chordata > Amphibia > Anura > Pelobatidae > Pelobates > Pelobates cultripes. The sequence goes on from OW240915.1 coordinate 115,401,321, forward strand.
GGAATGTGGGAAAGAGCTAATGTCGGAGTTAATGGACCATCTAAATAAAAAAATAAAACAAGACATGACAAGGCTCAAGGACATATTCAGAGAAGACCCCAGAAAACATGAAAATAGCCAGAAGCAATTCACCTTGAGAGTGGAGCGTTATATAATGTATTAGCCCTTCAGTGGTGTAAATCCCATACCTGCTACTATAGCAAGTAGCCCAAACTAAACATGGCGGTTTCAGCACCGGAAATGTCACGGCAGAGTGCGTGATGTCACTTCCGGTTCAGACATAATGAATAATGTGAATACAACGGAGTGAAATACACACCCCTCGGAACAAAGAACCAAATTGGCTGAACAGTAAAGGAATTCCACCAATCAACATGCAGACCAGCATATTTAAAACCAAGAACTGAACGGAACAGATCACAACCGATTGAGAAAGCCCTCCAGAAGGGTGAAACGCATCTCGGCTACAAGGAACTTTGTTGGACTCATTTTATATTAATTTATTTTTGTTTTTAATAGTGTTTTATTTCAAGAATAAATTTATATTTTGCACAAGTCCATCCATGGTCCTCTGATACCTGCTCCAAGAAGGGTGGTGTCCTTTTTACTGACACCCATGCTGTTGTAACCTAGAGCCAGGCATTTAGGCTCTAAACAAGGTCAATCACTTAAAGCTCTACACCTCATAATATTATTTTAAAACATACTACACCATAGTGTCTTCTGCTGTGTCATCTTTTGTCATTAATTTCCTCATCCAAATTGTGTCAATTCCCCTTCGAAAGATACCATTGCCTACCAAAAGACAAGGCCATAGCTGAACATCTACCAAGAGAAGTAATAGTAAGATTCTCTTCCTTGTATACTGAGAACTTAATCAAGCTGCAAGAAAAGAACTATCCAAGTTTCAACAATACAAAGAGCTTAAAATATTTTCAGATATGTAATTCACTACCAGACAAGCTAGAAGGAAGTTTCAAGACTGTACAAAAATACTGAGAGACAACCAAAACTGCTTATAGATGGGGGTTTTCAGTAGCCTTGATTGTTCAACACGAAAATTAATCTCTGATGTTAAGAGACCCTTCCCAAGCATGCCAGAAATTAATAAAATTGGGACTAAGTAAAGAATACAATACTCAAGACCAAGAATTAAGGAAATAAACAAGACTTTATAGGGCTAATGAGCACCAAGCATACGATGCGATAGTTAAATCTGCGGAATTATACTTTTTTTTTTCTGTCTCTCCCTCTTTTTTCTCACTGTGGTCCTAACAGATAACAAAGAGATATTATTCCTTTAAAAGGATATCACAGAATTAAAATAGTATAGGTAACTTAAGAAAAAACAATATAGGAAGTGTCCGATAAACTAACACGGTCACATAACATTAAAAACAAATCACCACTAAGGGTAGTGAAATTTTTTGGAAATAAGGGAAATCATAAAAAGATTTACGTACATGATAATTTTATATAAGCATTAACACACGCTAATCTGCTATAAATTTTTAATTTTAGCAGGAGGGAGTACAGTCACTTAACATTTATAGTAAATAAATAGCATTAATTCTTAAGGCACATAAATTGATCCATTAGGCACTTTTTTCCCCCTACTCTGAAGAGCAAGAGATAGCGTTACTTTACTACAGATCTTCCTCCTCCTCAGTTCTCTCACCTGTTAGACATCAAGGAAAATTAACACATAATGTATAGAGTTATTGTGTTATTCTGGTATGACTGTAGTATGAATGTTGTGTATTCACTGCAGCTCAGGCTTATTACCTGGACTGTCGCAACAGTGTGGAATTCGGTGAGACGTGGGAACAGGGAAGGCAGAAGAGGTATTGGCAGGAAGGGAATGTAAGGGGAAAAAAGGGGAAGTATAGAGAACAAATTTCAATTTGATGTCACTGAGATATCTCTCAATTAACACCAAGGGGTTGAACCTCGCATATAAGAGAGGGTGTTTATATAACCTCCTAAGTGACTATAATGTTGATGTGGCATTCATTCAGGAATCTCACTGGATTGTAAATCCTAAAAAACTGTGGAAGTCCTTGAAAAGAGGGGTAGCCCTAATATTCTCCAGTAAAATGAAAGTTGAAGAGATTTTTCAGGAGAAAGATCCTAATGGTCACTATCAAATCCTTATAGCAAAAATAAATGACATTTTATATACTCTAATTAACATACATTCTTCCAATACTTCCCCTCTCAGAACTTTCAATAACTTAATTGCTAAAATAGATACATTTGTGATGGGTACTCTAATAATAGGAGGTGATTTCAACAGTGTTATTAACCCTAGCATAGACAGGAGTCATGTGAAAAACGAGCCCATTCTTACAGGCCCAGATACCACCAAATTTTGAAATGTATTATGGCAAAACGCTCTGTACGATTTTCAACCCCACAGTTAAAACTATACTTTTTACTCCAACACCCACCAATCATATTCACGCATTGACCTGTTTTTAACTAGGAACAACTTATTACCTTTGATTGAAAGCACTGAGATTGGCTCAATCACCTGGTCAGACCATGCCCCCCTGATAATGAGTATGAAAAATAATGATCATTATAAAATAAGATGGCTTCACATCTCTCTTTTATCAAAAGGTTTTAATGTCTCCAATTCTATTGAGGGTATTCTCTATCCTTCCTAAACAGGAACACATACCTGAGGAATACCTTCAGGCTTTTATCCTACCCATACCAAAAGAAGGTAAAGACCCTACTAAAACCTCAAATTACAGGCCCATCTCCCTGATCAATTTGGACGTTAAGATCTGTTCAAAATGTTTTATCTAATCCACTCAAGGAAATAATCCCTTCACTTATTCATTATGACAAGGCAGGGTTTGTCAGAGACAGAGGGGCCACAGATAACATTCACAGTGTTTTGAACCTAATCCATAGAGTGAATTAAAAAAAATCTAAGGCCGCCCTTTTGGCCATAGACGCTGAAAAGGTGTTTAAAAGGTTGGATTGGCAATTCATGGATATAGTTTTACAACATTTTGGCATTATAGGTAATTTCAGAGATAGTATCATGACTCTATATACCAACCTTTTAGCAAAGATTATTGGCCCGGCTATGGAATCAGAATATTTCTATATAAAAAATGGAACATGGCAGGGCTGCCCACTGGCTCCCATGCTCTATATTCTGGCTATGCAACCTCTAGCGGCTCTTATCAGACAAAAAGAAACAGTTCATGGAATCCATGCTGGCCAAACAGAACATAAGATCATTTTATTCGCTGATGACGCCCTTCTGACTCTGACGAACCCCCTTGAGTCTATACCAGCTGCATTGAAACTGATGACGGAATATGGTGAATTTTCCAATTTTTAAATTAATATAATTAAGACACAGATATTAACTTTTGGGCTTCATAGTTCATTGAAGAAACCGCTCAGGGATAGCTATGAGCTTAATTGGGACCGAAGATTCATAGAGGGTGAAGATCACAATCATTTGTTGATCTGATCAGTACAAACTATCTAAAGCTGCTAGAAGAATTGAGTACATATTATAAGAAATGAAGCCAGGTCGAACTTTCTTGGTTGGGTAGGATAGAATCAACAAAATGCTACTTCCTTCCAAAGATAATGTACTTATTTAGGACGATACCATTTCTAAGTTAACAACAAAATCTTGAATTGTTTTTAAGTAGCCATATCTAAGTTTATTTGGGCCAGTAAGAAACCTAGAATCTCTCAAAAATACTTCAAAAATCAGGGAGATACGAAGGCCTGGGATTCCCTGATGAACATGCCTGTATGCTATCCCATTATTTAGCTTAGGACAAAAAAAACAACACTTCTAACCTATGGAAAGGAATTGAAACCCAAGAGTTTAAACCTGATTTTCTTTATGATTGTTTTTGGATAGACGAGAAATGCCCATTAGATAAAATTATTAAAAACCCTATTATTAAGGCAACTTTGAATACAGTTAAAAGTGTAAGGAAAAAGTTTAATTAAAAAAATTTAATTTCACAATGTTCTCCACTAGAACTACTAGAACTTAACGTTAGAGATTTGGATTTGAGCAGTTGGAGCAGATGTGGTGTTAGCCATCTATCGAATATCCTCTATAAGGGCGCTTTAACTCCTTTCCATCCATTACAGACCATCTATTCCCTTGCCCCAAGGGAAGTGTTTACATATCTGAGAGTTGAAAGTTACTTATCTGCTAAACAAATTCTAGATCATAATGACATCACTGATTTTTTAGAGAATCATAACCCTCAGAAAAGAATATCCCGATCACTCAAACTTCTTAGCATTAATGCTATTTTAGTGACAGAGCTTTCAATACTGAAATGGGAACTTGATTTTAAGAAAACGTCTGAGCCTCATATCTGGAAACAAAGTATCAAATGGGTTCAAAAAGGTATACATTGTGTAAATTTGATTGAGCTGTACTTTAAAGTATTATATAGGGGGTACATGGTCCAATCTAAATTAAACAAAATGTATTTGGACCACACTGATTAATGCTGGAGATGCAGCAATGCTAAGGGATCCCACCTTCATATTTGGTGAGAGTGTTCAGGGTTAGACACATTGAGGGGAAGAGACATTATTGACCCTGCAGGTTTTTCTTCTCCATTTAGACCCTCCCCAAATGAACAAATCTACACTTAATTTAATGATGCATATTATGCTGGCAGCTAAAATATGCATAGCCAGAAATTGGAAAAGCAAGGATGTCACAATTGGCATGAAATAACATCTCAAATAAATTACCATGGTTCTATGGAGAAAGGCTAGGCTATTTTTTTGATGAATAATCAATTGGGCCTATCCAAAGTTTAATACCTTCTAGAAAGTATAAACAAAACCTTTATACTGTGAATCTCATGCCTAGTTGACCTTAAGAGTTATCCCTGATTTATCAACGACCTACCCCGCATCCGAATGATGGACGAATGTAGTATGAATGTGGATCGAATGCTGATTGATTTTATTAGAAAATATTTCTGATGCATTGTGATTGCTGTCGAAATATATATATATATATATATATATATATATATATATATAATAATGTAAGCTCCTATTTTGGTACTCTATATGCACCAGACTATAATAAAGAATACAATTAAAAATTAAAAAAAAATAGCCTTTCACAGGTTGTTTGAGATGCTTAAATTAAAAGCTCATGGTTGAAAGCTTCTGATAAAAAAAAAGGAAAGGAAATTATGGATAGCAGGACTTTGGAGATCTTCAACAGTTCCTACTGGGCTTGTGGTTAAAAAATCAGGTATTATTGCAGCTTAAAATGGAGATGGGAATAGCAAATGAAAGTAGGATTTATGATGGGAGAGGATTGGAATAAGTGGATTTATAGAATAGAAGAAATAGAGGAAATAGGTCTTTAAAACAATATCATAAAATGCAGGTAAAAACAGGAAGAATGGGTTTTTAAAGAAAAAGAGTAACACCTGCTCTTACACCCACTTAATGCTGGTCCTCTGACAGAGACGCTTAGCCGTATTTATTTATGTATAGTTTGTAGCTTATTGAGTGTTTTTTTTCCCTTTTCTTTTGTTCTGAATATGTCTTGAACTATGTGTGACTGACTGAAATGCATAAGCTACAGTGGTAACAATGGTTGTTTAAATATAGATTAATGGACAACAGAACAAAATTGTACATTATACAAAATGTATATACTGTATAATGTATATATAATGCATGCTATGTTTTTTATGTTTTATTTTGTTTCTGTATGTCTTGTTTTGTGTATATTTGATAAAGGAAAATCAATAAAGAATTTATATATCAAGTAAGGAGTAACATTTACAATCCACTAAAAATTATTTATGCACTTTTTATCTGTAAGTCCCTGATTACTCACCTTTATACGGATAGATTATATTAATGGTACACAAAAGTCTTTCTGCAAAATGTTTCTTATTATAGATAAGAGTGAAAATAAATTAGCTTGTTCATACTGATCCTCTGTTACTGGCTTTCATAGCATATGACGTATACATTTTTAGTCCTAAGATTATGCCTTTATAACTAATTATAGTAAAGCACCTAGTCATCTACAGTAGCTGCCAAATGCATTGATTTTCAGTTAGATGCTAAAAAGAATTCCTAAAGACAGATCTTTTATCCAGATACTGTTGATAACAGCTTGAGAAGTAATTGTTAGTCTGTAGTTAAGGACACACCATTAATGCAGTCTAAAAATACACAGTTTGACATGATAAAAGATGTGACATCACCCAATTAGAGGGAGAGAATACTCAGAGCAGGTTTTTTTTGCTGCAGTATTATTATGACCTAAAATTTACCTCAGTGAACCAAAGAACTGTGTAATTTTGTATGAGTGGCTCAATTATAATATTGCTTACTTTCTAGAGAATTTGTGTACTTATAAAACGTTTTCATGGAGTTAAGTTCAAGGAATATGTTCAATCAAATTTGTCAGATTTCTTTATTTTAAATGTAAAAAAAGGATGGATTTACATATTGCTTTTAGTATTCTTTCAAAACATTGTTATTTCAGAGTACAAAATCAGTGTTTCTAAACAAAATACCATAAAGATGTAATCCCTTCATTAGTAAAAGACAGCAATGTATAGTTAACACATGTATATGAGGGACACCACTTACCACTTTTGTCCAGCTTTAAAATGTACTATTAATAACAACTGTCTGTACTCTATCTTTAAGCCAATGTACTACCTAAGAAGAATCATTTTCATCTACACCAATTTCTTTTAGTTTGAACACAAATCTATTGTGAGAAGCTTTTAGGTTTGTTACCGCTAGCATATCTGCCTTTTTCCTCTTCTTACCTTCTTCCTCCCGCTTTACCTCCGTCTCTCTATTCATATATACTTTATTTGCAATCTCCATTAGCTGTAATATGGACATCCCTACAAATCCCTCTAATTTCTGTAATTTCCTTTTAATATCAAAGAAAGAGAGGGGCAAGAATCCCAGAAACACCGGGAATAGATCCCCTCAGGACTAGTACCCCCTATAGAGCAATACATTTTATTTGCCCACTAACCGTGTATAGAAAATAATAAAGATTTATTGAAAAAGATTAAAAATTCCATAGATAGTGTGCTATAATACACCAAACTGCTATAAACTAGGAATAAAGGGAATCAGCTAGAGTGCATATAACTATATGATACCTTAGGATACTAAGTTACACAAAATCCGGTAAAAAAATTGTAAGCACATAAGCTATTTCAAATTAGCAACAGTATCCATGTAGTAACACATGTAGATATAGTAGACACCAGCTAGAAGCTGCATTCCAATTCCTACATAAAACGAATATACTCTTCACTATTAGATATCCAGATTAAGTATAAAATGTATAGATATTAATGGTTAGATACATATATAGATAGGTATATCTTGGCCACAGTGGCTTCAAGTATCTATATCAAAGTGAGTAAATCGAAAGGATAGAAAGATATCAGTGGAGTGAATGAAGAATAAAGTGGGGAGGCAAATAGAAGATGTTCAATAGGTCAAATGACCCTGAACTATAATTCAACCGATGCAGACCGGCTAGTTGCCCAAGTACACCCCCCCCACCACATATAGCAGGAGCCCAACGCGCGTTTCGGCGGTAATATCCGCCTTTCTCAAGGGTATGATAGTGTGCAAATATCCTCCCTTAGTCCTCTCCCTTATATGCACTTACAATTGGCGCCAAAACATGCCCGCCCGTCATAGGGGGGCTTGGTCTTCATTTTGACACGCCCACATATTTCGTCCAAAGAAAGAGGGGGGGTGGGAAAAGGGTTTCCCGAGTGCCCAAGTGCCTTACCAATAGAGGTAGACCCACACGTATAAGATCCGTCAAAAAGCGCATGCGTCTAAGGCCGATACTCGGTCAGAAAAAGAACGCATGCGCACACACTTAGCCGGTATCGACGGAGTCCCTAATATGCCAAAAGTACTCTGGATGCTATTGCACATGCGCTGAAGCTGGCGTTTTCGCCAGAAAGACGCGCATGTGCAAATCCTCACATAGAAAGATACAGTTTAAGCACACTATGATACTTTAGTTCCATTCAAGGTCATATATTTCTTAAGGTTAAGTATAAAGTAACACAGTATAGAAGTAAGTAACCAGGAATATATATGTATATATGTAATGCTTGAAAAACGTGAAAAGATATCATAGAGAAGATGAAAATAAAGGAAAATTAGGACTCTATTGTGGAGAGGAACAAAAAAGGGTGATAAATTAAGAAATAAACAATAATACAAAGACTAATAATAGTAATACTGGCAATTCCTAAAAAATTGGCATGTCCATTTAAAGTTGCAGATATTCTGAAAGCTGGAAAAAAAGGGGGAAAGAAATAAATAAATAAACCCTACAAATATTAATCCAGATCAAAACTGTATTTATAAAGCAGCATATCCAGTGATAAATCACCGGCAGAGTCAATTCTTCCAGATCCAAATTATGTTCGCTGTTATTAGGGCATGTACCCAAAATTGGATCACCCATGTGATCAGTCAATAATGGTCAAATAAATCCTTATAAGTCGAAAGGAGAATTATTAAAAGTATGATGTAGCCCAGATATAGCTCGCGAGACTTTATACAGATGTAAATATACATTTATATATCTCCAGTATAACAGATCAAATAAACGGAGCAAACGAGAAACCCTCATTTAGACCCAAAGGTTGTAAAGTCTTGAGTCTATAGATCCATCTAGATTCTCTCTGTCTTAATAAACGATCATAGTTCCCTCGCCTCGGATGTCTCTTGACCCATTCGAGGCCACAGAACTTCAAGTTACTAGAATCACTTCGATGGTATTCTTTAAGGTGTCTTGAAATTGGTGTTTCAAGGCGATTCTTGGGGGACCTTACATGTTCCATAATTCTTTCTTTGAAAGCTCTGTAAGTCTTGCATACATACTTTTGTCCACACGAACAGGACAAGAGATACACCAGGCCCTTCGTGTTGCAATTAAAAAAGTTTTTTATCTTGATAGAGACTTGACCAGTACTATCATTCACTGTTTTGGATTCTTTAGAGATGTATTTACAAGCTACGCATCTACCACAGCCATAGGAGCCACATGGAGGATTACCCAGCCATGTGTCCCGTGGCTGTGGTTTAATCGATAGATGGCTTGGTACTAATAGGTCTCGAACATTACGACCCCTTCTGGCCGTAATATTAATACATGGACCTAGGACCTCCTTCAAATGTGCATCATTCAAAAGGAGCGGCCAAAATCTATTCAGGCACTTTCTTACTTCAGACCATCCCGTATCATATGTGGCGATCATCCGAATGTCGCCTGTATTTTTCGAGATTTTGTTCTCGGGATGGTCACTAAGAAGTTCTTTTCTATCAGTATCAAGTGCTCTCTTGTAAGCTTTTTTAAGACAGCGATTAGGGTAGCCTTTCTCCTTAAAATATAAACGAAGTTGATTTGCCTTTATTTTGAAATCTGCTAAATCACTACAGTTTCTCCGAAGGCGAAGATATTGGCCAACCGGAATCCCCGCCTTAAGAGGCCTTGGATGATAACTATTCCAATGGAGCAGGGAATTTGTAGCGGTCGGTTTTCTGTATAAGGTGGATTGAAGTGTCCCGTCCTCATTGATGGAAATCGTGATGTCTAGAAAATTTATTGAACGTCCCCCAAATTCCGAAGTGAATCTGAGGTTCTCCATATTCCGATTTAGACATTCCACTAACTCTACAAATTCCTGTGGGGACCCTTGCCATACCAATAGAATATCATCGATATAGCGTCCCCACCATAGGATCTTCGGGAGATAATCCCTCAAAATTTCTGAGGAAAAGATGTCTTTTTCCCACCACCCCAGGTGGAGGTTTGCATATGAAGGGGCACAGGCTGTCCCCATCGCAGTACCCCTCACCTGGTGATAGAACTTCGTATTAAACAGGAAATAATTATGTGATAGAATAAATTCTAAAAGGCGTACCACAAAATCTGCATGAAGATCATCTCTATGTGTCCTTTGGTTTAGGAAGAATCTTACATGTTCAAGACCCCTATTATGGGGGATAGATGAATAGAGTGATTCAACATCCAAACTACAGAGGTTTGCACTTGAGGATAGCTTAAGTTTAGAAAGTAGATTCAAAGCTTGTTTAGTATCTCTTATATATGATGGCAAAGTCTCTACCAAAGGTCTCAAAATGTTATCCACGTACAGGCTACCATTCTGCGTAAGATTATCAATCCCAGAGACTATAGGTCGCCCTGGAGGGTCCTGTAAGTTTTTATGGATTTTCGGCAGGCAGTAGAAGGTTGCTATCTTGGGCTGACGATTAAGAACAAATTCATACTCGTCACCCGATAGCAACCCTCCACTGCGGCCTTCGTCCAAAATTTCCTTATATTTTCCCAGATAGTCATTGGTAGGATCAAATTTCAGGATCCTATATGTCTGTTCATCACTCAGGGTACGTTCCACCATCCCTATATATTTACATGTATCAAGGATTACTACATTGCCCCCCTTATCAGCTGGCTTAATAATAATACAGGTGTTTGCCTTAAGTGAATCCAGAGCAAGCCTCTCCTTTCTATTTAGATTGTTGTTTGAATGATAATCAAAAGATTTGACATTAATTTTTTCAATTTCATTCTTTGCTGCTTCCAAAAATAATTAAATATTCCGGAAGCCCGCAAAGTTCGGTGTATATCTACTTTTCGGTTTCAAATTTGTACGATTTAGGACATTCGTTGTGTCATTCTCCTCCAAAAGGGACAATAATGTGGTTAAACACTGATAGTCTTTAGGTGTAAGACCTAAGTCTCTGGCTTTTTTCTCATTTTGTACAGAATGGAATTTAAATAAGGCAAGTTTTCGAACAAAAAGATTCAAGTCTTTAATCCACTCAAATCTATCAAAGATAGGGGTTGGAACAAAAGAAAGACCTCGTTCTAAAACATTTATTTGATCTTGAGATAGTATACATGAAGACAGATTCACAACCTGGGATTTAGAATGGGTTAGATTTAGAGTCTCATTTAATATCGTGTCCTTCTCCCTCCTCCCCTTCCTCCTTTTCCTCCCCTTGGGGTTCGAGTCTGATATCTCGTACGTTGGCTTGGAAATTCCTCCTGATGGTCTAGGGCTAAAAAATTTACCCCTTTTTTGAGGATCCCCTTGGGGTTAGAATTACTCATGGAGGTGGAAGGTTGTGTTTGGGAGTCGGATATATTCTGTTGGCTACTAGAGTCTGTATCGGATGAATCGTAATCTGACGTTAATAAGTTTTCTGAAGTACGTCTTATTCTACGATTAAACAGTTTATAGACATTCGAATAGTGAAGAGTATATTCGTTTTATGTAGGAATTGGAATGCAGCTTCTAGCTGGTGTCTACTATATCTACATGTGTTACTACATGGATACTGTTGCTAATTTGAAATAGCTTATGTGCTTACAATTTTTTTACCGGATTTTGTGTAACTTAGTATCCTAAGGTATCATATAGTTATATGCACTCTAGCTGATTCCCTTTATTCCTAGTTTATAGCAGTTTGGTGTATTATAGCACACTATCTATGGGATTTTTTATCTTTTTCAATAAATCTTTATTATTTTCTATACACGGTTAGTGGGCAAATAAAATGTATTGCTCTATAGGGGGTACTAGTCCTGAGGGGATCTATTCCCGGTGTTTCTGGGATTCTTGCCCCTCTCTTTCTTTGTTCATTTGTTAATATAAGGGTTAGGCCCTTTTTAGTACCCCTGTAATCCATTTCTCTGTACTTGTTTGCTGGAATTTTTCCAGCTAAAAGTGCAGTGTGTTTGATATAATCCTTTTAATATCACCTTGGGCCTGGCTGACAAATGCTGAATTATTCATCCTAGAATTCTCAGGAGCCTCTGGATTAAAAGGAGTATACAACCTATATGACTCCAATAATCTCTCATAAAAGGTACTAGGTGACTCATCAATCTTTTGCAACACCTCAGCCGTCTTTGACATATTAATTGCCTTCTTCCCTCCTGCCTTCATGCCAGCAATTATGGCTTCCCGATAAGCCCTTAGTTGGGGCATGTCAGCACCATTCACGTTCCAATTTGGATCGACATTTGGATAATGTGCTGCAGCCCATGCAACTGGATTGGCCTGATTTTGAGTACGGGCCGTTTCCTCAAGCGCTTTAATAGCCGCTTGATTAATCCGGGTCCTTTCCTCACAATTAAATAAAGTTAATAATAATTGCTGACAATCGGCCCAGGTGGGATTATGTGTTTGTATAATAGAAGTAACCAAATCTGTCATAACTTGAGGTTTGTCAGTATATGAAGAGTTATGAGTCTTCCAGTTAAATAAATCAGTCATAGTGAAGGGGACATATACAAACACTGGATCTGCCCGTTGTATTTGGCCATTCTCATCCACGTGTGTTTAGCCTGGTGTAAGTTGGAGGGGCATATGGCAATGTCGGGATGGAAGGGTGCCAGTCAGTTGTCGGGTTAATATGGGACTACGATATGATGATTTCATAATGAGTTCCGGTCTAGGGGTAGTAAGGCAAGGGGAGTCAGCTAATTTTACTAGTCAGCATTTGGTGGATGAAAATTTATTTTATTTTTTTAAAGTGTTAAACCAAAAACCTACCAGTAGGTGTCACCAGAGGGTAATTGTATAAAAATAATCTTTATGGATCTAATAATAAAACTTAACTTTTAATATATTTATACATAAAATAAAACCTTATAGCAATAAATATATTAAAATAGGGTAAGCAATCCTACTTCTATCTGTTATAAACAATGTATTATCAATGTAACTCCCGAAGATGGCCAGTAGGTGGCCCTAGAGTGCCTCCCTAAAGTCTAATGAAGCAGATAGACTTTAATTAATTATGTCCCTATTTTATTATTACTTATTTTAATCATTGTCCACCCTGATATCTAGGCTTAATTAAATCTTTAGTTCTAAGGTAAATTAAACATCTCAGTTTGTATTTTAGTATTTTGGACAAAGCTGGGAGGGGCACATCCAGTAACTAGAAAAAGACAACATACCATCTTGATTAAGGGGGGGGGGGGTTGTACAGAAATACAAGAGTTTGAAACACAGGAACAGATAGGTATGTGGGTAGGTGGGGACAGTAGAGCAGGGGGAGAGTAAATACCAGCTATACCAGTATTGGGAGGAAGAATAGGGGCGTGGCTACTCTGGCTCTGGAGGATGAATAGGGGGTTGGTAATCAGATGCAAGGGGGGAGGGGATGTCCAAAGCAGTTGTAATTAAGTCCTTAGTTCTGACCACCATATGGCTCCATTGTTTCTCATATGACACAGTTTAATTCACCAAGGCAGTTTTTCAACAATCAGTTTCCAACAGTCAATATATAGAAACTGATCATAGAATTCCAGCCACATGTACAGCCACATGTACACCCTGCACTAAATTTAAGTCAAGACTGCCACATGGAGGCCATGCAGCCACCAGGACAAGCCATTCCCTACTACACAGTTTTTTTTTTAAAACATACAAGACAAAGGACCAACAGCCTTGTGAATCAGAAGATTATTTCAACAAAATGTCTGATTCAAAAGCTGTACAAATATACACACAGTTTCAACAGTCACACCAATCTCCTTATCACCAGCACCACATCGCACAGTTACTAGGCCCAAACACACACATGCACGCACACACAGGATCCTCACATGCTCAACAATATCACGACGTCGCACAAACAAAATTAAATCAAAAACCCACCAAAGACTATACACTTATCAATGTAACTATTATTCAAACCATACAACTATCCACGCTATTAATCCATATAAACTAACCGATCACATAACATTTCAACAATTTCGTCTCTACAATTATCCGTACTATAAATCAACTTTTGACTAACCAACTATATCACATTCTAGTAACCTCATCTTTACAGTCAGTGGTTATAGTACAGTTAGTAAGTGGTTATAATACAGTTTTAAAGTCACAGATCAGTTAGTAACAGTTATGGTATTATACATATAACATAAAACAGCAATTGTTAGTAATTTTACACAATGTCAGTGGTTATGGTACATGTCAGTAGTTATGGTACCGTGCGCTATTTTACAGTTATACACACAATTTACACTCCCACTAGACAGCAGAGCTCTAGCTTTCTAGTAGGACATACAAGTTAACCAATTAACCAACTACAATATATTTAACAACATTTACAATAATCCCAACTATTCTAACTGGCCAGCACCTCGAGAGCTTTCGATCTATTTGTACACCAGAGATTCGATAAGTTCTTCGCTTCCCAGACACCACGTATAGCGAACTAGAGGGCAGAATTTTCACCAATACTCTTTTAGTCTATTACACTATCAATAATCTAGTGGCTGGATTTACAACAGAGCACACTTAGTTAAGATAGGGTGAAATCTATCAAGCTATAATATACAACAGAGCCTGCTTAAATTTCGCCAATCAAAATTTACACCTAGCATGCTAGTCAAGGCAGGACATTGGTGTCCGACATGAGCTTTTTACACCAGAACTCAGTCTGACAAACCACCTATATTAGACGGGCTGACTACAGAGCGTCTAATTTCCAGATAAGCAGTGCGTCTTTGCTTTTTCCTTCCAAATTGAAGGGGCTAATTCCAATAACCGGTTCCAAATATATAACCCCTTGTGGGTCTACCGCTCTAACGGTATCAGTCTTACCTGTTAGTTCCTGGACCTGGGTTCACATTTATCGACGGAACAACCCGGGACTCACTGCGCAGAAGCCGATGATCTCCTGGACAAAAGTCCAGTGGCGCCGAGACGAAAGGAGGTCCATGCAGTAGAAGTCCAGGATTGCAGCGTAGAGAATTTCGTAAAAGTTTACAGTCTCAAATCTCTGCGCCAGCTTCCGTGCGATGAGGTTCCCGGACCAATTGCACCAGAAATGTGCGGTGTAAGCATGCAGAAGCCAAACACAGAGATATGGACACAAGTCTTCAGGAAGTAAGAGGCAGTGGCGTACTAAGGGGGGGGCGGGGGGTGCGGTCCGCCCCGGGTGCCAGCCGGGTGGGGGGTGCCATGGCC
>OW240915.1:115418160-115433422 GCA_933207985.1 Pelobates cultripes
GCCCTCTTTTAAATGAAGCAATCCCATTTATCTGCAAAAACACAGACCTACTGGACTCTGCAAAAAGAGTCTGTCATTATGCAAGGATCATTAGGCAAAATAATTGGTTAAATTTAAAGCTTCACTGGGGCAGTGGGAACACTTATGACTATTAGAGAATAAATTGTGAATGTTATGATACTACGTTCAGTCTTCATGTGGTTTTTAAGTCTTATTTTTCTAACTATTTATATTTTAATATGAAGCTCATATACAAAGTACGCAAGCATCTTTTTTTTATATATCCAGTCTATTGTTTTATATTTGAACTGACTGCTGAAAAATAAATCTAAGATTTTCTTTGAGAAAATAGGTGCAGAATATTTTATACTAAACTAGAATGGGTTACATAGTTACATTGGCTGAAAAGAGACATGTGTCCATCAAGTTTAGCCTTCCTTACATTTGTTTTTTGCTGTTGATCCAATTTTGCAACAAACTAGGAAAAAAAAATTCCCTCTTGACCCCAGAAGGGCAGTCAGATTTATCATTGGATCAAGAAGCTATTACCTACAGTCGAAAAAATTATATAATTGAATATACTGTTTTTTCAAGTATGCATTGTAAACATTGGTACGGACTCTGATACAACTACTTCTTCGGGCAGAGAATTCCATATCCTTATTGTTCTTACAGTAAAAAAACCTTTCCTTTGCCATAAACTACATCTTGTGGTATTATTAAAAATAATGTGGTATTATCAACCCCTTAATGACCAGACTGTTTTTCAATTTTCTTACCGTTAAGGACCAGGGCTCTTTTACATTTTTGCGTTGTTTGTGTTTAGCTATAATTTTCCTCTTACTCATTTACTGTACCCACATATATCATATACTGTTTTTCTCACCATTAAATGGTCTTTCTAAAGATACCATTATTTTCATATCATATAATTTACTATAAAAATATATAAAATATGATGAAAAATAAAAAAAAACACATGCTGTGTAAAATGACACAGAACACTGTGATTGGATGGATTTCAAGCCATTCAATTACAGTGCTCTGTGTCATTTTACACAGCGTGGGAAAGTTCTTTGGAATTTCCCCACGCTGTGTAAAATGACAAAGAGCACTCTGATTGGCTTAAACCCACCAATCAGAGTGTTCTTAGCCTAATTGCAGGGCGGGGCAAGGCTTTATAAGCCTTACCCCGCCCTGCGGAGCTCAGTCTGCGCAGAGCCCTCTATGGGTGAAGATGGATTATTTTTTTGCGCTCTGGTTTTTTCTTTTTCATCTGTTTTTTTTTTTTTGCGCTCGGGTATTTTATTTTAAGTTTGATGGGTATGATGGTTTATTATTTGGCCTTTTTTGGGGCTGAAAAATTAAGATTTTAGAAAAAAGAAGACGTTGAATGGTAAGTTAAATTTTACTTTACAGGTTAGTAATTTTATTCCCCCCTCACTATTTTTTAGGGTGAGAGGGGTAGGTAGGGGCCTTTTTATTTGGGTGGGGGGGTGGGTGACTAGGGGGTTGGGGACCCCTAGTCACCTTTGATGGGGGGGAATTTGACTTAGGGCCCCCACCCACCGCCCAGGGGTGGGGGCCGCGGGGGAGGACAGTAGGTCCCCCCCCTCATTATCTTTATGGCCCCCACCCGCTGCCCAGGGGTGGGTGCGGGGGGGGGGGAAGGACAGTAGGCTGCTCACTGTTTAATAGACATGCCCCTACTCGCGGTATAGCGAGTAGGGGCATTGGGAAGATTTTAATCTCCCTTATGCTATTATGGGGGTCATACTGACCCCCATAGAGTGAAGGGGGACCTGGGGGGGCTTATGAAGTGGCAGGGAGCACTGCTCCCTGACGCTTCTATCTTTACATATTACAAGGAGGGAGCTGCACGCCGGTAGCTCCCTCCTTGTAATAAACTGAACGAACAAACGAACACTGATACTCAGTGTTTGTTTGTTCGTCTGACATTTCTATTCATTGATTCGTCTATCTGATGAATGAATGAATAGATGAAATTCCCCTTCGCATGTCCAAGTGTTTCACTGGGCATGTGCGGGAATCTCACAGTCTATCTAGTGTGGGCAGATGACGTGTCCCACAGGGACTTCCTCTACCCACACAAAGATGGCGGCGCCCTGAATATAGATCGGGGCAGAAAATAAAGAATAAAATATAGGTAATATAGGGGGCGTAAGGGCATTTGGGGGTGACTAAGGGGTCAATTAGAGATAGTGGAAGTGGGAGGGGGTTTAAAAAAAAAACGGGATTCGGCATGACAGTGCCGCTTTAAAAAGGCTTTAAAGCTGTTGCAGCGGCATAGAACGCTGTAACGGCTTTGAGCCCCTTGAGGTCCGGTGGACTTACCTCCACCGCGATCCTCTTCTGGAGGGCTGCCTGACAGCCCAGGCAGCCCTCCCCCGGCAAATGAGGCCCCCGGGGGCCATGTGATCGCTCTCAAAGAGGCTGTGGATCTGCCAGCAGGGGGACTGTCTGAAATGTCAGACAGTCCCCCTGCTGGTGGGAAATGAAAAAAAATATATTATTAGACATGTTTTAAAATAAAATAAATGTATTTATATATATATATATATATATATATATATATTTATATAATATATGTGAATCTATTATATATATATATACATACAAAGTGTATTTTAATATTAATATAAGTATATATTAGTATTAAAATACACTTAGAATGACGTTACATATACATAATATGTATATATTATATATATAATAAATATAAACACATATATTATATATATATATATATATATATGTATAATTACAATAAATAAAAAAATTAAATATTGAAACAAAATTTAATATAAATTATATATTCATATGTAATTTCATTCTAACTGTATTTTGTTATTAATATATATATATATATATATATATGTAACAAAATACACTTAGAATGACATTCTATATATATCTTTCTATATATAAAATACAAATAACCGCAAATATATATATACAGATAAATACATATAATTACTTATATATTAAAATTCTACATGTATATTTAAGTAATCTTTTATCATAATTATGTGATTTGATTAATTAAAATTTGATTGACATGCCTGACACCACAGGGAGAAAGTGCAGAGAATTTTATTCGCAAGCACTATATTTGACCCTGTAACTCTCCAAGATACCATAAAACCTGTACATGAGGGGTACTGTTTTACTCGGGAGACTGTTCAAACTGTTAAATTGTATTACAACGATGATATTTTAAGTAAAAGTGAAGTTTTTTTGCATTTTTTACAAACAAATGGCACTTTTATGGACTATATTATTGTTGTAATATGTTTTACTGTTTTAAAACACTAATATTTGTATTTAGTGAAGTCTCCCGAGAATAACAGTACCCCCCCATGTACAGGTTTTATGGTGTTTTGGAAAGTTAGAGAGTCACATATAAGGCTTGCATTTCATTTTTTGACATTGAAATTTGCCAGATTGGTTATGTTGCCTTTGAGAGCGTATGGTAGCCCAGGAATGAGAATTACCCCCATGATGGCATACCATTTGCAAAAGTAGACAACCCAAGGTATTGCAAGTGGGGTATGTCCAGTCTTTCTTAGTAGCCACTTAGTCACAAACACTGGCCAAATATTAGTTTTTTGCTTTTTTCAGATAAAAACAAATATGAATGCTAACTTTGGCCAGTGTTTGTGACTAAGTGGCTACTAAAAAAGACTAAACATACCCCACTTTCAATACCTTGGGTTGTCTACTTTTTCAAATGGAATGCCATTATTCTCATTCCTGGGCTACCACACCTTCTCAAAGGTAACATTACTAATCTGGCAAATTTCAATTTGAAAATAGAACGTTCTATATTTGACCCTGTAACTTTCCAAAACACCATAAAACCTTTTAATTGGGGTACTGTTGTACTCGTGAGACATCGCTGATTACAAATATGTGCATTTTTTTGCAGTAAAACTTAACAGTATTATGACATTCACAGCTAAAATGTCAGATGGAAATACAATTTTTCTTTTAAAAAATCAGATTTTCTCACATTTTTAAACATTTTTTATTAATAATAAATTATGCTCCATATATGAATAGTTAATGATAAATTAAAGCCCTGTTTCTCCTGAACAAAATGATATATAATAAGTGTGGGTGCACTTAATGTGACAGCGGTGAATTACGGTTGAACAGACATATAGTGCAAATTCCAGTTTTTGTTTACGTTTTGTTTTGATCAGTCGTGCACTATTGACTCCGTCCTGAAGGGGTTAAAACCTAACTCTAAGTCCACACACACACTTGTTTCTATCAAGGCATGTGGCATTGATTGCTTTTATCTGTGCATTATTGCAAATAAGCAGGCTTTTTCAGACAGTGGAAGAATATACTGCATATGAGACCACTAGACCTCAGTATCTGTACATGAACTGGTTGTGGTATAGCATCAGTATGTTTCCACTATATGCTCTGTAACGGAACTCCCTGTACTCCGACCGAGTACCCTCCGTTGATGGATGCTCCTAGCGCTCCCTGAGGACTCCAAACACTGCAGCAGACACCACAACCGCAGACTCCACAACCGCCGTAGCTTAACTGGAGTCTCGCCGTCTTCCTTCCACCCTGGATCAGCTTCTGTCCTCCAGGAGCGTGTGGGGAAGACCTCTCCTCCAGGAGAGCGTAACAGGAACAGCTCTTAAAAGAGCTAAGTGATTAAAAGCTATGGGGAGTATGCAGAGCATAGCAATCCCCAGTGTGATACAGCAGTTCTCTCCAATAACGAGACAAGGCTACGTATTGAGGGTCAAGAAGATCTCATTTACTTGGCACCAAAGGGCCTTCTTTTGTGCAGGTTTTCCCTACATAGGACCACCCACAGGGTTTTACAGGATAACCAATAACATACGTACATTACAGAAAACACTCCCAGCAATTACATACAAAAATCCTCCCCTCTGCCTGTGATCTAATTATGGCACACAATGCTTAACATAATTATCACAAGCAGGAAAAATACAGTTTTTATATATGTACTATAACTTTAAAACTACACCTAAAACTACACTACATCCAATCTTCATAAAAATTACATATTTGGAATCAGCACACTTTAAATATAAACATAACCAAAAATCAGACAAATCCATCCAGGGGTTAAAAAGTTAGCTGGAGGTCCCTTTATGACCGACCGCAAGAACATTTTCCTGCCCAAAACAGTTCCATAGATTTGGGCTGTGCGGCCGGTCTATTTCAGGCTGAAAAAACAACTAAATCCCTTCGCCGATTGGGACTTAATCTCTGCAGCTGTAAAATCAGTATGGGAGAAGGTAGGGCTCAGCGGTGTTCGTGGAAATGTGTAGCCGATTTTAGTTCCATGAATTTGGCTACACATACCGCTAACCTCGTTCGAATGATCAAAGATGGCCGCCGCCACATGTTCGGCAAACGAACAAAGGCCACCCAGCATTGTCAATTAAGCTGAGGTTAACCGTAGCTTCTGGGAGGTAAATTGCCTGCACACTTCCACTTCTGGGTGGTCTGCCTGTGTGGTACTTGGTTCAGTAAGCCCCATTTACTGAACCAAGTGGGAAATAGCCAGTATAACTTATACATAGAGCCTATAGTGGATACCTATACTGAGGTGATGTCCTCATAGTAACTCATACATATATCATATAGTGGATACTTATACTGAGGCGGTGTCCTCACAGTAACTCTTACATAGAGCATATACTGGACACACATACTGAGGCCGTGTCACACAAAGGGTTTGAACCAGGTCTGGGGACACAGGGGACACCGTCTTAAAGGGGCAGTGTCCCAAACAAGTCTGGGGACATCGTCTTAAAGGGGCAGTGTCCCAATCTTCCTGATGTCCCAAAAAGGTGTTTAAAGGGCCAGCACCAGTCCCATAAAGAGTCCATAAGCCACAATATGCCCACTGGCTGTCTTAAAGGGCCATACACACCCAATAAAAGTGCATAAGTGCTCACAATCTCCAAGGGGCCATAGTCATGTGGAAGGAGGCTGGCAAATAGGCTTCTCCACAACCCAGGGAAGCAGGGCGATTTGCCATTTAAAGGGCCAGTTACAAATAGCAGTTTGTAACATGCTCTAATGTATGAATTGGTCTGAAGACTCAGTCTCAGTGTGTGTCCAGTATATGCTCTATGTATGAGTTACTATGAGGACACGGCCTCAGTATGTGTGTTCAGTATATGCTCTATGTAAGAGTTACTGTGAGGACACCGCCTCAGTATAAGTATCCACTATATGATATATGTATGAGTTACTATGAGGACATCACCTCAGTATAGGTATCCACTATAGGCTCTATGTATAAGTTATACTGAGGCAGCGTCCTCATTGTAAATGTATGCACTAAATGCTCTATGTATGAATTGCTATGAGGACACCGTTTCTATGAGGACACGACCTCAGTATATGTATGCACTATATTGTCTGTATGAGTTGATCTGAAGACTCTGCCTCAGTGAGTGTTCTTTATATGCTCTGAGTTGCTGTGAAAACACAGCCTCAGAATATGTCCTCTACATGCTCTATATATAAGTTGGTGTGGAGACATTGCTTTAGTGTATCTGTTCACTATATGCTTGATGTATTAGTGGAAACACAATATATGTGAATGATATACGACACATCCTCTATATGAGTCCAATCTAATACAAGTTCTATGTGTGGGTTGTTAGTCACAACATCAGTATATGTGAGTGGAATAATATGTGCATGAAGTTCTGTTAAAACACAGCCTCAATTTATCTCACTCATATAATCTTAATATGTGTGCAGGCATAGTGTCACTGTATATAAAAGATGTAGGCTATGTATGATTACTGTTTGAACAGACTCAGTATATGTGACTCTGTGCATAAGGTGCTGTTAAGAAACACCCACAATGTATGTGATTCATATATTCTGTATGCAGTTGGTATTATTAAATAACCCCAATTTATACATGGCTTTGGTAGATTTAATATATACAAATGATCTAAGGTCTGTTTTGCGCATTCTAGCAAAAACAAATGCACTGTTGTACTGGGTAAGTAACTATTGCCTACTGTGGATATTCTATTTCAGTTTTTTAAATGAAGTGAATAAGGAAATATACTGCTTATGGCTTTGTATTGGATTCCTTCTCCCACAGGTGTTTCAGGATAAGCAATTAACACATTTTACCACTTCAGATAGATTGCAGGTGTTACTGAAC
This sequence comes from Pelobates cultripes, assembly GCA_933207985.1. Classification (NCBI taxonomy): domain Eukaryota; kingdom Metazoa; phylum Chordata; class Amphibia; order Anura; family Pelobatidae; genus Pelobates; species Pelobates cultripes. The sequence continues at coordinate 115,425,374 of OW240915.1, forward strand.
CTGTCTGAGTGCATCTCCCAGGAGAGAAGGAAACCTGATTTTCCAAAATGGAGCATGGTAATGTTTAACAGAATTAAAGGGACACTCCAGGCACCCAGACCACTTCTGCCCATTGGAGTGGTCTGGGTGCGTACTCCCACTACCCTTAACCCTGCAACTGTAATTATTGCAGCTTTTATAAACTGCAATAATTACCTTGCAAGGTTAACTCCTCCTCTAGTGGCTGTCTACTAGACAGCCACTAGAGGGCACTTCCGGGATTATAGCAAAGATTTTCTGTGCTATAGTGTCGCTGGACATCCTCACGCTGTCTGAGGACCTCCAGCGTCGCTAAAATCCCCATTAGAAAGCATTGAAAGCGGCAGGCGTGAGCAGTCTCCCCGGCCAACTGACATGGTGACGGGGAGGAGCGTGGGCGTACCAAGAAGCAGCGCCGAGGGACATCGTCGCTGCCTCTGGTAAGTTACTAAAGGGATTTTGACCCCTTCAGCAACCGGAGGTGGGAGGGAGAGGGGACCTGCAGTGCCAGGAAAACTGATTGTTTTCCTGGCACTACAGAATCCCTTTAATGCTTTTTTGTGTGCACACCTATGTATTTATACATGATACCATTCTACAAAAGTTTTTCTATTGTCAGGTGTCATCTCCTCTCTGATCAAGATAGGGAATTTTTTTTTTTTTTTAAGTTTGGTGGCAGTGTTAACCTTCACATATATGCTGGTTTCTGATACACAGCTTAGTAGATTCATGCTGGTTGCAGGAGCACAAATTGGGCTATTTATTGATCTCATAAGTAGGTAACTCTAAAGCAATTACCTGACTGTTTTCACTGGTATATTTCTTTTCTTTCTAAAAGCTAATTTAACTGATTTAACCCCTTAAGACCGCAGCCAAATGTACAAGTTGTGATTCAAAAAAAAGTAAACAAACCACAGAATTGTACTCTGTCTGTTCAACAATAATTTACCTCCTTCATATTAAATGCACCCACACTTATTATATATTCAGGGAAAATGGGGCTTTCATTTAACATCAGATATTTAGGTATGGAACATAATTTAATATGAATAAAATATTTTAAAAAATGAGAGAAAATAAGATTTTATTTAAAAATAAATTCTTAGTTCTACGTGACATTTTAACTGTGAATGTCATAATACTGTTTGCTTTTACGGCAATAAAATACACATATTTGTATTCAGCGATGTCTCACGTGTAAAACAGTGCCCCTTATGTACAGGCTTTATGGTGTTTTGGGAAGTTACAGGGTCAAATATAGCATTTTACACTTTTCAGTTTTTTCACATTAAAATTCGCCAGTTCGAAATTCGCCAGCCTTTGAGAGCGTATGGTAGCCCAGGAATGAGAATTACCCCCATGATGGCAACCATTTGCAAAAGTAGACAACCCAAGGTATTGCAAATGGGGTATGTCCAGTCTTTTTTAGTAGCCACTTGATCACAAACACTAGCCAAAGTTAATGTTAATATTTGTTTGTATGTGAAAAATGCAAAAAACTAATTTGAATGCCAATTTTGGCCAGTGTTTGTGACTAAGTTTCTACTAAAATAGACTTTTCTGGTTTCTGCCCTATTAGGCTTGTGAGAATTTTGGTAAACTATTATTGTTTATTATTTATGCTTTGTGCCTGTTTTTGTGTCACTTTATGTATTACTGTTATTTTTTGCTTGAACCTAGTATTGGCTTATTAAATCAGGCCAGTTATTACTTGTGATTTCTGGTGTGCATTCTCTTTCTTATTTTTCTACTATTTAAATTGGTATTTGAGGGAGTACCAGTGAGGATTAGCACCCAGGTGGCTATAGCCTTTATTAATTGGTTTCTCCATACTTAATTTATTGTATGACTATTAAGTCCCTTGTGTATGTTGAGAGATAATGTCTTTTTCAGATATTGGTGGCATTAGTGATAGAAGGGCAGAAACACGGGTTTATACGCAGGCAGAGGTGGATGCCATAATTGCTAAGTATAGTACTCATGAGAGTGTATTTGTGACTGATCAGACTACTATATACCGGCGGGTTGAGTATTTAGAGAAGAAATGTATTAATTATCAGTTGCACTCTGAGACTTTGGTGGAATACTTAAGAGTAAGAAGGATCCCACTGGGCTCGAGGCTCAATATCAGACCCAGTTTTTGTAAAACAAATAAAGAATTCTGTAAGAATTGGTTTAAAATTTTGAATAAGTGTAGCTTGGACCTCATAACACTTTCTACAGAAGGTTTACAGCAGGAGTTGTCAGCGATTGAGAGCTTGTTATCTGAGATTAAAAAGAAGTTGTTTGAGGGGGAAGACAAATCGGCGGTTGAAGTGAAACTTGTGACCATAACAACTAAATTACCAAAATATAAGGAAGAAATCCTAGGAAGGAAATTGGATAAATTTTGCAGAGATACTGTTGACTATCTAGAAGATAAGGTGTATTCCTGGCGCAATTCACGTACAGCATGTAATCCACAGCGGCGTAATAAGATTAATTAGGACACAAGCGTATCAGACCCTGAAGTGACATCTGGGGAATCTGATTCTGGTAGGAATCCTCATTTTTTTTAGGGGAAATGCAAAGAGGAGGTGTGATAGGACGAGGAGGTCCAAACAAGTCAATTCCAACCACGACCAAGCCCAAGAGATACCCAGGCAGGACGATAAAACAGCAGAAACGTTGGTAGTGAATATCTCCAACAAGCAATTATCCATGGCACAGGTGAGTTTATTGGAAAAGGGTTTTGGGTTTGTGCCCACCTTTGGAGGGGATAAACTTACTATAGATATTGAAATGGTATGTTTTTTTCGCACTGTATGTCTTAAGTTTTTTTCATTTACAGGATACTCCTATTACCCAGCAGGAAGGAGTTTTATCTGAGTCTGCTAAATTTGACAGGCACAAATGCAGGCCAAAGAGTAAGTTTCTCCCACCTTTAACCAATGCAAGTGTTGAAACTTTTATAAAATTGTGCCAAATGGATGTGGATAAGATTCGTTGGGGGAAGAAATGAAAAATGAATTTGAACAGACAGGAATGGTGTACGCTCAATGAATTAAGGAATGACAGGACAATTTCGATAAGACCGGCGAATAAGGGAGGTGCTCTGGTGGTTATGGACACAGGCGAATATATGGCTGAAATGGATCGTAAACTGACTAACACCCAACACTATAGGATTTTAGAGTGTGATCCAACAGGTGAGTTACAAGCAAGAATTAAAGAAATCACTGGGGTAGCGCTTGCTACTGGATTGATTGATAGAAGGGATTATAATTTCTTGAATGTGGATCATCCTAAAATCCCGTTTATATATCTGCTCCCTAAGATACACACCCTATAGTTTCGGGGTGTTGATCAGTGCTGCAACCGCTGTCTAAATTTGTTGATGCAATCATTGGTTTGTAATATATGTTCCTTTGTGCAGGATATTACGGATTTTTTCAACAAATTGGAATTGATTGGTGATGTCCCTTGTGGTACTTTATTGTGCACAATGGACATCAACAGTTTATATACTTCTATACCTCATAAAGAGGGGATTGAGGCAGTATTTGGAGCCATACAGTCACTTGAGATAAGTGAGGCATACAGAGATTTTCTTATGGAGTTGTTGTCTATGGTGTTGCACAAAAATTACTTTGTCTTTGGAGATAAATTTTATCTACAAACACAGGGTACGGCGATGGGGTCCAATGTGGCCCCTACCTTTGCCAATTTATCCATGGCAGCATTTGAGGAGGCCTTTATATATCCTGATCCTTTTGTTTCAACAATTTGTTGTTAATTGGCTACGTTACATAGACGACATCTTCTTTCTTTGGACAGGAAACATCGAAGATTTCCTTATTTTCAATGAGAGATTGGACACCAGACTAGACACTATATCATTCACTGTAGAATATGATGCCCATAAGATGCATTTTTTGGATGTCTCAATGGAGGTGAGTGATGGACATATAGTGTTTGATCTTTACCAAAAACCGACAGATCGGGCTTCCTATTTACATATAGGATATATTGGATAATTGAATGGAAATGGATAATGTTATATTGCCTTTTGTGACATATTGTATATGTGAAATGTGATATATTTCAGATCTATTGTACATCATTGATCACTATATCATTCACTGTAGAATATGATGCCCATAAGATGCATTTTTTGGATGTCTCAATGGAGGTGAGTGAGGGACATATAGTGTTTGATCTTTACCAAAAACCGACAGATCGGGCTTCCTATTTACATATAGGATATATTGGATAATTGAATGGAAATGGATAATGTTATATTGCCTTTTGTGACATATTGTATATGTGAAATGTGATATATTTCAGATCTATTGTACATCATTGATCACTATATCATTCACTGTAGAATATGATGCCCATAAGATGCATTTTTTCACTACCCAGAGAACAATTGCTAGTCAAGAAAATAAGAAATACAAATATTGGTATCCCATGTGTGACGACCTACTCAACACATTCCCAAGAGAGTAAGCATATTGTAAACAGGCACCGGAAAATTCTACAATCTGATCCTAAGTTAAAGTCTTGTTTTAACGAGAAACCTCTATTTTCATTTAAAAGGCACAAAAACTTCCGGGACCGACTTATGCGAAATGTGAATTTACAACGAACAACGGCTGGAAATGAAACATGGCTCAAGGCACCAATGGGTATGTACAAATGTGGACACTGCATTAATTGTAGTGGGGTAATCACTGGGGACTACTTTGTCCATCCAAGAACTGGCAAGAGATACCCTATCAAGGAATGTCATAATTGCCAAACGGAATTCGTAGTGTACATGCTCAAATGCCCCTGTGGCCTAGCGTATGTGGGGGAGACCACTAGGAAGTTCACTACGAGATTAAGAGAACATAAGAGCAGTATTAGGACTGGGAAAGTACAGTATCCAGTGGCCCGACACTTCTCTGAGAAACGACATGCAGTGTCTCAGTTGAGATACATGATTTTGGAGACAGTGAAACCCCTGTTGAGGGGTGGATCTAGGGAAGTGGTGTTGAAACAGCGCGAATTGTACTGGATATATGAGCTACAGACTTTATATCCTAAGGGTCTTAATGAAGAACGGGACCTCTCCCCATTTTTGTGATTCTTCTGTAAGGACTGTGGGTATCCACCCTGCTATTGTATAGTTTTATATCTTGATTGATTGTTTTTATTTTCACGTGTTTATTTAGATTTCCATGTGTATCTCACTGGATGGTCATGACACTGGGGACATGGACCTTGTGAAATATTTGAAGATGGACTATGAGACTTCTGTATATTTGATGCTACCACATTGGATCCTATTTACATTCCCTTAAGATATATTGGATAATTGAATGGAAATGAATAATGTTATATTGCCTTTTGTGACATATTGTATATGTGAAATGTGATATATTTCAGATCTATTGTACATCATTGATTTATCTTTGTATTATTGTTGGGCATATATTGATGTTGATAATGAATTATATCAGTTGATTGCATTGTATTGATACAGAGTAATGTCTATATTGATTATAGGATGTGCTTATATATAATAGATCATGCATGGATTATAATATTTGACTTTTTCACATCGTATATATGCAATTAGTGATTTACATCTGTATATATTTTGAGCAAATTGATATGGCTTGATATAATTTTATATCTATTTTGGTCATGTAATTTTTGTATGTACCATGGTAAGCTGTAATTATATGAATTAAGTGGTGAGTTCAACTTTGTTGAGAGAGGTCAATAATTATTGGAGGTAATACCTTATATGAGTAGATTTACTCTTACTACATTGTTAATGACATAGTGGATGCAGTTAAACATGTTGGGCATATGAATATAATATGCTTATGAGATACATGCATATTGCCATTAGTGATGTCGCGAACCCGAAATTTTCGGTTCGCGAACGGCGAACGCGAACTTCCGCAAATGTTCGCGAACCGGCGAACCGCCCGAACCGCCATTGACTTCAATGGGCAGGCGAATTTTAAAACACACAGGGACTCTTTCTGGCCACAGTAGTGATGGAAAAGTTGTTTCAAGGGGACTAACACCTGGACTGTGGCATGCCGGAGGGGGATCCATGGCAAAACTCCCATGGAAAATTACACAGTTGATACAGAGTCTGGTTTTAATCCATAAAGGCAGAAATCACCTAACATTCCTAAATCACAATCAATATGGATTGACACCTGACATATGACATATTGACACCTTGACATATGGATTGACACCTGTCCTCAGAGCCCCTGATGCACACGGACACAGAGCAGAATAGAGACTGGTCCCCCTACATAGGGTCACTTGGCAGATATGGATTGACACCTGTCCTAAGGATCCCTGATACACACTGACACAGAGCAGAATAGGGACTGTTCTCCCTACATAGGGTCACTTTGTAGATATGGATTGACACCTATCCTAATGATCCCTGATACACACTGACACAGAGCAGAATAGGGACTGTTCCCCCTACATAGGGTCACTTGGCAGATATGGATTGACACCTGTCCTCAGAGACCATGATACACACTGACACAGAGCAGAATAGGGACTGTTACCCCTACATAGGGTCACTTATATGGATATGGATTGACACCTTGTTACAAACTGCTATTTGTAACGTGCCCTTTAAATGGCAAATTGCCCTGCTTCCCTGGGTTGTGGAGAAGCCTATTTGCCAGCCTCCTCCCGCATGACTATGGCCCCTGGGAGATTGTGAAAATGTATGCACTTTTATTTGGTGCGTATGGCCCTTTAAGACTGTCGGTGGGCATATTGGGGCTTATGGACTCTTTATGTGACTGGTGCTGGCCCTTTAAACACCTTTTTTGGGACATCATCGGGAAGATTGGGACACTGCCCCTTTAAGGCCGTGTCCCAGACTTGTTGGGGACACTGCCGCACAAGATAATTGTCCCCTGTGTCTGAACCTGGGTGCAAACCCTTTTATTGCCTGCCTGGCTAATTCCCACTTGGTTCGGTAAATGGGGCTTACTGAACCAGGAGTACCACCTGAGCAGACCAGAAGTGGAAGTGTGCAGGCAATTTACCTCCCAGAAGCTGCGGTTAACCGCAGCTTAATTGATATGCTGGGAGGTCTTTGTTGGATTGCGGGGCTGCATTGGCGTGACCATCTTTGATCATTCGACGAGGTCAGCTGACATGTGTAGCCAAATTCATGGAACCTAAAATGACTACACATTTCCTTGGCTACCGCTGAAGCTCTACCTTCTCCCTACTGGTTTTACAGCTGCAGAGACTAAGTCCCATTCGGCGATGGGACTTAGTAGTTTTTTCAGCCTGAAATAGACCGACCTCACAGCCCAAATCTATGGAACAGTTTTGGGCAGGAAAATGTGCTTGCGGTCGGTCATAAAGGGACCTCCAGCTAACTTTTTAACCCCTGGATGGATTTGGCTGATTTTTGGTTATGTTTATGTTTTAAGTGTGCTGATTCCAAATATGTAATTATGAAGATGGGATTTGTAGTTTTAAAGTTACAGGGTATGGCTAAAAACTGTATTTTTACTGCCTGTGTTTAATTATGTTAATCTCTTCCCAAACGTCATTTCGTTCAAGTGGAGAGAATGTTAAAAAAATATATTTTTGTTCTGAGTGTGAGAAATGCTTTTCAGCCGCTTCTAATCTTAAGCATCATTTGAGGAGCCATACAGGAGAGAAACCTTATTTGTGGTGTGTTTAGTATTGTTCTGATCAGTTTAATACCTTCAGCGTCTCCTATCAGTGGACGTGTATATGGCAGCCATTTTAGGAACCGTACACCTGGGACCCGAGCAAGGTCACCTCGTTCAACAGGCTTGCAGCGTATCCTCCAGGAAGAAGAGCCTGAACCCTTACCGGCTGCCGTGTCTTACCTGTACATGGAAAGCTGCTCTGGTTCCTTGATGAGCCAGCTGCCCGTGAGTTAACATGTCCCGTGGAGAAGCACTCTGTCCTGTAAAGCCTCACCAAAAAAGAGTGGTGTGTTTAGTACTATTTTTATCAGTTTAATCACTG
>OW240915.1:115433522-115448216 GCA_933207985.1 Pelobates cultripes
AATACCTTGGCTGTCACTGTGATCACCTCCTGCAGATCGCGGTAATTTGCCACAGGGGGAGTGCCTGGGTGGCCAGGCATGCCCCCCACCGTGATCTGCAGGGGGATCCTGCCTGTAGTTACATGTGTCAGCCAATAGGCTGACACATAATAACTCTGATCGCAGTGACGGGCTGTCACTGCAATCAGATCGCAGGGAGAGACTGTCTCTGCATTCAGATTGCGATCAGGCTGAGCAGATCGCGGTCACTGACCGCAGGGGGACTGCCCCGACTGCGATCTGCTGCAGGTGAATGTGGCCGGCTCCATGTGTCAGCTGATTTTAAAATCGGCTGACACATGGTAAATACCGATCGCAGTGACAGCCTGTCACTGGGATCGGAAGCTGCAGACCGCGGTCCCAAGGCACAGGGGGGGGCTGCCTGGGTGGCCAGGCATGCCCCCTGACGGCGATCTGCAGTGGCCATGTGCCGCCGGCCACGTGAGAGGCAAGACCGCCCAGGGCGTTCTATGCCACCCTGCGGTGTTTAGAGTCGCCCAAATAGGGACGGCATAGAATGCCCTGCGGTCTTAAGGGGTTAACTCCTAGATGGCATTGAATTAAGCAGTGAAAGGGATATTATGGATTTTTATTTGGCCTTTTTTGGGGCTGAAGAAAGAAGACATCAAATGGTAAGTATGACATTTTATTTTACAGGGTTAGTTTATTGCACCCCCCCCTTACTATTATTAGGGTGAGGGGGGTAGGTAGGGTATTTTTATTGGGGGGAAGGGCTAGGGACTTGGGGACCCCTAATCACTTTATTATTTATGGTCCCCACCCACCGGTCATGGGTGGGTACCGGGGGGGCATTAGGTCATTTATTTAGGGTACCCACCCACCACTCATAACTCCCTAATTCATGATTTTTTTATTTGGCCTTTTTTGGGGCGGAAAAAAGAAGATTTTAGAAGAAAGAAAACATCAAATGGTAAGTTTTATTTTTTTACCCCAGGTACTTAGTTAAAGGTTCCCCCTTATTATTTTTAGGGTGAGGGGGTTAGGTAGGGGTTAATTTTTTTTTGGGGGGGTGACTAGGGGTTTGGGGACCCCTAGTCACCTGGGGGGGTGTGGTAACATTTTTATTTAGGGCCCCCACCCGCCGCTCTGGGCTGGGGTCAGGGGGGAGGACATTAGGTCCCCCACCTTATTAGTATTTAGGGCACCCACCGCTCAGGGGTGGGGGCCAGAGGGGAGGACATTAGGTCCCCCCCTTATTCCAATTTAGGGCCTCCAGCCACCGCTCAGGGGTGGGGCCCGGGGGGGGAATGTTAGGTCCCCCCCTTATTTTACTGTAGGGCCCCCACCCACTGCTCATGGGTGGAGGTCAGGGGGGAGGACAGTAGGTCCCCCCTTATTAGTATTTAGGGCCCCCACCCACTGCTTAGGGGTGGGGGCCAGGGGGAAGGACATTAGGTCCCCCCTTATTCTAATTTTGGCCCCCACCCACTGCTCCAGGGTGCGGGCCAGGGGGGAGGACATTAGGTCCCCCCTATTAGTATTTAGGGCCCCCCACCCACCGCTCAGGGGTGGGGGCCAGGGGGGAGGACTTTAGGTCCCCCTCCTTATTTTACTGTAAGGCCCACAGCCACCACTCAGGGGTGGGGGCCAGGGGTGAGGACATTAGGTCCCCCCCTTATTAGTATTTAGGGCCCCCACCCACTGCTTAGGGGTGGGGGCCAGGAGGGAGGACATTAGGTCGCCTCCCCTTATTTTACTGTAGGGCCCCCACCCGCCGTTCAGAGGTGGGAGCCGGGGGGGGCAATAGGTTCCCCCTTCAGGTTAGAAGCCCCCACTCGCGGTATAGCGAGTAGGGGGATAATTTACTAATACTAAGTAATCCAATTTAGGTCTTTCAGCCTTTTAGTAGATAGCTCCCTAATACCATGGGAATTAGGGAGTTATCTACTTATTCATTCCTGGCATTATACTGACTGGCTAAGTAACTTACATTTTATATGAATGTATGTTACTTTTTTGTAGTAAGTGTTGCAAATGCTTACAGCTGAATCCTGGCTATGTTTGTATACTTTTTATTTAAAATTGTATACAGTGTAACATTCTTCATTCTTCCACTGGGTAAGTATATTAGTTCTTAGGCAATACTGTGCTTCAGAACTTTGGCACTTCAGAAATTCGGTAATTTTGGAACTTCGACTATTCGGCAATTCAGTACCCGAATGTCCGAATTGCCCGAAATTCGTCCGAATTCACATTCGGACCGAAACGAATTGCACTTGTCTACAATGTAATAATGGATACCAAATATGCTGTACATATGGTCTTGCATGTACTATATGGTACCCATAATGTTAAACTTATATTGTGACCGAATCCATGACTGATATTTATGCATAAAGCCTGTCAACCAAAAATAAAGAATAAAAAAATAAAAAATGTAGCAGAGGCATGTTTAGGCGACATGCCCCTACTACATGGAGGGACCTGGCACAGGATTTAATCGGTGCCAGGTCCCCCCTTATTGCACTATTGCTGCCTAGTCACCAGTACTTATAAATTTGTTTAGGGGACATACCCCTGAGTCGGGACAGGCAGGATGATTTAACCTCCCTTTAATTAATATGGGGGTCAAAGTTATCCCCATAGGTTTTAATGCTGGGGGGGATAGGAATAGTTATTTATTACAAGGAGGGAGCTGGTAGCGCTTCTGGCTCCCTCCTTGCTTTTTATTTTTTTTGCGCACGTGCAGTGCTGTTTTCGTCCAAATGGACGAAAACAAATCATATTTGAACAAATTTCATTAGAAAACGAATGGTTTGCAGATGAAATTCAGGATTGATGAATGGAATTTTTAATTAGTACGAAATCATTCGTACGAAATTAAAATTTCACTGGTGCACATGTCTAGCAGGGATATATAACAGACAAGTGGTCATCCATTGCAACTAGAAATATGTGTTACAGCTGAGTAAAGGGTTATTTAGTAAAAACAACCATTTGTGCCTTTGCTTCATTGATTTTTTTTGTTTTTTCTTTTTGATCAGAATATCTTATTTACATGTTAGAAGAAGAATGCAAATGTTAATGAACCTAGAAACTTTGAAAGTGTGCAACCTGTGGGCTGATTTGGTACTTAAAATGGGGAAAATTGCTTAAGTAGTGATGATTAGATCTGTAGCTGCTGGAACTATAACTCCATCATGAATTGCTGGCCCCATACCGAATAAGGCAAATTTAGATTTCAGCCGAACGCCGCCAGATGTTTTTGGCTTTAATAAATATAAGTATTGCTATTGTGTTCAAAATCCAGTGTTTAGTTAATAACTCTGTAAGGTTAAGCAACTATTATTCCACTAATTAGAAATTCCATCTCTGTATGTTATGTTTTTGCAAGTATTTATCCAAATTCTGTTTCAACATCTGTATGGACTCTGCAGTGGCGTACACATAACCCATGAGGCCTCCTCTAATTCCCTCCTCCCCCCCGACAGACACACACACATACAGAGCCACACACACATACAGAGACACACACATACACAGACAGACAGATACATACAAACACGATACAGACACACACATACATACACACACACACAAAGACACATACATACATACATAAAGACAGACAGGCGCACACACACATACATACCGGCAGACACAGACAGACACACACACATACATACACGACAAACATACATACAAAGACGCATACAAACAGATAGGCACACATACATACAGACACACACACACACACACGACACACATACATACAAACAGACAGATAGACAGACAGACACACACATACAGACACAAATACAAATAGACACACACACACGACATACATACAAAGACACATACATACAAACAGACAGACACAGACACACACAAATAATATTTAAGTCACCTTCCTGTTTCCTACCTTTTAGGTGCAGGAGGGTGATTTTCCCTGGGGTCCACTGGTGGCTCAGGTTGATGAGAGTCAGAGTTCCCACGCGTGGGCTCTGTGAGTCAGCTGGGAGGAGTGACGTGAAGTCACTTCCTCCCAGCAGTGATGATCTCATCACAGGGGGCCTGGTCGTGCTGTTAAAGCGCCCAGTGCTGACTGGGCCCCCTGACAATCCCTCTCCATCGGGTGGCCCTGACAGCATGGGCCACCCGATGGGCACCTTAACACGTGGCCCCGGCGGTTTGCTGCGCTGGCCGGGGCCACAAATGATGATGGCAGGCACCCAGTTGCAGGGGTCTGCAGGCCGGCTGGGCCCCCTGGAGTGACGGGCCGGTTGCAGCTCAAACCCCTGCGACCGCTCTACATACACCAGTGGGAGTCTGATAAAGCCACCTCTTCAGGCAGAGAATCCCACATCCTTACAGTTCTTACTGTAAAAACTTTTCCTTTGCCTTAGACTAAATCTCATTTCTTCCAGCCTAAATGCGTGACCTTGTGTCCTATGGATAGCCCTGTTTATGATTAGATTTCCAGATAATGGTTTGTACTGGCCCCAAATCTATTTGTATAATGTTATCATATCCCCTCTGAGGTGCCGTTTTTCCAAACTAAAAGAGATTTCAATTTTGTAACCGTTCTTCATAACTAAAATGCTCCATTCCTTTGATCAATTTTGTAGCTTGTCTCTGCACTTTTTCTATTGCCATGATATCCTTCTTTAGAACAGGTGCACAAAATTGCACAGCATATTCAAGGTGTGGTATTACTAGTGATTTATAAAGAGGCAAAATTAAATTTTCTTCCCAAGAATTTATGCATGACAAAACCTTACTGGCCTTAGCAACTGCAGATTGGCATTGCCTATTGCTGCCTAATTTGTTGTCTATAACAAATTAGGCAACAATATGCAAAGGCAGTCTGCAGTAGGGATTCTATAGAAATTCTAATGCAACACTGACATGATTCCCAACATCACTGAAGTTCCTGGCTTATTTTAAAGGTTAATAATTAGTGAAATATTAATTTATCTACAAGTGTATATGTTGATTTAAAGTGAGTTAGATGATTTTCTAATGTTCTTCTTTTTCTTCATCTGCTGTATGTAGGATTACATGGTAAGGTCATGAAATGCTACAAGGCACAACTGTTATTTTTCACTAGGTTTACAAAATTACTCTCAATGCAAATCTGCAAAAATATAACATTATGTAATTACCGATAAAGACCCTTACTTTCCAAATAGCACCATCTAGCATCTTCATATTTTAACACATACAATTTTGTGTGATATTTGTGTTCAGTTCTTTAAATAAATCATAAAAAACCATGTGACGCCAGACAGGGCTCAATATGTACGGTGTTGTGGAATTTGCTGGCACTCTATTAATAATAATAATAATAATAATATAGTAGTTATGGTTCAAATTTTTTTTTATTTTTTAATCAAACTGTGTTCGTTCACTCAAACTGTTTGAGACCAAACCAAAACACATGGTTCTCCACATAACCTATAAACTACCTTCAACTCAAACCACATTGATAATATGCAATTCGCACTTTCATTTTTTATCAGTATCAATTTTGTCTGGACAGTGATGATTGTTTGAGAGTGTTAAGTGACAAAAATGCAAACAAAAAAGATCCCAGTTTGTTATCCCTACACAACAATTCAGTTAAATCCTAACCAAGTGAAATGAAGAAGAAAAAAATATATTTTTGTTATTTTTGATATACTGATATTTTTTAAATATAAAATGTATGCATATTTTCGCTTTTATTTAAATTGTCTAAAAAAAATAAATACTTTGCAAAGCTTATCAAGAAATACTATTTTGAGGCATATGTCCAGTATAAGCTAGTGTAATATGCAACATGCCAATAGGTAATCTTCAGTGTAAATAAACCATAGCTTAAATTGCAATGATAATGCTAGTTTAATAATCATTCCAAGTAACAAAGAAGACAGATGCATATAATGGCAGTGGATATACAGACAACGTTGGTGAATAAAACTAATTTTGTGCACTGATCTGAGTGCCATATGCCGTTGTTACTTAAAATGATTAAAGTCCCTTGGACATCTAAGCTACATAAAGTTGATTGCAGTTGTCTACAATGTGGCAAATTGTTGGTATTCGTTTATCTTTCAGAGACTCTATATTTTTTACTACTGTGATGTGAGGTTATATGGATTTTGTAGACCCATTGCTTTAACCAGAGTGATGAAAATAGGGGGGTTGATGTGGCTTATTATTTTACACATAATTAATAAAAAAATGTTTACAGTAAGAGCAATAAGGATATGAAATTCTCTGCCTGAAGAGGTGGTTTTATCAGAGTCCATACAGATGTTTAAACAGCAATTGGATAAATACTTAACATACAGGGATATAATTTCTCATTTTATCACATGACAGGAGGCTTCGTATTTTGCATAATCTTTCTTTACTATCTCCATAGCAGCAAAGAAAAGAGTGACAAAACTTTTAACCAATCACAACGTAGAATAGGGTATAAGAGGTGTTACCTATGACATCATTTCCTCTTTCTTTGCTGCTCCATGACAAGTTAAGTACTAAATTTTGTGTTATCTATTCAACATACACTTATTCATTTACATGCCTTTTGTCTATCACTGTACCTTGTATATATTTGCCCTATTATTGCTCTTACCCTATCTGTATACCATGGGACCTTGCCTGGCTCCCTAGGTGTCTTTCACAGCTTCCCCGCCGTCTGTACTTTCCCTCCATATCTCTGTTTCTTCCAACGGCTTCCTGGTAGTTTTTTGCTCATTCGCCTGTTTGACACGAATGCCCGCGGTCTTTTCTGTGCGACCGCACATTGACTATTTGTTTCTTTCAACCGAACGCTTCGTTCGGCAGTTTGACGCGATCGCCTTTTTAGGCGTTCGCATCTATTTTCTATTCGCACGTTCGGCAGTTCGCATAGATTTTCTATTCGCACGTTCGGCAGTTTTATTATGCGAACGGCAAGCTTACAGTTTGCCGCCCAAACTGGGGGAGGTACTATCCTCCACACACTACGCCTGTCAGTCCGGCGGCCATCTTAAAGAGATAGACACTGCCTGATTTTTTCTGCTCCAGCTAATCCGGCAAGCAATTGGAAAGCCTTGACCCTTTTCACTCAGTGGGACCAGGTTAGTGCCTTACACTTGGGGTTGGTTTAGCCAGTTGGTCTGTACCTTATTCTGGCCGGGGTGAGCCCCCATTTTATGCTGCTAAACGGACCTGTTCATGCAGGTTTCCGATCACCTGGGTGAGCCCCAGTGAAACAGCCCTCTCCTCTTCCTACGACCTACCGGTCTCTAACCACAGGTTATTTAGTCCTGATACTATACCAACCCGGTCCCCAGGCCTCTCCACTAATCGTGCTTAGTGCCCTCACGCAATTTATCGGGTGAGCCCCGAATCCTCATTCTTTATAATGGAGGAATCACAAACCTCAGACCTCCAGGCCATGATAACAGCAGCCGTGGCTGCAGCTATGGAACAAGCCGCTTCCAAGTCGCTCCAAACAGACTCTGAAGTCCCCAGGCCCATCTCCCTGTGGGCGGTCCTGTATTTGAAAACACGGTTCATTATAAAGCGGACTCCGAAGACTCCGACTCTTCCAGGGAACACTCCCAACCGCGGAAACGCCATTGGAAGGGCAATGTAACCCCACGCAAGTCTAAAGGGTAAGCCCCTGCTGATCGCAGAAAAGCCACGGTTCGTGCTACCCACGATGCCACACAACTTTCCTCAGGTGAGGAAGATGTAGAACCCACTCAGGCACTAGCTGTGCTGGATGAATGGCAGGCGGCAGCCTCTGACCAGGGGGACTCCGACAGGGATTCCACGGCCAACTCTGACCCTTACTTCATAAGGGAACAGGGTCTGGGTGAGCCCCAGGACTCCATGGCAACATCCATGGATAACCCACAGGCGGGCACGGAGATTTTCCTCGACAATTCGGGCCTCCAAATGTTTGACCCAAGAAACATCCGGCACCCCCGTTCGGAAGAATGGTCACCACCTGAGTATTTGGCAAGGTTTATGCACTTCTGGCTCAGAAAATCGCTGGACAAGGAAGTAAGAAACCGGATGAGATCCGAATGTCCTCGCCCTAGTCTACCAGACAAAGTGACGCACACCCCCGAGTTTGACCCGCTCATGACTACATTCATGTCCCGAGGGGGTCGGGATCCGCGCAAGGGCATAGAGCGTGGCTTTAAAGGAGCGCAAGACAAACTGCTAGATGCCATTGGGCCACTAGCCAGAATCATGGATATGGCGGATGAAGCCTATGAGAGGGCTGACACTTTTACCCCAGATACGGTGCGTGAATGGGCACGAAATACCCGGGAATGGGCACAAAGGTGTTTCTGTTTCCTAGGGAACACCAACGTAGCCCTCTCTTCGGAGAGGCGCCGAGCAGCACTTTACCGTGTGACGAGACCAATCTTGCCACATTGCATTGGAGAAGCCTGGTTGCTCGCCTGCTGCCTTTGGACTATGGCCCCCTTTTAAAAGACTTTATTTTTCCATGCAGAAAAGCCATATTCATGCTTTTCTGCCGGTTGTTCGGTAGTTTCAATCTACCGAACAACCGTACGAATGACTGGACCACCTGGGAGCTGGAGTGTGCCGGCAATTAACCTCCCTGAAGCTGCGGTTAACCGCAGCTTAATTGATGAACGCTGGGTGGCCGCCGTTCGTATCCCGAACACGAGGTCGCGGCCATTTTAAACCATACGAATGAACAGCGGTGTTCGCCTCTATTTTTATGGAACTAAAATCGGACACAGTTTTGCGCGAACACCGCTGAAGCCGCCGACCTCCCTTCTTGTTCGGTGAAAGCACACGAATGACCCGGTGTTCGGTATTTTTGTGTGAATGTCTTATACCCCAGATAGGAATCCCATGGAGCCCATTCGTATGAAACTGACTGTAAAGACTTTGGCTCCATGGCGATTAAACTGCATTCGTGTGGTCTGAGTGCCATTCACTTAATAATGTGCGCTCAGACCTGAGCTATCTGGGGATATGTTACATGTCTGTGTTTTATGTATAAAATGTGACTTTATGTATTTTAAAGTGTTTTGTGTCTTTTTGCAACCATGTGCTTAATGGAGTCTTGTGTCTGTCCTGGGAGATAATTGAATTACTTATCTCCAGGATAGAAGACTCTGAAACTGGTTTGGGCCAGAAAGCCATGCTTCATTTAGTCACAAAGGACTTTTTACTAACTTTTGAACCCCTGGTCTGATTCAGGCCATTTTTTAATATGTTGTTCCCCTGAATGGATTGATTGTGAATGTGTAATTTTATGTGAATGTGATGTATGGTTTTAGAGTTATGAAAGTTGGGTAGAAAGTATGTTTTAACTGTATGTATAATTGAGTTTCCTCTCAGGATAAGGGGAGGGAATATGTGGGATGTAACTGTGATGTTGATTGGTTGTTTTATACCTCCCTGTGGGCGGTCCTGTATTTGAAAACACTGTAATAAAAACCAGGCTGGGTGTGCCAGCACCTCAGACCACTGCTTGACCCTCAACACGGAGCTTTGTCTCGTTCTTGGGGGATTCACTGTATGCTGTTAGATACTGATTGCCAGGAGTGTAAGCTTTTCCTGTTCGTCTGCTAGCTGCTATTTGGGAGGTTCCAGTTCGGGAGTTGGAGTGCTATTTTGTATCCAGTCTAAGAGTTTGGTGTTCTGCAGTAGCTGTGCCTGTATCTCTGGAAAGGGGGCCGATCGCCTAAACGGTTTTTACCCCTTTTGTGCAAAACGGTCCGTTACATACCGTATCGACGAAAAACTGGTCAAACTGGGGGACAAGGAATTAGGACCCTTAGCACAGGGTAAATTATTTGGAGAGGCCTTCCTTAAGGAATTAAATAAAAGGGTCAACATATTCACGTCCCTTAACAAGGCACAAACTTCAATGCGGAAAGTCTTCCGCGGTCCTCACACCCGTGGTGTTTTTGGAAGGGCTGGACGGCAGAGGGGCTGTGCCGCCAGCCGTTTTTGGCCATCCGGCCCCCGTACAACAAGGACTCAGCAAATGTTCTACCCAGACTCATCTAGTCGACATAGATTCCACCAATTCAGGGGATCTGATCGTGGCCGAGGCAGCCGAGGACGCTCACGAGCAAGATTCTCCAACGGTAAATTGGAATCTTACTCTTCCTCTAACCCCCTGTCATATCGCAGGTCGTGTTTCTCTTTTTTTCCAGAACTGGAAAGAACTATCTTCAGACGCGTGGATAATCCAAACGGTGCAGGGCTATCGAATAGAGTTCGACTCGACCCCGCTCCAGCTTGCCCCTCCACGTCTGATCCAGACTACACGGGCAGACGCCCGCCTCATAGATGCGGAACTCCGAGAACTTTGCTCCAAGGGTGCCATCCAACCGGCTCCGGATGCCACCTGTTTCTACAGCAATATCTTCCTGGTCAGGAAGAAAACCAGCGAATTTCGCCCCGTTATCAATCTCAGGGAGCTCAATTCTCACGTGGTATATCGACATTTCAAAATGGAAGGTATACATCTTCTCCGGGACTTGCTTCGACGCGACGACTGGTTCACTCGTCTGGACCTCAAAGATGCGTACCTTACCATTCCGGTACACAGAAGCAGCCGTCCCTACCTCCGCTTCTTCTGGCACGGGATCCCCTGGCAGTTCACCTGTCTCCCGTTTGGCCTCAGCTCGGCCCCGTGGTGCTTTACCAAGATTATGAAGCCGGTAGTGGCGAATATCAGATCCCAGGGCATAAGATGCATCATCTACCTCGACGATATCCTGATCTTCGACGAGGATGCAGAGACTCTGCGGAGACACACGGAATAAACACTACACCTTTTGGACTCTCTGGGTTTCGTCGTCAACCGTCCCAAGTCCGCATTGACCCCGGCTCAATCAGTTCAATTCCTCGGATTCGTAATAGACTCCACATCATGCACTCTCCACCTCCCGGCTACCAAAATTACGTCAATCCACAGGGAGATCCGGAAAGTCCTTCGTCGGACTACCATACCCCTACGATTACTGGCACGGATCGTAGGCCTTCTCTCCGCATCCATCCAGGCCATTTTTACCGGGCCCCTGCACTACAGGGCCATGCAACACCTCAAGGCAAGTTTCCTTCACAGACAACCGACATACGACCAACCGGTTAAAATGTCGGTTGAAGTTCGGGAAGAACTACACTGGTGGCTGAATTGCATGCAGGCTTGGAATGGCAGGGCCATATTCAGGAACCAGCCAGACTTCGTGCTGGAATCGGATGCCAGTCGTTCAGGCTGGGGAGCAACAGACGGAACCACGTCCACAGGAGGAGTCTGGACTTCCGAAGAGCTCTCGATGCACATAAATTGCCTGGAACTCTTGGCCGGGTCCTTCGCCATTCGCAGCCTGGCAAAGGATCGATCCAACTGCTGCATCCTACTCCGCATGGACAACGTCTCAGCGGTCAGATACATCAACCGCCTTGGAGGCACTCGTTCTCGAACACTGGCGGATCTCACGAAAGAGATCTTCGACTACTGCCTACCACGCAACATCACCTTGCTGGCAGAGCACTTACCAGGAGACTCCAATATGATGGCGGATTGGTACTCACGCCACTGGCGGGACGCCAGCGATTGGCAGCTAGACCCTCATA
Source organism: Pelobates cultripes (assembly GCA_933207985.1). NCBI lineage: Eukaryota > Metazoa > Chordata > Amphibia > Anura > Pelobatidae > Pelobates > Pelobates cultripes. The sequence continues at coordinate 115,445,142 of OW240915.1, forward strand.
TTTTCGCGCTACTGGATGCACAGAGGGGACCTCTCTACATAGACCTTTTCGCGTCCCGCAACAATCGACAGACAGAGGTTTTCTTCAGCTGGCTCCCAGACCCGGAGAGCCTCGCGACGGACACTTTTCTCCAACAATGGCCAAGGGACGGTGCCTACGCATTCCCTCCTTTCGCAATGATAACGAGGGTCCTTCACCGGATCCGTCTACAGGGAGTGAGAATAATTCTCATCACGCCGCTCTGGCAGAGCCAGCCATGGTATCCGGACCTTCTGGAACTTTCAATCAACGATCCCCTCCTCCTACCAGATGCTCCAACCATCCTCAGGAACCCATTGGGCCTACCTCACCCTCTAGTCCTGCAGGAACGCTTGCCCCTTGTGGCCTGGACTCTTTTCGGGGTTCCTGGAGAACCGAAGAATTATCGCAGGAAACTAAGGACCTGCTATGGGATTCATGGGCACCAGGAACTAGGTGGTGCTACTTATCAGCATGGCACTCCTGGACAAGTTGGTGTGTGGGACGGGACCTCAATCCCTTTACTGCACCTACTCACTCCATCATGAATTTCCTGACTTCACTTTTCACTGCCGGAAAATCATACCGTTCCATCAACGTGGTACGGTCAGCCATCTCAGCGGCTCATACTCCGACACAGGGAACTCCTGTTAGTAAGGACCCGCTCATTTGCAGACTTCTCCGCGGCATGCGCCTACGGCGCCCCCCGGAACCTAAATATTCTAGACTTTGGGACGTTGGTGTGGTCCTTCAATTCTTACGAAATTGGCCTCCCAACGAGAAACTATCACTCCGCCAGCTTACCGCAAAATTCACCCTCCTGCTCTGTCTGGTTTCCTTTCGACGGGTAGCGGACGTACGCGCCTTTGACGCCAACGCGTTTACCTTCTGTCCGGCGGGTGTCACCTTTCGGATCTCACGTCGCACTAAGTCCAACTCTCACTCGGTTTTCTACCCTTTCTTCCCTTCTGACCCTCAACTCTGCGTGGTCTCAACCCTCCGTCAATACGTGGAAGCCACCGCGACGTTGCGGCAGCCTTCCACTCATCAGCTTCTCATCTCTTACGTCCGCCCTTATGGTCCGGTTTCGGTTACTACACTGGCCAGATGGGTTAGATGGCTACTATCCCTTGCCGGTATTGACCAAACTTTTGGAGCACACTCCGTTCGTGGGGCAGCGGCCTCTTCCGCTTATGCGGCAGGCGCGTCCCTTTCGGACATTTTACGAGCGGCGGACTGGACCAGAGAATCTATCTTTAGGACATTCTACTTCCGCCCTCTTGATAATCCGGCATTCGCTTTTCTTTCACAGCGTTGAAATTGTAAAATACGAAGCCTCCTGTCATGTGATAAAATTTAAGATTATGCTAGCTTTAGTGTACAGATAATCTTAATTTTAATAATGACAGGAGGCGAGTATTTTCCCTCCCTGTTCTCTTTCGTTCTTCCCTCCCTTTCATTTTCACTTCTACCTTCTACACTTTGCTCTCTCATATGTTGGTATAATACCTGACGTGGTAGCTCTTGTTTAAATGCCTTATTTACCTTCGCTTATAGAGCTATATATATATATTGTCTGGGTGGGATACTTATTTAACACCACTAAGGGAGGACGTTTAGTTTATTATTATCATGTTACTAGACGATATTAAAGTTGAATTACGGGACAGACATCCTTTGTTTTATACAATCACTTCTGGACTCTAACGCACCTTATACTCTCGTTTCAGCTTAACCAGAAGCTACACGGAATCATTAAAGTCTCCATACAAGATGTCGTCATCATCGCATCAGGAGATTTATCATCAGGCCTTGGTAGACCATCGTTTGACAAGGAGACGCCTTCGTCTGCATTCTACCTGTTCCGGTTCAATTTATTCTGATTAAGTTTCCAGTTTCTTGTTCTATGGACTTCTCAGTTGTTCTATTATTTTCTACATTTATGAACTTGTGATGTCGCAATTTTTAAAGAGGAAATTATGTCATAGGTAACACCTCTTATACCCTATTCTACGTTGTGATTGGTTAAAAGTTTTGTCACTCTTTTCTTTGCTGCTATGGAGATAGTAAAGAAAGATTATGCAAAATACTCGCCTCCTGTCATTATTAAAATTAAGATTATCTGTACACTAAAGCTAGCATAATCTTCAATTAGTGGGGTAATAGCTGCTTGATCCAAGAAGACATCTGACTGCTATTATGGAGTCAAGAAGGAATTTTTTCCTAGTTTGTTGCAAAATTGGAAGCGCTTCAGACTAGTTTTTTTTGCTTTCTTTTGGATCAACAGCAAAAACATATGTGAGGAAGGCTGAACTTGATGGACGCAAGATGCTTTTCAGCTATGTAACTATGTAACTATATAATATAGTACTGATCAAGAAATTGGTCTTTCAATCAAGGGAATGTGAATTACACCACACTTACACTATGTTACTATGCTATGTATGAAAATGTTCTAAAACATTTCTGTTTAATTTCGCGAAACCTCTTTTAGGATTATCTCAGCATCCAACCCTTTGCTGGTATACTTCATTTTACTCACTTTCGCTTTCTTATTTGCCACTTTTATATTTTTTCTTGCCTCACATCATCCTTTTTGTTTACTTGTATCTATCTCTTTTCCCCAAATCAAGCTACACTTAAAACATTCTGAACAGATTACTGTTTAATAAATACGAATTTCTGATGGTAAAAACCCTTTAAAAGGCATTTTCTTAAATCCGTTTCTTCCCATAAATATAGAATTATGCTATCAATTTTATAATTTTTTGCAACCTGCTGCATACTCTAACTAAGCATAATAATCTTTAAACACTGTCAACTAGTTCATGCATCAATTGATGTAGATGACACTTGAATGATAATGTTTGCCATACATGGTTTTCAGCAATTTTAATTTAAATTAATGTAGCTTAATGTAGTTGTTCTGGTGAGTATAATAGTTCCCTTCAGGCTTTTTTTTCATGCAAACACTACCTTTTCAGAGAAAAGGCAGTGTTTACATTGCCTTTAGGGACACTCCTTAGATGGCCACTGGAGGTGCTTCCTGGGTCAGTG
>OW240915.1:115461355-115476250 GCA_933207985.1 Pelobates cultripes
CAAGGGAGGGATGGAGGGAGGGAGGGGGAGAAAGAGTGACAAGGGAGGGAGAGAGATTGACATCCATCACACACACACACACACACACACAATCGCACAATCATGCAAACCTTACACACACAGAAACACACAATGCATTCCTTACACACACTAAATGCACCCTGTACACACACTCAATGCACCCCTTACAGACGCACACTCTGTATCCCATACATACACAGAAACACACCCTGCAGCCCTTACACACACAAACACAGATTCACACAATGCATTCCTTACACACATATCAGGACATCCCCTACACACTCCACCCCCTGTGAACAAACTCATTGGTGGAACATGAAGGTGGACCCTGGGACCCAGACCTTGAGCTGTGTAAAGGGCCCCCAAAAAATGGAGCTGCTTCCCGTTCTCCCAGAACATTGATTTTTGTGACCACAGTTACAAACAGCCTCAGAGAGCCTGTTCTACACCAGACCAGTGGAGCCAGACTGCAGCTAGAGCCCATCATCATCCTCATCTGGTTGTAAGTAGGCAATCTAGCATATTATTCGTGGCACTAATCTCTAATTTACATGGAAAGGGGTTCTAATATAAATGGAAGGGGTAGAGACGGGTAGTAAAATGTATGGAATGCATTTCTGAAAGTGTCACTGAATGGCAGTTAGGAAATGTGGTCACCAAGTCAGGGGCAGTATTACACAATCTGTATATGTATAAAAAAATATAAAAAGTAATCTGCAAAGTACAAAATGTTTGTGTCATATGTCGTGCTAAAAATTAAGCTAGGAATGTGCATTTTTTTTATTTTTTTTAAAATAATTTTTAGAATAATGATACAGACATTTTATTTCTTACATTTGTGATGATTCTCTTTTCCTCTCTATATTCAAGGGACACTATAGTCACCAGAACCACAATAGCTAAACGTAGTAGTTCTGGTGTCTATAGCACATCTTTGCTGGCTTTTTAATGTAAGCACTGCCATTTCGTAAAAAGGCAGTATTTACATTACTGCTGAGGAATACCTCTAGTGGACTCTCAGATGGCCACTAGAGGTGCTTCCTAGTCGAGACATGAATTCTGCCCTATGAAGTATCTGCGCATGTGCGGCAAATAATAAAATCCCTTCCCTGTAGTGACCCTTTAATGTTATTATTTAATAATTTATATGATTATATGCTCCCCAGCATAAATCTCGCGGTCTGCGTGCTGCGCAGAGCGTTACCACAGTAACCTGTGGCAACACTCTGACGGCCGCGGATCTCGCGAGATTTACACTGGGAAGCTGGAGGAGCCGCAGGAAAGGTAAGTTACAGCTTGCTGCCGGCCCCCCCGCCCCAGGACCGCTAAAAATAGAGACCCAAATAGTGAAATTTGCTTAAAACTGTGCTTGGAATACTCCTCAGTGGGAATCCGTAGGTATATGTAAGATAAAAATAAAAATAGAGACCCAAATAGTGAAATATGCTTAAAACTGTTTTAAAAAAAAACTGTTTAAAACTGTTTCAGTTTTAAGCATATTGCACTATTTAGGTCTCTATTTTTATTTTTATCTTACATATACCTACGGATTCCCACTGAGGATTATTCCAAGCACTACCGTTCTGGATCAAGCCCGTACAGACTGTATGATTACGACAAGAACATTTTAGATAAGACTTTCTTATATTTATATATCACTGAACTATTTGTTATTTTAGTTTCTTCTGGCACAGCCCTTACCTTTTCTTTTTTAATACCTATTTAATAAGCCGACCAACCACTTCACAGAGAATTTTAAAAAATGTTTCCCCTTATGTGAATTTGTGGCACACAAAACTAGCACCTTGCATGGCTATAGAAACCTATTACTCGGAAGGAAACTACCTTAAAATAATTTTTGCAAAAATAAGAACAAACAACGTCATAATAAAATTGAACCAACGTTGGTACCATGGGGGTGAGTTAGCAAGCATTTTTCGGACAAACTTGCCAAAAAGCCAAATAATTAGGAAGATAATTGAGGGAGACAAAGTTAATATCTCTCCATCAGATTTAGGTAAAGCTTTTGCCTCTGTATAATAACCCATCGGAACGTGCAACCTCAGAAGCAAGCCGTGAGTTTCTCAAAAAATTTAAATTACCAAGATTGGGTGAGGATGACTTGAAGAAATTGAGTTCTCCTCTGACCCTGGATGAGATCTCCAAATCTATTAAAGACCTTGAGGAGGGAAAATCCCCAGGCCAGATGGTTAAACAGACCGTTTCTATAAGATAATGGAGCCTACCATAGCTCCAATCTTACTAAAAGTATTTGGAGAAATAGATAAGGGTTTCCCGTTACCATTGGAGATGCTACAAGCCTGTATAACACCGATTCCTAAACCAGACAAAGATCATAATTTTGTCACTAACTATCACCCCATATCTCTGGTGAATACTGATATTAAAATATTTTCCAAGATCCTGGCAGAAAGATTAAAGTCTTTATTTTCCAAATTAGTTCATCTTAGGGACCAGGGGGAGTACAATAGGTCCCCCCAATTTTCATTTAGGGCCCTCACCCAACGCTCATGGGTGGGGGCTGTGGGGGACAATAGGTTCCCCCCGCATTTATATTTAGGGCCCACACCCACCGCTCATGGTTAAGGGCTGAGGGGGAGGATAATAGGTCTCCCCCTCATTTTCATTTATGGCCCACACCCGCCATTCATGGGTGAGGGGAGAGGGGGATGCTAGGTTCCCACTTCAGTTTAATAGCCCCCACTCACGCGGCACGGGTGGTGGCTCAGGAGGGGGGACTCTAGGGGGCTTTTTTTAACATAATCTCCCTTATACTATTATGGGGGTCTATTTTTACACATTACAAGGAGGGAGCTGTGTGCTAGTAGCTCCCTCCTTGTAATTAACCAAACTAACAAAGGAAGAGGTGTTTGTTCATTCATTTGAAATTTCTATTCAATTTTATTCTGACAAATGAATGAATAGATGAAATTCCTGTTCGCATGCCCAAGTGTTTAACTGCGCGGGAATTTCACAGCTCTATCTAGTGTGGGCAGATGACGTGTCCCACAGGGACTTCATCTACTCACACAAAGATGAAAAACATTCTATCTTTTTCTCCCTTTGTTCCACCACTAGTTGTGTATACATTTGTCCCACCTTTCATCCCATGCCCCTACTTGTCTCACTTTGTCTCTCTTCTCAGCTACCCATGACAACACTCCCTCACTGCTCTATATTAAACTTTTTCACCTTTCACTATGATCTTGCTACAGCCTACTGCAGCAGTTCCACAGTACTTAAAGCAAACGTGCTCCAACATTTTGTGAATCTGTAGTTAGAGGTTTCTTACTTATTTCAAACCATGCCTGTGGTGAAAGGATACAATATAAAAACCATTTTAGACAAGGAAGTAGGTAGAGAATCTCAAATATTATTATATAATATACAGTTAATAGATTTTGGATACCCACTGTGCTCCCATTTGATGTTTTATGTTTTTATTTTTATGTCTGTTTGGTACTGTATTTAAAGCTTATCCATAATGCATTAAAACAGGGGGTCAACTCAAACTCACACTATCTTTTTAAGATAGAATTATGCCCTCCCATCACTCCAATAATCTTTTGCACCAACACATATAAGGACAAAAAGCGCTTTAATATGATGTGACATATACTTATATAAATTCTTATGTACTCCCATTTTATACATTTTGCCAATAATAATGTGTACATAATTAGTACAGCTTAAAAAAAAAAAAAAGTAATGCAGGGGGACATGGCTGACAGACTAGCAGTATGGATGAATAAATGCAAGCTCTGCCTGTAACAGAGCTTCCTGTACCCTGGCAGGGTACCTACGCCAGCCACAGCTTCCTTTCGCTATCTGCTTCAAAGACTTCCACCAGAATCCAAATGTATTGATTATAGCCTTTATTGCAGTGTATTACGCGGAGCTTGAAGCAGGGAAATACAGTTCCACCAGAAGCTTGATGCAGGGAAATGCAGTTCCACCAAAGACCCAGTTGAGACATGGTTGAAGGGACACTATAGTTTTCAAAACAACTTTAGCTTAATTACATAGTTACATAGCTGAAAAGAAACTTGCGTCCATCAAGTTCAGCCTTCCTTACATTTGTTTTTTGCTCTTGATCCAAAAGAAGGCAAAAAATACTGAGTTTGCAGCACTTCCAATTTTGCAACAAACTGGGAAAAAAATTCCTTCTTGACCCCAGAATGGCACTCAGAGTTATCCTTGGATCAAGCAGTTATTACCCTACATTGAAAGATTATATCCTTGAATGTTCTGTTTTTGCAAGTATGCATCTAGTAGCTGTTTGAACATCTGTATGGACTCTGATAAAACCACTTCTTCAGGCAGAGAATTCCACATCCTTATTGTTCTTACAGTGAAAAACCCTTTCCTTTGCCTTAGACGAAATCTTCTTTCTTCCAGTCTAAACACATGATCTCGTGTCCAATGTAAAGTCCGGTTTGTGAATAGATTTCCACACAATGGTTTGTATTGGCCCCGAATATATTTGTATAATGTTATCATATTCCCTCTCAGGCAACGTTTTTCTAAACTAAATAGTTTTAAATTTGTTAAACTTTCTTCATAGATGATATGTTCCATTCCTTTAATTAAATTTGTAGCCCGCCTCTGCACTTTTTCTAGTGCCATAATATCCTTCTTTAGATCAGGTGCCCAAAATTGCACAGCATATTCAATATGTGGTCTTACCAGTGATTTATAAAGAGGCAAAATTATATTCTCATCCCGAGAAAGAATGCCCTTTTTCATGCATGACAATACCTTACTGGCCTTGGCCACTGCTGATTGACATTGTTGCAAAGTTTGTTGTCTATAACAATTCCCAAGTCCTTTTCGTGTGTTGTTATCCATAATTTGCTTCCATTAAGGGAATACGTTGCTTGTGTATTCTTTATGCCTAACTGCAGAACTTTGCATTTTTCAGCATTAAATTTCATCTGCCATTTGAGTGCCCAGTCCCCCAGTCTATCTAAATCCCTTAATGAAGCAGTTTTTGTGTATAGATCATGCCCCATGCAGTCTCACTGCTCAATTCTCTGCCATTTTATACAGCCCACGACAAACCTCCCTGCATGTGACTTGCACAGCCTAAACATTTCCTGTAAAGTAAAAAGACAATCGATGACTAATATAATGACAGAAAGTCATTAATGACAGAAAGACACCTATTGAATGGCCATGCAAACACATACACATTCCAAAAGTACCATGCATTAACTAAAACACTGCACATGACACAATGCCCTCAATTTCCAAATGTGTATTCACCCAGTAGGAGATTCCTAGTGAATAGAGGTCTGCCTGAATAGGCACAGCGAGACATAAGAAGAGGCAAATAAACCAGAAACCCCATCTTCCCCATATGGCTCCCCTAGCCCCCACCTCCCAAACTAAAACTTGCCCCCAAACATTTCAGTGGGCCCCAAAGTAGCAGATCTATTGAAAGGGTTGTAAGTTAATGTAAATAAAGCTCTGGGGCCTGACGATATTCCCCCCTGAGTACTTAAGGAGTTAAGTGGGGAAATAAGTGAACCTCTGTATTTAATCTTTCAAGATTCTTTTGTTTCAGGTATTGTACCGGAGTATTGGAGGAAGGCAGATGTGGTTCCTATATTTAAAAAGGGTTCAAAATCCTTGCCTGGAAATTATAGACCTGTGAGCTTACCTTCTGTGACTAGAAAAATATTTGAAGGGCTATTAAGGGATTTATTCAGGAATTAATTGGAAAAAACTTATTAGCAATAATCAGCATTATTAGTTACAAGTTATTAGCAATAATCAGCATGGTTTTTACGAAATATAGGTCATGTCAAACTAACCTAATTGCATTCTACGAAGAAGTAAGTAGAATATACTTAACTTACTTCTTCGTAGAAAACAATTAGGTTAGTTTGACATGATGATCAGGGTGTTGCAGTGGATGTAATCTACTTGGATTTTGCCAAGGCATTTCATACGGTTCCTCACAATAGGTTAGTTTTTTTTTTTTAAAGAAATTGGTCTAGACGAATATTCTTGTTTTTGGGTAGAACATTGGCTTAAGGATAGAGTACGAGTTGTCATTAATGGTAAATTTTCAAGCTTGACAAAAAGTGGTAAGTGGTGTCCCACAGGAATCTGTTTTGGGACCGCTTCTATTTAACATATTTATAAATTATCTTGAAAAAGGCATTGAAAGCCGTGTTTTAGTGTTTGCAGAAGACACAAAACTTTGTAAAGTAATAAAATGCGAGCAGGATATTGCTTTGCTGCAGTGGGATTTAGATAGATTGGGGGACTGGGCACTAAAATGTTAGATGAAATTTTTAATGTAGAGAAATGAAAAGTTATGCACTTCGAGGTCAAGAATGCACAAGCAACTTACACCCTACATGGTAGTGAATTAGGGATAACCACATACAAGAAGGATTTGGGAATTGTTATAGACAACAAATTAGGCAGAAATATGCAATGTCAATCTGCAGTTGCTAATGCCAATAAGGTTTTGTCATGTATAAGTAGGGGCAAAAACTCTTAGGATGAAAACACAATTTTGCCTCTTTATAATATGCAGGTAAGACCACACCTTGAATATGCTGTGCAATTTTGGGCACCTGTTTTAAAGATGGATACCAAGGCACTAGAAAAAGTGTAGAGGCGAGCTACAAAATTGATAAAAGGTGTGGAGCATTTTAGTTATGAAGAAAGGTTAAAAATTTGAAATTTCTTTAGTTTGGAAAAACGGCACCTGAGAGGGGATATGATAACATTATACAAATATAAGCGGGTCCAGTACAAACCATTGTCTGGAAATCTGTTCATAAAGACACAAGGTCATGCATTTAGACTGGAAGAAAGAAGATTTAATCCAATTTAATACTTTTTTTTTACAGTAAGAACTACAAGGATGTGGAATTCTCTGCCTTAAGAGGTGGTTTTATCCATAGTCCATCCAGAGTCCATACAGATGTTTAAACCGCAATTTCGATAAATACTCACAAAAGCCCAACATACAGGGATATAATTTCTAATTAGTGGGGTAATAGCTGTTTGATCCAAGAAGATATCTGACTACTATTTTGGGATCAAGAAGGAATTTTTCAAAATTAGAAGCGCTTTAGACTAGGTTTTTTGCCTTCTTCTTGAGAAACACCAAAAACATATGTGAGGTAGGCTGAACTTGATGGACGCGAGTCTCTTTTCAGCTATGTAACTATGTAATCTCTTCCCAGGACCAATTTGCCTCCCCACCAAGGCTGCCGATGTGGCTGCTCCGTGAACAAAGTAGGTGCCATAGGAGGTGTCCGTGCCTGCTAGCGTAAGAACCCAGCGTATCCCACTGGCCAGTGTAGTAACCGATACCGGCTTAAATGGCCTGATGTAGGATACAAGAAGATGCCCCGTCGAAGAGGAAAGCAGAGATAAAGTAACCCCTGTGTAATAGCGCAATGCGGAGACCACACATAGTTGTGGGTCCTACGTGAAAAACGGGTAAAACACAGATGAGGAGTCTTTCTTAATCCGTTGGGAGATCCAAAACGTGACCCCTTTGGGGAAAAAGAAAAATCATCAAAATCAAACGCACGAACATCAGACACCCGTCAAAAAGATGCCAGACACAATAAAAAGATGAATTCAGCCAATAACTGATGGAGGGTAAGTCTGAACATAGAATAATGAATATGTCCCATAACCGCACATATTTAAAGCCCGAAGGATGTTGGAGGCGTATACCCTACAAGAAGCGGCAAACCAAAGCATCATTCCCTACAGGGACCACCATATCCAGCACGTGAGCCGACAAAATCGCCGAAGAAATTTATGACAACAGGAACAGTGGCCGTAAAGGGATCAAGATCACGTTCCACACACCAATTGGCCCAAGAATTCCAGGACAATAATATAACTCTGCTGTGTTCCTGGGGCCCATGAATCCCAGAAGATGTCTTTAACCACTTGTGAAAGGCCACCAACATGCCAGAAACCCCTGAAAGAGACCTGGCCACCATCAGGAGACGGTCGTCTCAAAGCAACGGGTGTGTGTTCCTCCGAGGATCCATGAGTAAATTTGGAGACATCGACAGTACCAGAGGCATGCAGCAAGAGAGGACCAAGAGATACAGGGACCAAGGTTGACCTTGCCAAAGGGGGGTGACCAATGTCAGAGAGATCTGTTGTGTTCGGATGTGATGGATGATCATTGCAAAGGGGGAGGCCAGATTTTGAAGTAGACATCCACTGCCAAGCAGTGGGGGTCCATCAGCCAGCTGTAATAATCCTGAACCTGATGGGTGTTGCGTGAGGCAAACAGGTATAATGTAAAGGGGCCCCTTTACGACGAGAGGGATACAAACACCTCCCGTTTCAGCATCCATTCGCTGCTGCCCCTTCAGTTACAGAAGAAACAATCTGCTGTGAGGTTCGATATCCTGGAAGGTATTATGCCTGCAATGTGATGTTGCTCGGGAGGCAAAAATCAAAGATGCCCATTGTGATCTCCAACAACATCCTTGACCGAGCCCTTCCGAGGCAATTGATATAGCGGACTGTGGAAATGTTATCCATCCGGAGCAGTATGCAGCAGCCGGATCAATCCTTTTCTAGGCTGCAGATCGCAAAGGAGCCTGTCAGCAGATTGAGGCAATTTATATGCATGAACATCTCCTGGGTTGACTAGATCCCACTGGCTGGATGAAGGATGAAGTCCAGTTGGGCACCGAATATGGCACGACCGAATATGGCACGACTGTTACAAGCCTCCATGCTGTTCAGCCACCAACGTAGTTCTATCCAGATGTCCCCCATCAATGGGACCATCTGGTCGTAGGACGGTACCTTGCGGAGAAAGTCTGCCTTCAACCTCTGCATTGCTCTGTAATGAAGCGGACCCGGGAATATCTCCTATATGTAGGACGAACGGAGGCCCACGATCCTTGCCAGGGGGAGGAGAGGCACCAAACTGCATCACAGAGTCCTGCGGATCTTTTAGCGAATAGATGATATTTTGAAAGCGTGAAGCTTTTGTACACCAAATTTGGAGTCCACCCCAAATCCTAGATATTTTACTGATTGTAAAGGAATCAGTGTGGATTTCCTCGAATCCCAGAGATTCTAGAAACTGCACCGTGAAGTGTGTGTCTCCGTAATTGTGGATGTTCCATACAAAACAGTAAAAGGTCATCCAGGTAGATGATGCAATGGATCCCTTGGGATCTAATGTGAGCGACCACTGACTTTAGCAGTTTGGTGAAACACCATGGGGCTGAGCTGAGAGTGAAAGGGAGGCAAGTGAATTGCCGTGCGTCTTGTGGACAGAGGCGGAAAGCTAGGCATCCTTCAAGTCCAGACAAGTGAACCAAACTCTGTCTTGAAGTAGATCCCGTAATAAATGGATGCCCTCCATTTTGAGGTACTGGTAGATCACGTGGGTATTGAGATCCTTCAAATTGATCACCGGGCGGATATAGAAACATAGAATGTGACGGCAGATAAGAACCATTCGGCCCATCTAGTCTGCCCAATTTTCTAAATACTTTCATTAGTCCCTAGCCTTATCTTATAGTTAGGATAGCCTTATGCCTATCCCACGCATGCTTAAACTCCTTTACTGTGTTAACCTCTACCACTTCAGCTGGAAGGCTATTCCATGCATCCACTACTCTCTCAGTAAAGTAATACTTCCTGATATTATTTTTAAACCTTTGTCCCTCTAATTTAAGACTATGTCCTCTTGTTGTGGTAGTTTTTCTTCTTTTAAATATAGTCTCCTCCTTTACTGTGTTGATTCCCTTTATATATTTAAATGTTTCTATCATATCCCCCCTGTCTCGTCTTTCCTCCAAGCTATACATGTAAAGATCCTTTAACCTTTCCTGGTAAGTTTTATCCCGCAATCCATGAACCAGTTTAGTAGCCCTTCTCTGAACCCTCTCTAAGGTATCAATATCCTTCTGAAGATACGGTCTCCAGTACTGTGTACAATACTCCAAGTGAGGTCTCACCAGTGTTCTGTACAATGGCATGAGCACTTCCCTCTTTCTACTGCTAATACCTCTCCCTATACAACCAAGCATTCTGCTAGCATTTCCTGCTGCTCTATTACATTGTCTGCCTACCTTTAAGTCATCAGAAATAATCACCCCTATATCCCTTTCCTCAGATGTTGAGGTTAGGACTCTATGAAATATTCTGTACTCTGCCCTTGGGTTTTTACATCCAAGATGCATTATCTCGCACTTATCCACATTAAATGTCAGTTGCCACAATTCTGACCATTTTTCTAGTTTACCTAAATCATTTGCCATTTGGCTTATCCTTCCTGGAACATCAACCCTGTATCTTAGTATCATCAGCAAAAAGACATACCTTACCATCAAGACCTTCTGCAATATCACTAATAAAAATATTAGAGAGAATGGGTCCAAGTACAGATCCCTGAGGTACCCCACTGGTGACAAGTCCAAGCTTCGAATATATTCCATTAACTACAACCCTCTGTTGCCTGTCACTCAGCCACTGCCTTACCCATTCAACAATATTGGAATCCAAACTTAGATTGCAGTTTATTGATAAGCCTTCTATGTGCAACAGTGTCAAAAGCCTTACTGAAATCTAGGTAAGCAATGTCTACTGCACCACCCTGCTCTATAATTTTAGTTACCCAATCAAAATCCCCATCCCCAGTCTTCCTAAGATATTGCTGATAAAGCCATTGCCAACTCCAGCAGGTTGAATTGCCCCTTTCTTTTGCATATTTAAGATCCCTTGATCAATTAGGCATGTGTTGGCTTTTGCAAATAGGATGGGACGGGGAGGGCACCTCTGAGTGGGAATCAAAGTGAAGTCGACCACATAACCTTGCACGGTCTGTAAGACCCATGCGTCCTAAGTGAGGCCTGTCCACTTCTGGAAAAAAAAAAAGAGAGAAATACGACAGGCAGTGTAAACCCACCCCCTGTGAGGAGGAGAAGGAATGCTGCTTACCTGAGGAAACACGTGTGCAGCCTCTACCACGTGGTTCCCAAGCTCTGACCGATCCACAATGGAATTGGAAACTTTGACATCCCCCCACAGCTGGGTAGAAAGATTGAAATTGAGTGTATCTGGGGTCCGAAGGCCAGAAAGGGCCATTGGCACAACCCTGCTGTCCACCAGCCCTGCCAAAAACACCATGAGTATGAGAACCAAAGACGTCTGGGCCTTATTGAGGGTGGTGAAAACATTCACATGCTTGTAAAGTTCCTTCATAAAGGTTTCCCCGAACAGTCTACCCTGTGCCTGAGGACCAAGTTCACGTAATCCCAAATCTGCCAGCTTGGCCTCAATCCTGAATAGGGCTGTCTTCTGTCTCTCTGAGTAGAGAGTGACATTAGTTTTTTTTTTCTAAGAAACAAAAGAATCTCTGAGCCCATTCCCGAATGTCATGTGCCCACTCTCGCACGGCATCCACATTGAAGGAATCTGCCCTAGCGAAAGCGTCGTCTGCTGGATGCTACTGGCCCTCTATCTTTGATAGAGGGCCAGTAGCATCCAGCAACTTGTCTTGACCCTTTTTAAAACCTTCTCGACCTCTGCCTACTCACAGTGTTGCACGGACCATGCACGCCGCAAAAAGGTGCTTGGGGCCCGCGAAAACAGGGAGGCAGGAGAGGAGAAGCCCAGCACAGAGTGGAAGCAACCCAGTGGGGGAGAGGGGGATGCTTAGGGAGGTCCAGACACACAGGTTAAATATAGTAAGAGAAAAGATATAAAACCTCACAGGTAACACAGTGAAAGCTACACTAAACAAAATTATAAACGCAACACTTGTTTTTGCCCCCAGTTTTCATCAGCTGAATGCAAAGATCTAAGACATTTTCTATGTACACAAAAGACATATTTTTCTCAAATATTGTTCACAAATCTGTGTTAGTGGGCACTTCTCCTTTGACGAGATAATCCATCCACCTCACAGGTGTGGCATATCAAGATGCTGATTAGACAGCATGATTATTGCACAGGTGTGCCTTAGGCTGGCCTCAATAAAAGGCTACTCTACAAGGAGGCTATACATATCTACACATTGCAAGTATGTTTGTACCAATTATTCATTCAACTTCTGAATTAAATGCTTGGCATCCGTAAAGTAACTAGGAACATTTGGAACAATGGGCTGTAAAAATTAAACTACCAACTCTAATAGACACCCACCATGAGCCTATAACAGCAACAGTGGTCTTTTTAATAGAACATTTATGAAGTTTGGGTAAATGGTGGAATACTGGAATATCTGGATTTCCCACCAGCAAATATTCTGCTGTAGTTGTTTTAATAATGTCTAGCTCAAAGTCCTCAATAATGCCTAGCTCAACCAGATGAGACCATTCATGTTTACACACACTGCACAAACACACACACTGCATTATATACACACACACACACACACACACACAACACACACTGCATTCATTATATATACACACACAAACACACACTCTGCATTCATTATATACACACACACAAACACACACTCTGCATTCATTCTATACACACACACAAACACACACCCTGCATTTATTCTATACACACACAAACACACACTCTGCATTCATTCTATACACACACTGTAAATAAATATTCAATTAATGTAATTTTATTGGGATCTAATTTAATTTAGAAATTTACCAGTAGCTGCTGCATTTCCCACCCTAGGCTTATACTCGAGTCAATACGTTTTCCCAGTTTTTTGTGGTAAAATTAGGGGCCTCGGCTTATATTCGGGTTGGCTTATACTCGAGTATATACGGTATATTGAGTTCCGCAAATATTAAAATAATAATAATAAAATAATATTAAAATAATATTATTTTAATATTATATTATTTTATTATTATATTATTATTAATTTAATATTTGCATTGGTTTTTTTTTAAATGTTTTTTGTCCCCCCTCCCTGGCCAGGCAACAAGCAGGGAGGGGGGACAAATTTTAAAAAAAAATGCAAATATTAAAATAATAATAAAATAATATTAAAATAATAATATTATTTTATTATTATTAATTTAATATTTGCATTATTTTTAAAAAAATGTTTTTTGTCCCCCCTCCCTGGCCAGGCAACAAGCAGGGAGGGAAAAAAAAATAATGCAAATATTAAAATAATAATAATATAATAATATTATTTTATTATTATTAGTAAACTAAAATAATACTGAATCCCTGGTGGTCCAGTGGCATTGGCAGTTCAGTGGGGGCTGAGAGGGAGCTCTTACTTACCTTCCTGCAGCTCCCTCCTCCTCCGTGCAGCTCCTCTGTCCGCTCCGTTCTGTTTACAGTGCAAGTCTCGCGAGACCTGCGGGTCTCACGAGACTTACACTGGGAGCAGAACGGAGCTGACCGGGGAGCTGCACGGAGGAGGAGGGAGCTGCAGGAAGGTAAGTAAGAGCTCCCTGTCAGCCTGCAACAGGACCGCCAGGCTTGTAATGAGCCCGGCGGTCCTGGTCTGTATTGTGGCAATGTAAATTGCCACAATACAGACATTGACTCGAGTATAAGCCGAGTGGGGGTTTTTCAGCACAAAAAATGTGCTGAAAAACTCGGCTTATACTCGAGTATATATGGTAAGTACTTTCATCCTGGAGTTGTCTCTAAGGCTCTTCCTTATATTGACTACTATTCATAACAACAGTTTCCCCTTGTCCGAATTCTTTACAAGATAGACTCATCCTGGCTTAAGTTCAGTCATCTGCAGTGGCATCGCTAGGGGGGGGACAGAGGGGGCCATGGCCCCCCTACATCATGCTGTGCCCCCCCTTGGGCCCCCCAAATGACGGCAACTTGCTGGCCATGGGCTTTCCTCGGACTGTAACAGTGTGTTACAGCCCCAGGGAATGCAGGACTGAGGTGCTGGGGGCTGTCTGTGGCTGGAGGGAGCACTGATTGGCTCCCCGGCACAGACCCTGCCCCCAAACAAAGTCTCGCCTCCTGCACATAAGCCCCGCCCCCGCCGTAAAGCAGCAGACCATGCTGCTGCAGAAGATGGCTGCCTGACCCCCAGCAACAGACTCCAGTGACAGGTAGGCTGGGGGGGTGTTCACACACTCTACACACACACTGCCCCCCATACACACACACTTCCCCCCCATACACACACACTGCCCCACCATACTGCCCCCTATACACACATACTGTCCCCCATACAGCCCCCCATACACACATACTGCCTCCCATACACACACACTGCCCCCATACACACACACACTGCCCCGTTACACACACACTGCCCCCCATACAGCCCCATACACACACACACACAGCCCCCATACAGCCCCTCCCCATACACACACACATTGCCCCCATACAGCCCCATACACACACACTGCCCCCATACAGCCCCATACACACACATTGCCCCCATACAGCCCCCACATACACACACACACACACACAAGTTCCCCCCATACTGCCCCCATACACACACACTGCCCCCCCATACAGCCCCCATACACACTGCCTCCCCATACCGCCCCCCCATATACACACACACTGCCCCCATACATACACACATTGCCCCCATACTGCCCCCATACACACACACACACTGCCCCCACACACACACACTGCCCCCCATACTGCTCCCCATACACACACACTGCTCCCCATACACACACAATGTCCCCATACACTGCCGCCCCATACACATAAATTGCCCACACTCACACTCACACTGACCACATGCACACATCCTTCCCCCCATACACACACTGCTCCCATACACACATACTGCCCCCCATACACACACACTGCTCCCCATACACACATACCGCCGCCCATACACACATACTGCCCCCATGCACAAATACTGCCCATCATACACACACTGCCCCCAATACACAC
>OW240915.1:115478904-115499611 GCA_933207985.1 Pelobates cultripes
AATAAGCTATTAAGCAGGGGTTAAGATGTCAGTTCTTCTAAGGTTGAAATATTTGTTCCACACTACCAATTTCAGTACTCACATCCTTTTCACCAATGTCCACAATGTGCCCAGCAAATTTATCTTGAGTGGGAAATTTTTATAACTTAACTCAGAGAGGATTGACGTTACCCAGCAACATACATTATGATAGCGTACCTAGTAGTATTGTAACTGATCGTTTGTTTCTGGAAACCCCAAAATGGGTAGAAATTGAGGAGAACTTGTTAAACAATAGCTCTCCATGGGTCTGCTGGCACTGGCCCCACCCCTTTGTGACATCCTCAAAATTTCCGATTTACTATGCAGCCCAGCGCCAGGAAGCCCCTCCAGTGGCTGTCTAAGGAGTGGCCACTTGGAGGTGTCCCTAGGGGCAATGTAAACACTGCCTTTTCTTTGAAAGCCTATAACAGCAACAGTTAATCAAATAATAGAGGTCCAGACACTCCTTGGTTCAAGACAGGTACTTTATTAAGAACCACAACAGCAACGTTTCGACCCCAAAAGGTCTTTGTCAAGCTTGACAAAGACCTTTTGGGGTCGTAACGTTGCTCTATTATTTGATTTCCAAAAATTAATCAAATAATAGAGGTCCAGACACTCCTTGGTTCAAGACAGGTACTTTATTAAGAACCACAACAGCAACGTTTCGACCCCAAGAGGTCTTTGTCAAGCTTGACAAAGACCTTTTGGGGTCGTAACGTTGCTGTTGTGGTTCTTAATAAGTACCTGTCTTGACCCAAGGAGTGCCTGGACCTCTATTATTTGATTAATTTTTGGAAATCTGGTGTTTGATTCCGGTTCAGCAAGCACCCTGGCTCAGATTTATGGGAGTGAGTGCAGTTCCACACACACTACTATAACAGCATCAGTGTGAAAAGGCAGTGTTTACATGAAAATGCCTGAAAGTAGCTGTAGTTGTTCTGGTGACTATAGTGTCCCTTTAAATAACTTTACTAAATTTCACAATGCCCCACTAACTATTCCCCACCCCAATTAACTAAATCCATTAAAATTAATATAGAGATTAAAAAAAATATCCCAGAACACAGTAAAGTACTGTGAACTGTACTTTTGTAACTACAAGCAGTGATTAAACATGAAGGTAAGAGTTAATTTATTACAAACAAGGAAAAAAGGGTTTTTCACACTTTCAAGGTTTTTCCCTAAAGTGAGAATTCAGAGTGAATTCAAAATGAATTTCAAATTTAGGGTCAAAATAACCGAACTGGAAATTTTCTCCTACTCGGCTATACTTTTTGTTCGGTTACTGTGGCCTTAAATTTGAAATTTAGTTACTTTTAATTAACCTTGAATTCTAAACTGTATGCTTGTTCGAGCAGGGTCCTTATGAACCCATTGTTCCTGTAAAATGTTGTAATTGTCTCATTTATTGCTAAATTTCCCCCTATTATAATATTGTGAAGAGCTTGGAATAAGTCGGCAATCTATAAATACCAATAATAATAATAATTCTCACTTTAATGAATAACCCAGTTTGTATCACACTGATCTGTCTCTCTGCATTTCACAACTCAGTGGAGGATGGAGGTAAGCAACTGTAATGTAAACACTGCATTTTCTCTGAAAAGACAGTGTTTACAGCAAAAAGACTGAAGGGAATGATTCTACTCACCAGATCCAATTCAATAAGCTGTAGTTGTTCTGGTGACTGTAGTGTCCCTTTAATATGAAAGAATGGAACACTTTTCTTTAGAAAACAAAAGAATATGAAAACCAAAACACTAAATCAACAATATGTTTTAGGATATTATATCAAAAAAATAAAGTAGTGTATTCATAAAAAGATGAGATTTGTTATATGTGATTATATTACATTAGGATTACTCTACAAATAATTGCATCAGAGCTTGAAGAATCATCATTTCTAAATAGCATGTTAAAAAAATTAATCTCTTAAGCGTAACATTTTTACTATTTGATTAATAATTAGCTATAATAATTTCAATATTCCATATTTAGTTATGTACCTGACACCTTAAGTGAAGTGCACTGTTAGGCATTGACTATTTAAATAAGATGAAGCTCCAAAACACACCTTAAAATCAACTATGACCAGTATTCTGTAAAAATGTGGAAAAATGTTCTAAAGCAAGAATAGAAAATTGGTAGGTGGCTACAAAACACATTTGGAGTAGGTGATTATTGTCAAATGAGCTTTACAAGGTGCTGATTGAGAGGGTGACCGCGAGACTTACACTGTGAGCGGAAGGGAACGGAGGTGAACAGAGCTGACAGGGGGCTGCACGGAGCTCCTGTAAAGGTAAGTAAACGCTTCCTGCCAACCCCCCCCACTGCACAGCCCATCCACTGGACCACCAAGGAATGATATAGCCCCCCTCCCTGGCCAGATAACAAACAGGGAGGGGGGACTAAAAAAAACAACCTAAAATTCAATATTAAAATAATATTAAAATAAAATAATTGTAAAAAAAATAATAATAAATAATAAAATAGAAATATTAAAAATAATAAAAATGCCCCCCCACCCAGTTTACACACACTACACAAACACACACACACTCTGCATTATATACACACACTCTGCATTATATACACACATAGCGTGTGTATATAATGCAGAGTGTGTGTGTATATAATGCAGAGTGTGTGTTTGTATGAGTGTATGTATATAATGCAGAGTGTATGTGTGTATATATGCAGAGTGAGTGTTTGTATGAGTGTGTGTGTATATAATGCAGAGTGTGTTTGTGTTTGTGTAGTGCACACACTCTGCATTATATACACACACACTCATACAAACACACACTCTGCATTATATATACACACTGCATTCATTAAATACACACACACACTGCACTCACACAAACACACACACTCTGCATTTATTATATACGCACACTACACACAAACACACACTCTGCATTCATTATACACACACACACTACACAAACACACAGACACTGCATTCATTATATACATACACTGTAAATAAATATTCAATTAATGTAATTTTATTGCAATCTAATTTTATTTAGAAATTTACCAGTAGCTGATGCATTTCCCACCCTAGACTTATACTCGAGTCAATACGTTTTCCCAGTTTTTTGTGGTAAAATTAGGGGCCTCGGCTTATATGCGGGTCGACTTATACTCGAGTATATACGGTAAGTTAAATTTAGAAAATAAATATTGAGTTTATTTTATATCACTTCTTTTTTTACTTAGAAAATTGACAAAACATGTTAATATGGCAGGAATGGACTTAAGAATCTGACCCTTGCGCACCGCAGAGTGATGCCGGGAGCCGGAATATGGCGTCACTCTGCAGCGCGCGAGGGAGCTGAGCAGAGAGCTCAGGGGAAAGTGCTTCCTCGCCAGCGCCGCCCGCCCGACCGACCGGATTTTTAGTTAGCCACAAAGCTAACAAGACATTTGCCCTCGGCATTTGGGGGCGGCTTTTTTTGCCGCCTCCTGGAAAATGCCACCCAAGGCAAATGCCTTGTTTGCCTTGCGGCTAATACATCCCTGCTGTTAGAGCATATTTACTGGTTACCACTTCAGTACCAGAATCGAGAAAAAACTATTTTACTATTTTTTTTTTACTTTAGTCTATAAATCCTTACCCTCTGTTGAAGGTGTTGCAATGAACATAGCGCTCATGCAGCTAATGATGAGCTCACACTTTGCTTGTTGGGGACCGTTCCCTGGTGTCTCCAAAACACCAGGGAACTAAATCAGGACAGTGGTATAGGCCACGTAAATCAGGAGTGTTTAGGAGGTCTGTGATTTAACTGAATTTTCTATTAGTGGGCCTAATGCTCAAAAGCAGAGATTGTTTTTACATTCTGTTGCTATTGTTAATGATAGCAATGCCTTCAGGGGCCTTACAAATACCTATAAATATTTGTTTTTATTTGACTTATAACAGGTTTTTTTTATCTGTTTTGTCAGACCTGCTGTATGTGAGACAAATTGCATTTTTTCACTAACATTTCAAACCATGTGTTTGAGATAAAAGACAATGTACTCAGTCTAAAGCTGCTAATTAGAGTTGAGCGAACCCAGACTGTAAAGTTCGGGTTCGTCCCGAACATTAAGTTTTTTGGACCCCGGACCCGAACACGGACATATCACTGTATGTTCGAGTTAGAGTTCAGTGTTCGGCGATTCAATGATGCCTTTTGAAAGGCTGCAGGGCAGCCAATCAACAAGAGTTTGACTCGTGTGCCCTTGGCCAGTGCAGCATGTGACCCAGCCTCTATATAAGCTGGTTACTTAGTATTATTAAATTATGCCCCACCTCGCTATACCGCAAGTAGGGGCATGTCTATTAAACAGTGAGCAGCCTGTGGCTACTCTCTGTTAATTTTTTTTTTAAATTCCCCCCTTCTGAGCGCACAACCGTGACGCGCGAGTGGGTGCTTTTAAACTAAAGGGGGGACCTATTGCCCTCCCCGGCCCCCACCCCTGAGTGGCGGGTGGGAGCCCTAAAAACCTATTGTTCCCACCCCGCCCCCACCCACCACTCAGGTAAATATCAATAAGGGGGTAAGTCTCTACATTTACCTGTCACAGCACTCTGATTGGTTGGCTTGAAATCCACCAATCAGAGTGCTCTGTGTCATTTTACACAGCGTGGGAAAGTTCTTTGGAATTTTCCCACGCTGTGTAATTTGACTCATAACACTCTGATTGGTTACTTAATCCACCAATCAGAGTGCTCTGAGTCATTTTACACAGCGTGGGAAAATTCCAAAGAACTTTCCCACGCTGTGTAATTTGACTCATAACACTCCGATTGGTTCATTAACTAACCAATCAAAGTGTTATGAGTCAAATTACACAGCGTGGGAAAATGTCAAAGAACTTTCGTGGTATAGCGAGTAGGGGCTGAATTTACTAATGCTAAGTAATCTTTAATTCAGGTCTTTCAGCCTTTTGGTAGATAGCTCCCTAATACCGTGGGAATTAGGGAGTTATCTACTACGCGGCCGCTTATTTTATATATTTTATTTTATTTTAAGTGATTTCCCTATCCACATTTGTTTGCAGGGCACTTGTCCTACTCTTACCCCCATTTTACGTCCTTTTGCAGCCCTCTAGCCCTTTCCAGGACTTTTTTAGAGCCATTTTTGTGCCCAAACGTTCAAGTCCCCCTTGACTTCAATAGGGTTCGGGTTCGGGGTCAAGTTCAGGGTCAAGTTCGATCCAGAAACCGGACTTTTTTTCAAAGTTCAGCCGAACCCGCCGGACCCGAACATCCAAGTGTCCGCTCAACTCTACTGCTAATTTCTCAAATATTTTAATAAAGGCTGAATGAACAAGTGAAAAAAAAATTGTGTAAATGTATATCATTTTTAAGTTTGTCTGTAAAGCAATCTATACAAAAAATTATGTTTGAAATATGTTTATTAGTGATGTCGCGAACACGAAATTTTTTGTTCGCGAACGGCGAACGCGAACTTCCGCAAATGTTCGCGAACTGGCGAACCGGGCGAACCGCCATAGACTTCGACGGGCAGGCGAATTTTAAAACACACAGGGACTCTTTCTGGCCACAATAGGGATGGAAAAGTTGTTTCAAGGGGACTAACACCTGGACTGTGGCATGCCGGAGGGGGATCCATGGCAAAACTCCCATGGAAAATTACACAGTTGATACAGAGTCTGGTTTTAATCCATAAAGGGCAGAAATCACCTAACATTCCTAAATCACAATGAATATGGATTGACACCTGACATATGACATATTGACACCTTGACATATGGATTGACACCTGTCCTCAGAGCCCCTGATGCACACGGACACAGAGCAGAATAGGGACTGGTCCCCCTACATAGGGTCACTTGGCAGATATGGATTGACACCTATCCTAAGGATCCCTGATACACACTGACAAAGAGCAGAATAGAGACTGTTCCCCCTACATAGGGTCACTTGGCAGGTATGGATTGACACCTGTTCTCAGAGACCATGATACACACTGACACAGAGCAGAATAGAGACGGTTCCACCTACATAGGGTCACTTGGCAGATATGGATTGACACCTGTCCTCAGAGACCATGATACACACTGACACAGAGCAGAATAGAGACTGTTCCCCCTACATAAGGTCACTTGGCAGATATGGATTGACACCTGTCCTCAGGATCCCTGATACACACTGACACAGAGCAGAATAGGGACTGTTCCCTCTACATAGGGTCACTTGAAAGATATGGATTGACACCCGTCCTCAGAGACCATGATACACACTGACACAGAGCAGAAGAGACACTGTTCCCCCTACATAGGGTCACTTGGCAGATATGGATTGACACCTGTCCTCAGAGACCATGATACATACTGACAGAGAGCAGAATAGAGACTGTTCCCCCTACATAGGGTCACTTGGCAGATATGGATTGACACCTGTCCTCAGAGCCCCTGATACACACTGACACAGATCAGAATAGGGACTGTTACCCCTACATAGGGTCACTTGGCAGATATGGCGTGGTTGTGGGAGGAGGAGGAGGATGACTTTCACCTCTTCCCCTGTTAGATTCCCGCTGTGCTGTGACATCACCCTTATACGCTGTGAAAAGCATACTTTTTAATTTATTTTGCAAATGCTGCATCCTTTCCGACTTGTAATTCGGTAACATTTCCGCCACTGTCTGCTTATACCGGGGGTCTAGTAGCGTGGACACCCAGCACAGGTCGTTCTCCTTCAGCCTTTTTATACGCGGGTCCCTCAACAGGCACAACAGCATGAAAGACCCCATTTGCACAAGGTTGGATGCCGAGCTACTCATTTCCCATTCCTCCTCCTCACACAGAGCAGAATAGGGACTGTTCCCCCTACACTTGGCAGATATGGATTGACACCTGTCCTAAGGGTCCCTGATACACACTGACACAGAGCAGAATAGGGACTGTTCCTCCTACATAGGGTCACTTGGCAGATATGGATTGACACCTGTCCTCAGAGACCATGGTACACACTGACACAGAGCAGAATAGAAACTGTTCCCCCTACATAGGGTCACTTGGCAGATATGGATTGACACTGTCCACAAGGACAAGCTGCAGGCTTCCTGGCAGGGCCCATTCAAGGTGGTAGAGCAGGTTTGTGATACCACCTTTGTAATCGGTACGGTCACAGGCACGGGAGGCAAGTGCATGCTCCATGTGAACATGCTCAAGCCATACCACGAGCGCACGGAAGAGGTAACCGCGATCTGTGCACCTGCCACTGAAGATTATGATAATTTGCCACTCCCAGATCTCCTAGACCTAGAGGGCCAGAGTGGAGACCTGGGCCTAACATTCCTACAGTTAGGAGAACGGATAGACCCCCAGGAGCGAACCCAGGTCCAAAGACTAATCCAGGACAAGGGGGCCACGTTTTCCAACCTACCTGGGTACAGTCCGTTAACCACTCACAAAGTTGAAACCCTAGACCAGACCCCCCTTCGCCAAACCGCCTATCGCATACCCGAAGCAGTTAAAGAAAATATTCAGAAAGAAATTGAGGAAATGATGCAGTTAGGGGTGACAGAACACTCTGACAACCCCTGGGCCTCCCCGGTAGTACTAGTACCGAAACGGGACGGCACGACCCGTTTCTGTCTAGACTACCGGAGGCTAAACGATAAAACAACCTCAGACGCCTACCCTATGCCCCGGATAGACGAGCTCCTAGACAAAATGGCCAGAGGCCAGTACCTCACCACAATAGATCTGTGCAAGGGGTACTGGCAAATTCCATTAGCCAAGGACGCCATCCACAAGTCGGCATTTGTCACCTCGTTTGGTCTGTATCAGTTTAAGGCCATGCCATTCGGGATGAAGAATGCCCCGGCTAACTTTCAGAGGATGGTAGATCGGCTACTGGATGGGTTTCAGGAGTATGCCTGTGCCTACTTGGATGATATAGCCATTTTTAGCTGCTCCTGGCCCTAACACCTGACCCACATAGGAGCCGTACTAGACCAGATTAGGGAGGCCGGACTGACCCTAAAGCCCAGTAAGTGCCATATAGGAACGCGTAAAACCTCCCCAAGATAGTAGTATGGGCCCCAGAGTGTGAACAGGCCTTCCAACAGCTCAAGACGGCGCTCATTAAATCACCTGTACTTTCTGCTCCTGATCCAACTAAACGCTGTCTCGTCCATACAGACGCTTCTATGTTTGGATTGGGAGCAGTATTGAGCCAAGTCGGAGCAGATGGCAGCGAGCAACCCGGGGCTTATCTAAGCCGGAAACTTTTGCCCAGGGAAGTAGATACACTGCCATTGAAAAGGAGTGCCTGGCGGTGGTGTGGGCCCTCAAAAAGCTGCAACCTTACTTGTATGGACAACCGCTTACCTTACTCACAGATCACAACAAATTTGGGGCACTGCGCGTGCAATCTAATGTGCCACCAGATAGGAGTGGTGTGTTAAGTAGTACTATTCTTATCAGTTTAATCCCTGTCACGTCCCCTATCCGTTGATGTGGGGCAAGACGCAGCAGCAGAAGAGGACTCAGTCGAGGAGGTTATGGAAGAGGATGGAGTAGGAGGAGTAGAGGAGGTGGCAGCAGGCCTGCCTGCAAGTCATGGCGGTGTCACCAACTCCTCTGCAGAGCCACGCATTCCATGCTTGGCAGCCGTCAGCAGGTTTGCCCAATGCGCAGTGTAGGTGACATACCTGCCCTGACCATGCTTTGCAGACCAGGTATCAGTGGTCAGATGGACCCTTGCCCCAACACTGTGTGCCAGACATGCCATTATTTCCTTTTGCACAATCGAGTACAGGTTGGGGATTGCCTTTGGTGAAAATAAATTTCGTCCGGGTACCAGTGAGTGAGTGGTGGCACTGGGCACAGTATCCAATGTGAGCCTGACACACCTGCTGGCAGACAACTAACTGCTATTCAATCTATAACAGTGAAAAAAGTTTTTTGTTTTTAAATGCAAGCTATTATGACACCAGCTATGAGTGGCACTGTAAACTGGCAGAGTACACGCTGTAGGGCTGACACACCCGCTTTGAGACAACTAACTGCTATTCAATCTATAACAGTGAAAAAGTTTTTTGTTTTTAAATGCAAGCTATTGTGACACCAGTAAGTGAGTGGTGGCACTGGGCACAGTATCCACTGTGAGCCTGACACACCCGCTTTGAGACAACTAACTGCTATTCAATCTATAACAGTGAAAAAAGTTTTTTGGTTTTAAATGCAAGCCATTGTGACACCAGTGAGTGAGTGGTGGCACTGGGCACAGTATCCACTGTGAGCCTGACACACCCGCTTTGAGACAACTAACTGCTATTCAATCTATAACAGTGAAAAAGTTTTTGGGTTTTAAATGCAAGCTATTGTGACACCAGTGAGTGAGTGGTGGCACTGGGCACAGTATCCACTGTGAGCCTGGCACACCCGCTTTGAGACAACTAACTGCTATTCAATCTATAACAGTGAAAAAAGTTTTTTGTTTTTAAATGCAAGCTTTTGTGACACCAGTGAGTGAGTGGTGGCACTGGGCACAGTATCCACTGTGAGCCTGACACACCCGCTTTAAGGACACTGACTGCTATTCAATCTATAACAGTGAAAAAAAAGTTTTTTGTTTTTAAATGCAAGCTATTGTGACACCAGATATGAGTGGTGGCACTGACTGGGCAAATGGGCACAGTATCCACTGTGAGCCTGACACAGAAGCTGGCAGCAGTGGCAGACAACTAACTGCAATTACATTACACACAAAAAAAAAAAGCAGACTGATGTTCTAGCCCTAAAAAGGGCTTTTTGGGGTGCTGTTCTTACAGCAGAGATCAGATGAGTCCTTCAGGACTGTAGTGGACACTGTATACCCTAACCTAGCTATGCATTTCCCTATTTAATCAACAGCAGCTACACTTTCCCTCCTCTCACTAAGCATGCAGCTTTAGAATGAATCTAAAATGGATGCTGTCCAGTAGGTGGGAGGGTCTGCTAGGGAGGGTGTGCTGCTAATTGGCTGGAATGTGTCTGCTGACTGTGAGGTACAGGGTCAAAGTTTACTCAATGATGACGAATAGGGGCGGATCGAACCGCGCATGTGTTCGTCATCCGCGGCGGTCGCGAACACGCTATGTTCGCCAGGAACTGTTCGCCGGCGAACCGTTCGGTGCATCACTATTTATAAGCTTGTTAAAGCACCACGGGGCTGAGTTGAGGCCAAAAAGGAAGCAATTGAACTGCCAGGGCATTCCTTGCCAAAGAAACTGCAGGATGATGACTGGAGAGATGAATGGAAACAGAGAGTACATGTCCTTAAAGTCAAGTTGCTTGAATCAGTCTTACTGGGGGAAAATCTCTGTTTTTTTCCTCACCAAGAAAATATTGCTCAAGAAACATATGCCATATTCAGTGGGTTGTATGGCTCCTTTGCACAGCAAGTCCAGGATCTCATGGTTGATGAGGCATGCATCAGTCGCTGAAAATCACTTGGGTCGAGGTGAATGCCCATGGAGAGGAGCCCCGTCGAAATCAATCCCATATCCTTGGATGGTCCACAGGATCCATATATCTGATGGCAGTTCCTACCACTTCTTAATTTCTCAAATATTTTAATAAAGGCTGAATGAACAAGTGAAAAAAAAAATTGTGTAAATGTATATCATTTTTAAGTTTGTCTGTAAAGCAATCTATACAAAAAATTATGTTTGAAATATGTTTATATGTTAGGTATTTATCATTTGCTTTAAATAAGTGTTATGCTAATAGTGGTAATGAAGGGTTTATGGTAACTTTACCTATCGCTTTAACAATGAGAAGCAAAGACATTGCAAAAACATTCCATTTACACAACCGAATCCCATGTTTTGATGAGATTTATTTCATACAGTCTTTCAGTCTTAGACAAAGTGCCTACTATTTTAATTGCTTTTTGTGGTTAAGTAGTAATTAGCTGTGGTATAAGCTCTGTTTTGCCTGCTGTTTACCAGTAAATTCATGCAGAAAGTTGTTTTTTAGCTATTGCTCTTATTGTCTAACAACAAAAAAGTCCCAATGTTTAGATCCAGGTTGTCAATCCAAATGCTTATTTCCACAATAACAATTCTTATAAGCAAAATGCATTTTACTCACATGTTTTTGTAGTGTTTTCTTCAGTAGCCTTCTAATTAACCCTTAATTTCCCAGGTTAGTGTTATCATACATGTGTTTTCCCCAAAAAATATGTCAACCCCTTAAGGACACATGATGGAAATATTCCCTTTTATTATAGAAGTTGTGTCTTTAAGGGGTTAAACACCAACTAGATAACAAAAAAGAATGCAATGGTTGCTAAATATTCCACTTACATGGAGTTACGTACTAAAGTTTGAATTCCTGGAAATTCAAACTTAATTCAAGATGAATTTCAAACTTTAGACCAAAATAGCCAAATGAGAAAAGAATTCCTATAAACTGGAAATTAACAGACTCCGTGAAAACAATGGTTTAATTTTTAATCACATCTGCACATTTGAGCAGGGCCCAAAACAACATCTGTTGCTTTGCGTCCAACTCGTCTTGTTGTAAATGTTAATCCACCTATTGTACAGCACTGTGGAATTTGTTGGTGGTTTATAAATATATATATATAAAAAAATTATATTAATAATAATAGGGGGGCAGGGCCTGAGCGCCATGCTGACCAGTCGCATGCGGGAGAGACTCCTGCAGAATTTGGGCTTTTCTGCAAAAATTCTGAGTTCACTCTTGTCTGTGAGCCGAGACGATTAACGCAGCGTGCAAGCGGTTGCTGGCATTATTGCAGCCTCCAAGATCGGTAGTTTCATGGCCCCTGAGGATGATACTGGAACTTTGGTGTCTGTGGCCTACATGGGAGAGCATCAGGGTGGACAGCCGCTGCCCTGCTCGAATGCCTGTTGTCCATGTAACAGCCTTGGGACACTACTCACAGGCCCCGCTTCCCCCCCTTTGGACCGGTGGGTGTTATCCCGGTCCCTACTGGTGAGATCCGACGCCATCCAAACTACCCTAGCTAAGCTTACCCACCTCTCGGATCTGCCTGCCAGGATGACAAAATGGTGGCCTCCATGGACAAGATTGCACCAGCAGTTTGACATCTGCAGACCACGGCTCAAAATGCTGACCTAATAGTACACTAACAATTGGCAGTGATCTGAGAGCTGGATCTGACAGCTGTGCCGACCTCCATGCCTGATGATCATGTCTGGCCCCTATGATTGCCTTCCTGGGCTTTGAGCCCTTTGGGGATATGCCTCCAACCTCAGCCCCATGCCTGAACCTAACAACATCTCCAGGAATCCCGTTGTTGGCCCCTAGTTGAGCCAGAACCTAGGGCACAGGTTATGGGCTCAGGTAGTGCCTGCGGCTGGCAGAGTTTTACCATCGTGAGGAAACTCTGCTGGTCAGAGGTAAGAATGGGCCGGGTCCAGAAGATAAAGCGGGCCTTTCAGTGGTCTCATGGAGTGGAGCCAAGGGGACTGTGTGACCAACCTGGTGGGCCTCCAGTGGTTCCTACTAGTCTTAGCAAACAGCCACTAGAGGCGCATCTGTGACGCTGGAGTCGAATTTCGCCTCCATCGTGCAGAGCGTCCATAGGAAGGCATTGAGAAATGCTTTCCTATGGACACTTTGAATGCGCGTGCGGCACTTGCCGCGCATGCACATTCGGCTCCAGTGACGTTGGACAAGGGAGCTGACGTCGGACGGTAAGTAACTGAAGGGGTTTTAACCCCTTCAGCACCACGGGAAGGGGATGTGCAGAAGTGTCTAGTGTCAACTTCAAATATGTCTTTCACTTCCTAGTGTACTCTTTTTCTCTCTGTTTCTCTCTCTTTGTCTTTTCCAATGTCCCTCTCTCTCATATTCCTTACCCCCTCTCTACAGATTTGCTCATTATGAAACTCATTATGAAACTATTTTCTTGCACGTAATAAAAAGTGCCTTTAGAATTTGGTAAATGCAACTAAAATAAAATCCACTGACTTCCCAGTAATTTCTAGTTGAATGTTTCTCAGTTTCTCATAGAGAAGTATTGAAAACAATTCTCTAGTCCAAAGATTCTCACAGGTGGTTTTATTGGCATCTTGAGAATTTGCAAATAAAATCCAAAACCAAATGTTTCAATTATGTTAAAGGGACACTGTAGGCACCCAGACCGCTTCAGCTCATTAAGGTGTTCTGGGTACAGTGTCCGTTTTGCACCTAGTGCTGCAATGTTTAAGTCACGGAAGTCAACGAAAGTCAACCAGCGCTGAGCAGTCATATGCCACCCTTGCGCTGGAGTCTGACACGTCTATGTCAGACTCTGACCCTGATTTTGAACCAGCCAGGTGCTCAGATACATCATCACTAGATACAGTGTCTGCTGCTAGTGATGTATCTAGTGATGTTGTATCTGTGCCTGCTAGTCCCCCTGCCAGAAGGAGACGTGCTGCTACAGCTGGCAGAACTGCTGAGGAGTGGGTAGTGCCTCATCGCCAGAGGCCAGACATCCCATCCTTTACTGGAAATCCTGGCATTAATTTGGATATCACAGGATTTAGCCCTCAGCAGTTTATGGAGGTGTTTCTGGGCGATTATGTATTGGGGAACATTGTCGCCCAAACTAATTTATATGCCCATCAATTCAGAGCTACAAATCCTGACTCTTTTTTGGCAAAGCAGCAATGGGCCCCCATCGATGTGCCAGAATTTAAAAACATTTTCTAAATGAAAAGCATTTTAGACATGAACTAGATTCCTAATTTGATTCAATTTGGGGTCACTCTGGTTAATAATTTAAACTCAAAAAATTTGATAAATTAAAGAAATACTGTTCAAAAAATTTGATAAATTAAAGAAAACTCTAAGCAGCATTACAACTACAGCCCATTAGGGGCTATCCCACAGTAACTAGTCAAACAGATTTATTAGGTTGTGACACACCCCCACAAAGGCTCTGACTCCGCTGCTCCACTGCCGATGGCAGGGGAGACCTAATGCACATGTGCGGTGATGGCCACGGTCGCTTGAGTACTTCCCCATAGGAAAGCATGTATAATGCATGTAGAGAGATGGCGTAAAGGGCATATAGATGGCACAGAGTGGCTGGGGGAAGGAAGATGGCACAGAGAGGCTGGTGGCAGAGAGATTACTTAGTGAGGCTAAGGGCAGAGAGATGGCACACAGAGGCTGGGAGAGATGGCACTGGCAGGTTGTTTAGGGGCACATGGCACTAGCAGATGTTTTGGAGCCACATGTCGCTAATTGGCATGATATATAAAGTCTAAGAATGTACTGCTCTTTGGCATGATATTCAGAATGTATGCATTTACTGTTCATTGGCATGATATACAAAATGTATGTATTTATTGCTTCATTTGCATGATATACAAGATTTATGCATTTATTGCATTAATATAATTACCATGCTGCCCATGTGTTTTTGCCAACCAGGGCATGTATGTGTGACTGGGTCGATGTGTATGTGTGCACACACATGACTTGAGGGGGAGGGGGGAGGAGTCTTGGTCCCAGGCAGCACAATGTCTTGGTCCGACCCTTTGGAGTTGGAAACATGAAAAGTCTGAATTGGTTACTAAAATGTTTGAATCCCACTACTGGTACTAGTTCCTTGCATGTTCTGCTCTTAGTGGACTAGCATTAAAAGACAGACAGATAGCCTATCATGCATTCACACCATGCTGACCTGCCAGTAAAGGGGGTGAACACATGCTATTGGGGTAGAGCCCATGAGTTGATTGTGTAACTTTACCCCTTTTTAGCCCTCTCACTGACATCCCGAGTTTCAGGATGCCGAAGTTAGGAGATATAAATTTATTAAGGCAACATAGGGGTAGGCAACTTTAAGCACTAATGATGTTGTGGATTACATCTTACATAATGCTCTTTCAGCCATAATACTGGCAAATCATCATGGGAGTTGTAGTATACAAGATCTGGAGTGTTGAAGGTTGCCCACCCCTGAGTTAATATGAGAAACTTGGGAATTACAAATACTCTGTATAATCTGAATGTGTAGTTGCACCTGATATGCAGACAAAATGTATTAGTCCCTTAGCTAAACACGTGCCTATTTGGGATGCCGCATGGATTTCAAAAATTGGGCTGCAAAAAGAAGATAAATTGCTACAAATTTGTGAAACATATGACGGTTACACGTGATATCGTCACGCACATCATCACACATGTACAGCATCATCACGGCGTGGGCGGGGCTAAGAATGGACAAGTGTAGTTCACACATGGGGACGCCGGTAATCACCACCTTAACCTGGGGTACGTCCCTTAAATTAATATCCTTCTGCTATTTATTTCGGTAATGTTTTTAGTTGTATTTTGTGTTTGTGAGTACTGAAACGTTGATTTATGGATTTTATGCAAATCGAATAAAGATACGTAATTGAAGAAAAGTGAGTGCAGCCCTACTTCTGTTACCCTTGTATAAAAGAGGCCCAAACGTTCTGGCCCCTAGCAACTTAAAGAAAATATTTGGTTTAGCCTGAGTACAAGGATTCCTGATTGTGTGTGTGTGTGTGTGTGTGTGTATATATATATATTTTAAACATTATGAGTAGGACCTAACACCGCCGTATTTTCATGTAGCTCTAGTTGACAATGTTAACAATTTGAGGACACTCCTAGGTAAACTAGAAGCATGTGATATTTGCATCCTCTAAAGCAGCTGGCGTGATTCTGTTATCACTACTGTACTCAGTTTAACTAATGTTAGATTAGATTAGATTACACTAGAATTTCTGTTTGTTTTTGTTTTTTCACATTCTAAGATTAGACTTCATAGTTAGTCTTAGTCACCGTTTCTAGCAATTTAGATTTATTAGTGACTCAGCTTTTCTCACAATCTTCTGTGTAATCAATCCAGTCATTGTCTTTAATTAACACAGAATATGACTATATTTTTCACTCGTTCATTTTGTTTTAATTAGTAATTATCTAATAAATGGTAAAGAGAACCTGTCATGGCACTTTACCAGAAAAATAAATCCTCATCAGATTTCATCGCTACCCAATTTCATCAGAGGAGGAACTGCTACCAAAATAGCTAGAAAATGTATAGATTTCCTTAAAAATTACTCGTAAAACTCATAAAAATTACTGGTTAAACAGACTATCGGTATAGACTCTACGCCAATGTCTGCCAAAAAAAAGTGAATTGTGGGGCATGCCTGGAACATGCATTTCTCATTAGTGGTGCTGCTGTGAAGACCAAAACATATACAAAATGTAGATTAAGGAACAACATACACAAATATAGCAAAGAGCGAATCCCTTGAGAGTGCAGTTGTGTGACTACCGGCTTTATAAGCTTGTTAAAGCACCACGGGGCTGAGTTGAGGCCAAAAAGGAAGCAATTGAACTGCCAGGGCATTCCTTGCCAAAGAAACTGCAGGATGATGACTGGAGAGATGAATGGAAACAGAGAGTAGAAACATAGAAACATAGAATGTGACGGCAGATAAGAACCATTCGGCCCATCTAGTCTGCCCAATTTTCTAAATACTTTCATTAGTCCCTAGCCTTATCTTATAGTTAGGATAGTCTTATGCCTATCCCACGCATGCTTAAACTCCTTTACTGTGTTAACCTCTTCCACTTCAGCTGGAAGGCTATCCCATGCATCCACTACCCTCTCAGTAAAGTAATACTTCCTGATATTATTTTTAAACCTTTGTCCCTCTAATTTAAGACTATGTCCTCTTGTTGTGGTAAAGTACATGTCCTTAAAGTCAAGTTGCTTGAATCAGTCTTACTGGGGGAAAATCTCTGTTTTTTTCCTCACCAAGAAAATATTGCTCAAGAAACATATGCCATATTCGGTGGGTTGTATGGCTCCTTTGCACAGCAAGTCCAGGACCTCATGGTTGATGAGGCATGCATCAGTCGCTGAAAATCACTTGGGTCGAGGTGAATGCCCATGGAGAGGAGCCCCGTCGAAATCAATCCCATATCCTTGGATGGTCCACAGGATCCATATATCTGATGGCAGTTCCTACCACTTCTTCAAAAAATTGGAAAGACTGCATGATGTTAGAGTACAAGTATGAGGAGAAATCAAAAAATGGCTTTCCTGAGGTGAATTTCACTTGCCCTCCAATGTAAGCTCCACAACTGTGTCTTCTCTTCAAGAACCCTTGATGCCTGCCAACTGCTGGGTAGAATAGTTGATATTGCCTTGCCTGATGGCCAGAAATAGATAGCGTAATGACCACACCGCTGTCTAGCCCTGTCAAAAACCCTTCTGGTAGGGGCATCCAAAAGACCTTTTTCATTGAGGTCTGAGCCTCACTGAGGGAAGTGAACACGTCTACGTGCTTGTGGAGCACCTTTATGAAAGCTTCACCAAAGAGCCTGCCTTGTGCCTGGGGTCTGAGTTCTTTCAAACCCGTGTTTGACAGCTTACTGTCAATTGAGACTAGTGCTGCTTTCTGCCTCTCTGAAAAGAGCACAACATTAGAGAAACAAAAAAGAAACAAAAACACCTCTGTGCCCATTCTCTAATATAGTGGGCCCATTCATGAACAGTATCCATGCCAAATGACTGTGCTCTAGAGAAGGCATCTAGAAGCGTATTTTGAGCACCCTTAAAACCTTTCTACATGCCCTTTTGTGAATCACGACCCCCGATTGCCACGAATGTTATTATAAGTTATAAGTTATCATAAACTCAGGAGTCTGAGCCATTTTATTCGGTAAGGAGAGTCTTGGACATTTGGAGTACAAGCGGTTGTGGATCTCTTTCTCTAGTGTTCAGCGTAACCACAGGTGCATAAACCTGGCCAGGTGCTTCAGGAGGTGTCCAATCCCTGGAGCAGGGGTAGCGGATGTAGTGTGGATCAAACATCCATTGGCTGATATGGTCCTTATGCCCTCTGTATCCATCTGTGGGGGTGCATCCGCACCACCACCACCATCTTCTGGGGCTCGCTAAGAGGAACCATATTTAGCCACTTGTCCAGCATTGACAGCTACTGGGGAAAATACTAGTCATCAGAAGAGTGGTCAAGATTGTGTCCAGAGTGGGGTCACCGTAGCTTTGGCACATTTTGCAAGTGCCTTGCCCTTAGACTTCTTAGGACATGCATCATCACATTTTCAGTGTCTCTTCGCTGGGCGGTTGTATTCCTTAGCAGAGAATAGGAAAAACAAGAAGGGTGGTGGGGTATGTTTGTATGTCAACCATGAGTTAAAGTCAAATCTTAGGCATGTGGAGTGTGACAAGGAAAATATGGAAGCTTTATAGGTAAATATCCGCTTGGGGCAAACGAAGGGAAATCAATTATTGGTTGGGATATGTTATAAACCACCTAATGTAAATATTAATGAGGAAGAACAGCTGTTAGAGCAATTTGGGAAAGCTCCAAATCTGGTAACACGTTAATTATTGGAGATTTTAATTACCCGGACATAAATTGTGATAGAGGGACTAGTACTTCAGCAAGGAGTATCAGGTTTTTGAATGTGTTAAATGACACCTTCATGTCACAACTGGTACAAGTACCTATTAGAAAGTATGCTTGTCTGGGGAGCATTTGGGAAATTATTCACTCTGACTTCAAACCAATATCCTCCTTCTATCCTAGCCATGAACAAGGAGAGTTGCTACGGGTCTTCAGTGACTGGGTGTTGAAAGATATAAATGATATATGTGTAATAAACATAGGAAACATAAGTCAAATTTGGCATTCAAAGAAAAAACTGCCCTGAAAACGCTACAGAATAACACGAGTATACAAATCAGAGAGGCAGATAAAGGTGGTGCGATAGTAATACAAGATAAAGATCAATATATCCAAGAATCAATAAGATTGCTTGGTGATACCAATACATATATGAAGCTAACTACTGATCCTACCAGGGGTATCAACTAGAACTCTGTCAACTTCTGATGGAAGCAAGGGAGAAAGGAATCCTAAATCAGGATGAATTTAATTTCCTTTATCAAGAGAAACCAATTACGGCAATTTTCTACCATCTGCCTAAAATCCATAAGGATATACAAAACCCGCCTGGACGCCCTATCATATCTAGAATGGATTATCTGACCAGCAATCTATTGGCATATGTGGATCACTATTTACAACATTTGGTGACACATGTAGACTTGAATTTCAAAGATACCACTCATCTGTTGCAACTCATCCCAGATATTAATTGGACTAAGGACTGCATCTTGGTTAGTTTGGATGTAACATCCTTATACACCAATATTCCTCACCCAATAGGTATAGGTGCGGTCCAGTATTTTCTAAGTTTGTTTAATGAAATTAACCATAATCAACAAAGTTTCATCTTAGATTGCATCAATTTTGTGCCGAAACAACGTAATTTTTTATAAACAATTTATTGATGACATTTTTTTGGTATGGCATGAAATGAGGAAGATTTGGCAAGTTTTGTAACTCATGCTAATTCCAATGACATAAACCTTAGCTTCACACATTAAGCAAGTAGAGAGAACCTTCCTTGATTTAAATAATAATATAACGACAGTATAGAATCATTAGCAAAATTTGTGACCACATACAATACAGCTGCCACTTAAATTAAAAATATCATTTTAACACACTGGCTGATTATTATTTGTGATAATATTATTCAAATTGAGCAGACAAATAAACCAAGAGTGGTGTTCAAACGAAATACAACTGTAGCGGAGATGCAATATTCCCCAGGTTATCTCCGCTTATAATCCAAGTGAGGCTCAGGAACAAGTAAATAGTAAATCCACAGGCAAGGTTTCCAGCAGGTAAAATAACAGCAATATCCCAACAGCAATCCCAATAACTGGATGACACAGTTTCAGGAGCAGAACTGAAATCTTTAATCCACACTGGCCTTTTAAAGCATGCTCCCATGCAAGGGAGGGATTTACAATCATTAGTACAGTAGCCAATCCTGTCCTGGTAACCTCCCACACATCTCCTCCCCTCAGCCTGCATCATAATCCCCTTATCCAGTCTAGCAATTCCCCCCGTTTCTGGATGTACCCCTAAACGTAGGGGTACCCCTTTAAATCCTACAACCCCTGATAGCCCTGATCTGGGTGAACAACATATCCAAAAATCACCCAGATCAGACCAGGGGTTCTGGAAATTTATGGAGGGAATAAAATGACCGACCACACTGACTGAGACAGCTGAATGCGGTTCCATGCGAATGGGCCCTGCGGTCGGTCCTGGAATAAGGGAACAAGCTGCACGAAAGCCTCTAGCTATAGAGGCTAGGGAGGGTTCGCCTGAATCCCCTCGTTCAGTTCTTTCTATCTACCGAACGAGGGGCCGTTCGGTAGTTAGGAACCGAACGGACCGGGCTTTGGAGGTTTCAGCGGTGTTTGCCTAGTCGAGTGTCCGATTTGAGTTCCAGACACTCAACGGCAAAACACCCATGTTCGGGAGTTTTAAAATGGCCGCCACGTGTTCGTTTGTCGAATGGCGGCCACCCCCGAGAACAAAGGACGGCTACTTAACTTGTCAATTACCCGTTCGCAACAATGTTGCAACGGGTGATTGAGGACAC
The DNA here is from genome assembly GCA_933207985.1 of Pelobates cultripes. NCBI lineage: Eukaryota > Metazoa > Chordata > Amphibia > Anura > Pelobatidae > Pelobates > Pelobates cultripes. Next base: position 115,499,458 of record OW240915.1, read on the forward strand.
ACTTAACACAGGGGAGGTCTGATTGCTCGGTAGTTTCATTCCCTTAGTTTATTCGAATGATTCTACCGAACAATCAGAGGAATACAATTCTTTTAAAACACATAGAAAACTAGCAGATCACACGAATGCAGTTATTTCAAAGACATTTGCAGGA
>OW240915.1:115499711-115563255 GCA_933207985.1 Pelobates cultripes
CCCATCACTGCCCACCCACCCTCACTGCCCCATTACTGCCCACCCACCCTCACTGCCCTCCCTCACTGCCCACCCACCCTCATTTGCCCCATCACTGCCCACACCCCTCACTACACCATCACTGCCCACCCACCCTCACTGCCCCATTACTGCCCACCCACCCTCACTAACCTCCCACCCTCACTGCCCATCCTGCCCTCCCAACCTCACTGCCCACCCACCCTCACTGCCCCATCATTGCCCACCCTCCTGCCCACCCACCCACACTTGCCCCATCACTGCCCTCCCACCCTCCGCTGCCCACCCACCCTCTTTCCCCATCTGCCCACCCACCCTCACTGCCCACCCACCCTCACTGCCCCATCCTGCCCACCCACTCTCCTGCCCCATCACTGTCATCCCACCCTCACTTCCGACCGACCCTCACTGCCCCATCACTGCCCACCCACCCTGCTGCCCCATCCTGCCCTCCCCACCCCTACCCGCCGCCCACCCACCCTCACTGCCCCATCCTGCCCTCCCACCATCACTGCCCCATCCTGCCCTCCCACCATCACTGCCCTCCCACCCTCACTGCCCCATCCGCCCACCCTCACTGCCCATCATCACTGCCCACCCACCCTCACTGCCCAAGCAAAGGTTGATTGTTGACCTCTCTGCTCCCCACTCTTCCACAACACCCAGTTTGACCTCTCTCATTCCTTCAGAGGAATTTTCCTCATTTATAAAAAAAACCTAATAAAAATGCTAACTTTGTTCAGCATTTGTGACTAAGTGGCTACTACAAAAGACTGGACAAACCCCATTTTGAATACCCTGGATTATCTACATTTGAAAATGGTATGCCATGATGGCATACCCCATCACTGCCCACCCACCCTCATTGCCCCATCACTGCCTGTATTTCAAGTATAGTTACTAAATTATAAAATTTGATAATCATCAACTTGCTTTAATTTAATAAGCTTACAATAATGAAAAATATTTCTTTTTATGGTAAGTTGCATAAGATTCTATGCATAACCAGTTAGAAGAGCATCACTGTGTAAGATCGCAGCTGGTCTTATCATCACCTACTTGTTAATTTTAATGTCGAAAATAATTATTAAAATGTAATTTGATAAAATTAAGAGAGAAATCTTTCAACTAAGTGATCATAGGAAATATTGCTTGTGGATTCTCTGTCGTATTGTTACTCCTTTATTAAAATTATAATTTTAATCATCATCATGCTTTTGGGGTAAAATTACATAGACAAGTAAGGAAGAAAAAAAAAAAAAATAATAACAATAAAAAAAAAAAATATATATATATATATATATATAAAAATCACAATAGTTTCTGGCACTCATCCCATAGCAAAAGCATTAATTCAGCAATGACCAGGTGCCTCTCCGTGCAAAATATACAAATGGAACAAATTGAGAGCACTCATTGATTTAGTAAACAAAAAAATATATTAAATCAAACGCATATAAATCAACGTTTCGACTGTCTAGCGGTCTTTATCAAGATGCTATGACGTGAAAATCTCAAATATATACAATCTAATGTGTTAAACTTACCCAATCACCAAGTGCACCCTGTTTGTCCGGTCTGCTCTGTGAATAGAGCCGCAAACCGAGGACTGTCAAGCATACTGCCGAAAAGTGACATAAAGCACAGCCACCAAGTGTTGCCTAGAAACGGCAAAGTTGTTTTAAAAGAGAAAAAAATCGGAGTAAAATTAAAAGCATGTATGGAGGAGAAAGAAATAAAGTCTGATTACATGGTCTTAAATGTACCGTATATACTCGAGTATAAGCCGACCCGAATATAAGCCGAGGCCCCTAATTTTACCCCAAAAAACTGGGAAAACTTATTGATCGAGTATAAGACTAGGGTGGGAAATGCAGCAGCTACTGGTAAATTTCTAAATAAAATTAGATTCTAAAAAAATTATATTAATTGAATATTTATTTACAGTGTGTGTATATGATGAATGCAGTGTGTGTGTGTATGAGTGCAGTGTGTGTGTATGAGTGCGCAGTGTGTGTATGAGTGCAGTGTGTGTGTGTGATGCAGTGTGTGTTTGTGTTGCAGAGCTTTGGTGGGGGGTGGGCATTTTTATATATAAAAAAAAAATTGGGGTTATATTATTTTTTTAATTATTTTTTTATTATTTATATTTATATATTATTAATTGATATTTAAATTTTTTTGTTATATTATTTTTTATTATTATTTTTATTATTTATATATTATTATTTTTTTATTATTTTTTTTATTATTATTTTTATTATTCTTTATGTATTATCAATTTATTTATTTTGTTGTCCCCCCTCCCTGCTTGATACATGGCAGGGAGGGGGGCTCTCCTTCCCTGGTGGTCCAGTGGCATTGGCAGTTCAGTGGGGGGAGGATGGGGGCTGGCAGAGCTGTTACTTACCTCTCCTGCAGCTCCTGTCAGCTCTCTCCTCCTCCGCGCCGGTCCGTGCAGCTCTTCTCTCAGCTCACACTGTAAGTCTCGCGAGAGCCGCACTATGACCACGCGGCTCTCGCGAGACTTACACTGGGAGCTGACCGATAGTGCTGACCGGACCGGCGCGAAGGAGGAGAGAGCTGGCAGGAGCTACAGGAGAGGTAAGTAACAGCTCTGCCAGCCCCCAGTCTGTATTATGGCAATGTAAATTGCCATAATACAGACAGTGACTCGAGTATAAGCCGAGTTTGGGTTTTTCAGCACAAAAAATGTGCCGAAAAACTCGGCTTATACTCGAGTATATACGGTATATGAGTGTGGAATGTTAAAGACAGCAGTATGAATGAAAACGGGTTAGCCAAAGGTTAACCTAAACAGGTTAATGTGTGTATGCATGCTGAATAAAGAGAAGAAAAAAAAAAATGAGACAAATGAAAAAAAGCTCAGTGAATGTGTGGAGAATTGCAAAGAAGTCAAATGTGTGAGATGTACGATATTGTATGAAATGGAAAAAAGAAGAACTGTATCAAAAAAGTCTATGTGATCTGAATAGACTAAATATGTAACAAAAATAAAAAATGTGTGCTGCTGGAGATGTATGTGAAACGGACAAATGAAATGTGTGGTGAACTGACAAGAGAGTAGTAAGCTGAGGTAAAGATGGTCTACAAAATGCTTTGTGAACAGAATGAGGAAAATGATAGTGATGCAAACCCCATACGAAAATATTATACAATGTGTAACCAGTGTAACGAAAACCAAATGTTACTCAACAAACTAATATGTGTAAATATGCTGGATCATGAAGACTCATAGTGGAAAGACTATGTGTTGTGAGGTAGAAAAATGTACTGGTCTAAGACAGGTATAGTGTGTTGTGAAAGCTAAAAACTGTAGCTATAATACATATGAAATATGAAAAATAAAAATACAACGAAAAATTATAATGTATGCAGGTGAAAAAAGGATGTAATGAATAAATAAGCACGTTATAGTAAATGATGTTAGGTCCAGAATGACCTAAATGATCTAATAAGCAGAACAAAAAAAGGTGATTGTGACAACACAAGTGTCATGTTAACATGCAGTGTTAAACCAAAGTGAAGATGATGTAAAATGAACCAGACTGCTGCCGAAATCACAAACCGCCTCAATATAAACGAATATGGAATCACAATCTATTTTAACCAAAATTATACACGACCATCATGCGAGCTAACATCCCGTGAGTGAATCTAATTCATCTAGAAACTATGAGTCCCACAGTATACATTATCAGCGAATGTTCAAAAAACAGCCAAAGGAATTATATTCATTAAGTCCTTTCGGTTGAACTGTGTCCAAATGTTTAATCCAGAAAGTCTCTCTCTGTAATAATAGCTTCGATCTATCGCCCCCTCTGATCAGCGGTGGAATATGATCTATCACAATAAATTTCAAGGTGGGTAAGTGATGTTGAAGTTCAAGGAAATGCTTCGCCACAGGCTTGTTGGTTTTTCCATCCCGATATGCTATATATAATAAATCGATATAAATCTTCAACTGAGTGCCTACAAAATACAGTTTAAGTAATCTCTCCCTGTTTTATAATTACCCTTGTATTAGATGGAATGTCCCTTTTTCTTTTTTTTCTTTCTTCCTCCTTTTTTTTAATCTTCATCATTTAAAAGGTAGGTAAATCAGTCAGAGCAAATCTTGAATTATTTATGAAACATATATTTAAGTGTTTATAGTGTTGCTTTATAATAGTTTTATAACGTGAAATAGAAACTTGTAATTTTAAAAGATAAAATTACAAACACATATGTGGCAAAACCTAGCCACTTCAGACTATTCCTTTGTATCTCATGGTTGTCCTAGAAAGGTTGCTTAACCTATGCTGTTTTATGTGTTCGCTTAAAAAGGAGATAGAGGGTATTTGTATGCTGGTGGCGCAAAAGCCGCTAGCATTCAGTACCGAATGTGAGACCACACACAGGCGGTCGTGTGGCTCCCATTAACAGATTGCAACAATGTATCGTTCCCCAGTTAATTGATTCACGGGGTGGCCGCCGTTCGGATACTGACCACGCGGCGGCAGCCATCTTGGATTTACTTTTGGTCGTCGAGTGCCTGGAACTAAAAATTGGCTACTCGACGGCAGGAACACCGCTGGACTTCCAGACCATTTGGGAACACCGGTCTTTCGGTACTTTCTCTCAAAATATGCATTTGTGTCTTTTCTGATGAGTTCCTATTAAAATGTATTTCGTGTGGCATTCGGCTAATTGTGCTGGGATCTGAGCGGTAGTTTCCCGAAGTATGCGCTCAGATCCCAGCTATCTAGCTATATGTCATTCGGTCCAATAGCACAAATAATGGAGAGGGGGTTGCAAAGATATTATTTTGAGTAGAGCAGAAATGAGGTGGATGTTCAACTTATATACTTTAACCCCTGAAGGATTAAATGTAGATTTTGAAATTACTTATTTTTTATGAACATTGGAGAGGGGGTTGCAAAGATAATATTTTGAGTAGAGCAGAAATGAGGTGGATGTTCAACTTAAATACTTTAACCCCTGAAGGATTAAATGTAGATTTTGAAATTACTTCTTTTTTATGACTTATTTTTTATGACATATTTTTAGTGTTCTTAATATAATGTTTTTTAAAAATATATTTATATGGGTATGTGCATATATGTGCATATATATATATATTTTTTTAAATTCTTTATTTTCAATGACAGAAATTTCAGACATGAGAACAGTACTTGGGCTTATGCAAAAGCCAAAATTCGTGTTTTACAGTAGTTTCACAGTAATACAGAAAAAAGAGAATGAATTGTTAAATGGTAATGCAACTGTTCAGAATTCTTCCCTGCGGTCTTGTTCTGTCAGGGTTTTTACATTTATATAGAAAACTAAACAGATTTAAGTGTTAACCTTAAACAACATGAAAATAGGATGTGTGGCCAACACTTTCATGTGTGGCGTATTTTTTTTTTTTTGTATAAATTCTTTTTATTTCATAGAAAAAGGAAGTGCATATGTGTGTCAATGACTGGGCCTGTGCAGAAGCCTCGAGAAAAGTGCATATATGGGTAATAGCTGGCTGGCTTGCGCTGAAGCCACCAAGGGAGTGCATACATGTGTGTCAATGCTTTAGGCTTGCGCAGAAGTCGGGACAACAGTGCATATTCATACCAGTACAGTGGCTTACGCAGAAGCCTCATTACATTTTCAGTTGGTTCAGTTGCACCTTGGTGAGGGTGAGCAAGACAAGGCAAGAGTCACGGCTATGGTCGCCGCTAATCTCGTCAGCGGTTAGTTTGTCATCTTTTGGTGTGCTGAGATAACTCTGCGTGGTTTGTCCGTGAGGTCTTGCTTTGAGTACACATGTCACTCCAATTAGCGTGATTTTGTACAGGTGTTAACTAAACATATCATAACAGGTAATCTAAAATCTAGTATTAACTAGCAACATTGTATTTAATTATACGGTGAGTTGGTGCCGCTGTCTCCACGGCCCGGATGAGGGGTGTTGTGTGTCCCTTTGTCGTTGGCCCTATGTGTGTGTTCGGTCTCCCTGTCCGCCCTCCGTGTTTTCCTGATATTGTTCCCATAGATCCCATATTTTGCTAAATTTTTGGGTGGTGTGCCTGACCAGGGAAGTTAATCTGTCCATTAGATAATTATCTTTTATCTTTGCTACTACCAGTGCTACCGGGGGCATTTCCAGACATAGCCATTTCTGTGCCAGTGCTCTACGGGCTGCTAAGTATATCATATTTAACAGTTGTTGTTCTGGGCGTGGGAGGCCGTCTGTTGGCCTTGATAGGAGGCAGGCCCAGGGGGTCTAGTTTCAGTGGTCTCTGCAATATGTTAGTGCTTAGTTTGATGATTTGCACCCAGTAGGTCTGTACCAAGGGGCACTTCCACCACATGTGCACATAGGTGACTTGTTCCCCGCAGCCGCGCCAGCACAGGTCTGTGGGGGTGATCCGCATGCGGAATTGTTTCAATGGTGTGGTGTACCATCTAAAAAGTGTTTTAAATGACTGCTCCTGAAGAGTGACACATATTGATGATCGGGCCGTGGCCTCCCAGATGTCCTGCCAGTCGGAGCCCTCTAATGTCTCCCCCAGGTCTGTCTCCCACTGGTCCGTGTATCGTAGCTCCCCCCATTCCTTGGCCTCCCCGCTAAGGTGGGAGTATAGTAGCGATATTAGTCCACTGGGGTGCTTTTCCTGGTAGCATATGTTTTCGAACCAGGTGAGTGGGAGAGAGGCCGTCTCCTTGACTTCTTTTGAGTTAGCAAAGTCACGTAATTGGAGGTAGCGGAAGAAGTCTTTGGTGGTAAGGGGGGATTGTTCCCTGAGTTGGTCGTATGTGACTACGTGGCCATTGTTATATAGGTGGCAATATCTCTGGATGCCTGCTCTCTCGAGTCCGCTAAAGTCGCCCGCTGTCATACCTGGCGGGAGGGATCGGTTCCTGAGTACCGGAGACATTGGCGAGGGGAACCTGCTTAGGGAGTATTTAGTCGCTGTTAGATCCCAGATTCTTAGGGAGTTCGTTATTGCTGGGCAGGTCACTCTGGGGATTGCCCTATGTGTCCTGTGTAGCCAGGGGTAAAATTGCGGTAGATCTTGCCCCATTAGTGAGGTTTCAAGTTCTACCCATCGACCGGTGTCCGGTGTGGAGTGCCAATATGCTATTTGCGCTGTCTGCGCTGCTAAATAGTAGAGGTACATGTTCGGTAGTCCCAGTCCCCCTCTGTCTTTGGGCCTATACAGGAGTTTCCTGGCTATTCTGGGTCGTTTCTTTTGCCAGATGAACCTATCTATTGCCTTTTGTAGTGTGGCTAAGTCGCTCCTTTTAACCTGTGTGGGCAGGGCCTGGAACATGAATAGTAACCTGGGTAGAATATTCATCTTAATTGAGTGGAGCCGTCCTAGCCATGAAATGGGTTTGTCTGTCCACTGCTCTAGGTCTCTTAGGAGTGTGCGGAGCAGTGGAAAGTAGTTAGTGTTGTGTAGGAGTTTGTATTGTGCAGTAAGTTTGACCCCTAGATAGGGTATGTTATCAGCTGTGATAGGAAGTCGGTATCTATCGTATATTGTGGTTTTATCTTGGGTCCGAATGTGGAATGGTAGTGCCATGGATTTGACCAGGTTCACTTTATAGCCCGCAAGGGATCCGTAATTGTCTAGGAGGTTGGTCAGATGTTCCATGGATGTCAAGGGGTCTGTGAGGGTCAACAGCACGTCGTCCGCGTAAGCGGAGACTTTGAAGGATTTCCCTGCTACCCTTATTCCATGTATGTGTGGGTGTTGGCGTATGGCTAGTAGTAATGGTTCTAGGGAGATGGCGAAAAGCAGTGGTGATAGCGGGCAACCCTGGCGTGTACCGCTATGAAGGTGGAAGGGGGTCTTTGTGGCTCCTGCTATCAGGGTTTGGGCTCTCAGGTTAGTGTAGAGGGCTCGCGTGGCCTGGATGTAGGCCCCTGGGAAGCCCCATTCTTCCAGTAGGCCAAACAGATATGGCCATTGCACCCTGTCAAAGGCTTTCTCTGCGTCCAGGGAGATGGCCAGTGAAGGCTGTTCAGACTTTTGCATGTACCATGCGAGCACCACCCCCCTACGTGTGTTCTCATATAGTTGTCTACCGGGGATGAACCCCACTTGGTCCGGGTGGATTAAGTGTGTTAGCATCGGCGCCAGCCTGGTCGCCAGGATTTTTGCATATATTTTAAGGTCCGCGTTGATCAGCGATATGGGCCTGTAGTTTGATGCGAGCTCAGTGTCTTTCCCGGGTTTCGGGATGAGTGTAATGTTGGCTAGTGCCATGTCGGCATCAGGTGCGCCTCCAGTCATGAAGTGATTATATAGGGAAGTGAGGTGGGGAGCTAGTTCTTCTTTAAATTTTTTGTAGTACCCTATTTCCTCACCGTCTGGGCCTGGGGCTTTGTTACCTTTCAGGATCGCTATAGCGGTTTCTACTTCTAATTGGGAGATGGTTTCTTGTAGGGTCATGTTGTCAATATCTGGTATCTGAGGTAGCTTGATGTTGGTGAGGAATGTTCGTAGTGAGGAACGTAGTTGTTCCGGTGTGTGTTGTGGGTGGTGGGCCTGCCCGTAGAGGTTCGAGTAAAACTCTGTGAATACTCTGTTGATATCTTGGGGGGTCGTCGCTAGTGTCTGGGTGGGTGTACGTAGTCTCGTGATGGGTTTGTGGTCCCCGCGGGGGCGCAGTGCTCTGGCTAGTATGGAGTCCATTTTGTTGGACTTTTCGTAGAACAGCCGTCTAGATCTCTGGATGGAGTGTGCTACCCCCTCAAGCAGGATCCCCTTAATTGAGTGCCGTAAAGCGGTAAGTTCCGCTAGTTTTTCGGGTGTGGGGTTTTGTTTGTGCTGATGTTCCGCTTTTCTCAAAGCGTTTTGAAGGTCTATTAGTGCTTGGGTGTTGCGTTTCTTTTTATATGTTGCTGCTCTAATGAAGTGTCCTCTTAGGACCGCTTTGTGGGCTGCCCATAGCGCTACTGGGTTCACCTCAGGTGTGGTGTTTTGAGTGAAGTATTCAGTAAGTAGGGTAAGCGTGTCTTCGCATATTGAGTCACTATTCAATAGGCTAGTGTTAAGACGCCAGGTCCATGTGGCGGAGTATTTGAGTTTCTTTAATGTGATTGATATGTCCGCATGGTCCGACCAAGTGATACTTCCTATGTCAGTGTGCACGAGCTTGGACATCCCTACTCCGTTGAGAAAGACGTGGTCAATTCTCGAGTATGTGCCGTGTGGCGCCAAATAGTACGTATAGTCACGTGTGTCTGGGTGCTGGAGCCTCCAGGGGTCTAGGAGCTGCGTGTTCGTGAGGAATGTGTGCAGTAGTTTGTCCTGTGCTCCCCTCCCTTGGGATCTGGGTGACCCTGTTTTTGTGCTTCTGTCGATTGCCGGACTTGGCACGGCGTTAAAGTCGCCCCCCACCAGCGTAATCCCTCCCCTTTCAGCGTTAATTATCGTCGTGAGGGTGTCCCAGTAGCTCAGATCTGGTATGTTAGGCGCATACACATTAATGATTCTTATCTTTGTATTGTGTACGGTGCCTGTTATTACGAGGTAGCGGCCCTCTGGGTCAGCTAACGTCCCTGTCACCTGTAGTGGGCAGTTTTTGTGCACCAATATCGCTACTCCGGAGCGTTTGTGTAGCGCTCTCTCTTCGTGGGTCTGTGGGAAGTATCTGTCTTTCAGGGTTACTTATGCTGTTCTGGGTATGTGGGTTTCTTGTATGAGGGCAATGTCTGTCTTGCATGATTTCAGATCCCTTACCAGTAACCTGTGTTTGTTCGGGGTGTTCAGCCCCTTAACGTTGAGTGAGGTAATTTTCAGGGCCATTTGTGGAGTGGGGCTGTAGAGGTGTGTTGGTGTGTTTGTGTGAGCACCTACTTTGTTGTGTGGTCTGTTTCCCATTTTCCGTGGTTGGACCCCCTCGCCCGAGCCGCGGGCAGCAGCAGCAGTGGTTTGTGGTGTGTCCTCGTCTGTGGAGACGTTTCGCAAAAAACCTTTACTGCAAATGGAAATTACACCGTTAGCAATTGAAAGATAAACATAAACATACATAAACAAAAATGAAAAACAGAAATGAAAACTCTGGTCTTACAACCTGCCAGAGGTGGCTGGGGCGTGGGTGTTCCCTATCCGGGTGGTGTGTAGGTCCGGACGTATCAGTACTATAATGTAAGGTGTGTCTTGGTTGTGTGTGTTCGATGGTATTGCTGGGGTGTTAGGGCCTCTGTAAAGGCGCCGGTCAGTCTCAACCTGCACTGGTGCAGGTGACACTGTGGATGTGTCAGCAGGCGTCGCCGGCCCTGAGGCAGTGTGTGGTGTGGCGATGATGGTGCAGCTGATGTGGCTGCTGGGGTGTGTGCTGTGTCGTTGGTGTGTGGCATGCGTGTGTCGGTGGGCAAGCAGGCACTTGCAATTGTCATGTTCGTTTGGAGCTGGGGTTGAACCTAAGTTCAGTTTTCTTTATGGGGTATGTTGTGTTGGAAGAGTGTAGGCTAGGTTCCCGGGTGGGTGTGTCTTTACGACCTCAGTTGAGATCAGAGATATTGGTGGGTTTTTTTTTGGGGGGGGGGGAATGTGTTGGCTGTTTCGCCACTCTCTGATGTATCTTTGTATGTGTGTGGGGATGTTACCAGCGGCCCTCAGCTATGTCTCCCCTTCGTTTAGTCAGGGGGTAGCAGGCAGCTTGTGTCTACTGCACCCCAAAACCTAAACAGTAAACATATACCATACGACCTGGTTTGTGAGTGTCTTTTTTCGTCTCTTTGTGGTTGTGAGGGGTGGCTGGTAAATAAAGTCCCCGTGATAGGCTCCGCTTGATGTCTTGCGTGTCCCCGGCGGCAGTGTCTGCGAGTCATCTCATGTTGTCGCTCTGCGGTGGTGAGGTGGTGGAGCGATTCTGCTGGGGCCTGGTGTGGTGTATCAGGAGCCTATTGTAGTTAGCGGTTTCATGTAAGTTTTTTTTTTGTTTTTTTGGTTGTTTGTGTGGTGGGGTCGTCTTTAGTTGCTTGATTCCTCTGTGTGGAGGCCTAGCCGTCGGTGTGATTCCTTTACGTCCTCTGCGCTGTCGGGAGATCCCCTCTTCCATGCTTGTCCGAGGATCCCCTTCTTTGCCTCTTGGGAGGTGAGCGTCGTCTTTGTTCCCCTGGGTGTCGAGCCAGGGACTGCGCTGGGTCCATGGCATACCAGTCCATTATGCGTACCTCAGCGAGTTTCAGAGCTCTTATGAATGGCATCACGTCTTTATGCTCTGCTATGATGTGGCTGGTCCCTTTGAGCGTGACAATGAGGGCTAGGGGAAAGCCCCAACGATATTTGATGTTTCTAGTGCGCAGTTGGTCTGTGACCGGCTTCAGTTGACGCCTTGCCTGGAGGGTGAGCCATGTGAGGTCTTGATAAATCTGGATCTCATGCCCATAGAACAGTAGCGGCGGAGTAGTATCTCTTAACTTCTTCAGTATTCGATCTTTGTCTGCAAAGTAGTGCAGGCGGCATATGATATCTCTTGGGGCGTCCCTGTTATTGCCTTTGGGTCTGAGTGAGCGGTGTGCTCTGTCAAAGTGGATCGGCGTTGATGGTGGTTTCTCTAATAGTAAATTAAACAATTCTTGCAGTGATGCTGGTATGTTTTCAGCCTCCTTTTCGGGTAGACCCTTAATTCTGAGGTTGTTCCTGCCTGTTGTCTATGTCATCCAGCGATCTTTGGAGCTGAGACATGTGGGTTTCATGGGCTTCCAAGCGATCTGTCAGGGTGGTCATTTGGGTCTGTAGCCGTCCCCTGTCTCCCTCTAGGTCTTGGACACGGAGGCCTACCTGCCGGATTTCAGCTCCCAGACCCTCCATCTTGTGTTTTTATTAAGGTCCTTAAGATTATAATATAGAAGAAGATAATATCCATAGAACGGATGTTCTCCGTGTTTGTTTACGTTTTATTTAATGGACATGCGTATTAAGGACTTTTAGGGAGAATGTTTTTCGTCTAAAACCGGAAGTCCTCAGAACTACAAGGAAACATAACCGCTGACCCGGAAGTGTCCTTTGACGTATGACGTAACCAGAAACCGGAAATCAGCTGGCCGGGAACAACAACCGGAAGTGAACCGGCAAAGAAATTACAGCGCACCTTTTTTGAAGATATTTAACTGTAAAGTTTGTTAAGAGATGTAGCACTTTGATAAAGACCATTATTGGTCGAAACGCGTTAGTGCAATATATTCGGAGATTCCATTTTATGCTTTTTATGCTATTTATGCAAATAAAGGTTTTTTTTGTTCCTGACTCTCTTTACCTGGTATTTATCAAGGAGAAATTTTCCAAGTGAACATCTTGACCTGTTTTCCAGCATTACGGTCTCCAGAATACCTTACAATGCGCTTGTAGTCTGAGCCACTCTTTAAGGCTCAGCACCACGTTAGTGGGCTATTTTATATTTAAGTAAGTTCTTTATTGCGTACAGGCTATACTATGCTTTGTATTTTATATTTTTATGACATTTATTTGAAAAAGTCCAAGATTAATGGTAACATTGCATGTTTTAATCTTGTATGTTTTTACACTTGGTGTATACAATTTGCTCTCACCACGCTATTTATTTTATTTTGTTACTTATTCTTTGTGTGATTTGGAGTGACTCACACTTGATGATTTTGAGCATTCTATTCAATATTTTGCTTTTCTTTTACTGTGTTTTATAAGCACGAATAATGTGCAAGTTATATATTTTTAAGTAAAAAGCCCGGTTCTGCTGTACAGAGGGATAATCCACTTAACAGGATATTCTTATGGGAGCAGGGCCGGACTGGGAAAAAAATTAGGCCCGGGCATTTTTCAATCAGAGCGGCCCCCTAAGAAAGGGGCGGGGCCAGAGAGTGTGTGTTTTGTCATCACTAATGACAACACGCCCCCTCTCAAAGTGAGCATGCTGGTTCAATGCCCAGAGCCCTGCTGAAGAGCTCTGGCATTAGAAAAAGACCCTGAATTTGTTCTGCGCAGCGCAAGCAAATTTAATAACATGCTTGTGCTGTGTTTGCTTTTAAATTGTCTCTGGGGTTTCCACAAGTGGGATACCAGAGGACAAAAGGGCCAGGAAAGTGCATGGTGCATATGTTTGGAGCCTGCTTGTGGGATTGCATGTGTGTAGAGAGTGGTGTGGTATGGTATAAATAGGTCAATTTAATTTGTGTTTGTGGTGTAATATGTGTGGCTAGGGGCTGTAGAGAGTGTGTGTATAGGGGGCATAGTTTTATAGGGGATGCAGCGAGTGTGTGCATACGGGCTGAAGTGTGTGTGTATAGGTGACGTAGTGTGTGTAGGGGTTGCAGAGAGGGTGTGTTGAGAGAATGTTGTATGTGTTTGCTGACAAGGAATGTAGTGTGTGTGTGTGTAGGAGATCTACTGTGTAAAGGACCCAGTGTGTGTGTGTGTGTGTGTGTAGAGGATTAAGAGTGCATATAGGGTAAGGGATCTAATGTGTATCTGGAGCGTAATGTGTGTAGTGGTGCAGGGTGAGGGGTGCTGTAGTGTGTGTGTGTGTGTGTGTGTGTGTATGTATGTATATATATATATATTTTGACTTATTGTATGTGTGAAGGGCGCAGTGTGTGTATGTAAGAGGGGTGCTGTGTGTGAGGGTGTTTTTATCTGCTGTCACATTCTAGGTTTCTAATTTTCTTTGTCTGTTAACTCACTGAGGGTTATTTTATATATATATATATGTGTGTGCTGTGTGTGAGTGAGGGTGCTGTGTGTGTCTGGGTGCTGTGTGTTTGGGGGGTGCTGTGTCTGTCTGGGGGCGCTGTGTCTGTCTGGGTGCTGTGAGTGTCTGTTCTGTCTGGGTGCGCTGTGTGTGTCTGTGCGCTGTGTGTCTGGGTGCTGTGTGTGTCTGGGGGTGCTGTGTGTGTCTGGGTGCTGTGTGTGTCTGGGTCTGTGTGTGGGGTGTGTGTGTCTGGGTGCTGTGTGTGTCTGGGGGTGCTGTGTCTGGTGCTGTGTGTGTGTCTGGGGGTGCTGTGTCTGGGTGCAGTGTGTCTGTGTGTGTGTCTGTGTGTGTCACTGTGTCTGGGGGTGTGCTGTGTCTGGGTGCTGTGTCTGGGTGCTGTGTGTGTCTGGTCTGCTGTGTGTCTGGGGGGTGCTGTGTGTGTCTGGGTGCGCTGTGTGTGTCTGGGTGCGCTGTGTGAGTCTGGGTGCGCTGTGTGTGTCTGGGGGTGCTGTGTGTGTCTGTGGCTGCAGTGTGTGTCTGTGTGTGTCTGTGGGTGCAGTGTGTGTCTGGGTGCAGTGTGTGTCTGGGTGCAGTGTGTGTCTGGGTGCGCTGTGTGTCTGGGTGCGCTGTGTGTGTCTAGGTGCTGTGTGTGTCTGGGTCTGTTTGTGTCTGGAGCTGCTGTGTGTGTCTGGGCTGCTGTGTGTGTCTGGGGGTGCTGTGTGTGTCTGGGGGTGCTGTGTGTGTGGGGTGCTGTGTGTGGTGGGGGTGCTGTGTCTGGGTGCTGTGCTGTGTGTGTCTGGGTGCTGTGTGTGTCTGGGTGCTGTGTGTGTGTCTGGGTGCTGTGTGTGTGTCTGGGGGTGCTGTGTCTGGGTGCTGTGTGTGTATGGGTGCTGTGTGTGTCTGGGTGCTGTGTCTGGGTGCTGTGTGTGTCTGGGTGCTGTGTCTGGGTGCTGTGTGTGTCTGGGTGCTGTGTGTGTCTGGGGGGTGCTGTGTCTGGGTGCTGTGTGTGTCTGGGGGGTGCTGTGTATGGGGGGTGCTGTGTGTGTGAATGTATTTTTTTATTTAAATTTAAATATTTTTTTTACTAATAAAAAAAAAAAATTATATCCCCCCCCCTCCCTTCTTACCTTTATCCTGGGAGGGGGGGGGGAGGGAGAAGATCAGTTCTCCCTGGGGGGTTGGGAGCCATGCTGCCTTCCCTGGTGGTCCAGTGGTGAGAGTGAACTTTAACCTGCGGGTTAGAGTTCACTCTCGCGAGATCTGAGCGTTGCCGCGGCAACGCTCAGAATCCGCGAGAGGACCGGCGGAGCTGCTTGTTGGAGCTCCGCCGGGTCCTCCCTCCCTCCCTCCCTCACCCTGCCGGCGGCCGCATCTCCCTGCCTGTGGGCCGGTGAGGGAGATCTTTGATCTCCCCACCGGCCCACGGAGGCACTATGCAGGGCCGGCGCTCGGGTAGCGCTGGCCCTGCAGGGGCCGGCCGGGGAGATCCCCTGCCGGCCTCGGCCCCACGGCCATCGCGGCCCACCGGGCATTTGCCCGGTATGCCCGATGGCCAGTCCGGGCCTGTATGGGAGTATCCCTCTCGTACAGCAGTGCATGGTGGGAAAAATTTCCTATATGTTCAGTTCCCCATGTAGTCCCTACCCCTGTAAAGTGATTAAGGAAACACCTTGCATGGGGAACCACATAAATACCGGGACCTGTGAATAAAAACCTCAGTTGACTCCCAGCACTGTGTTTCGTCCGGTTACTGGGGGATTTGGGATATTGCCTTCATTCAGTGCTTTTCTTAGATTACTTTCTTTTACTAGCGGAGATATTGGGATTTAATATTGCAGCTCCGCTACAATTGGTGGCAAGCGACTGGATCCAACCTTACAGCCGAAAAGTGTGGTTTGTGCAATTGAAACTGCCGAACGGGATAGTGAATGGCAATTTGTATGCAACAAAGAAAACGAACGCAGAGGTTAATGGAGACAGATTATACTGCATTGAAATGGCAAACACTAAAAGAACTATTGGAAGCCAGGGGTAAGATAGCCAGCAATAAGTTGAAAGCTGTACTTATTGCCAAACTGATGGAGGGAGACAGAGCTCGCAGTGCTACTCCTACAACAGACATGGAAGAGAACCCATTCCAGAAAGAGATGAGAACCAGGCTGGAATTCTTACCTCATCCAGTACCCCTGGAAATGCTGACGGTACTAATGGCAAATGTGCAGGAGTATGTGATGGCACACAGACTGCAGGATTTACACTCCAGAGCAAAATCTGCTGCTTCAATCACCAGCCAGGTAAAGCCAAAGATACCGCACCATGCTTTTAAAATATTTTGTGAAGAGAAAGATGAGATTGATGGGTACCTACAAGATTTTGAAAGACTGTGTGACCTGCATAATCTGGAACAGGCAGTGTGGGTACCTTTACTGGCGGGCAAATTATCTGGTCGGGCAGCAGAAGCATATCGGGCCGTGCCCAGAGAGGACAGCAAAAATTATGGCAAGGTAAAACAAGCCATATTGGAGAGATATGCCATTACCCTGGAGGCACACGTTTAGAGGACTGCGCAAACCAGATAAAGATTCCCACGCAGAATGGGCACACAAGCTTGATCAAGCCTCCCAGGGGTGGATACAAGCCAGTCAAGCTACCACCATGGAGGAGTAACGCCAGATGCTATTGTTGGAGCAGTTTTTCAACGGTCTGAGACCAGAGGCACAAGAATGTATGAGAGATAGAAAACCCCTCACCCTAACAGAAGCTGCACGGCTGGCAGACCAGCACTATGACGCTAGGAGGCATCATGGCAACCCCAACCGAGGGTATACTCGACCCACCACCCAGCCACTTACAGCTGCTACCACCGCACCCACAACAACACCCTTACGGACAGCAACTGGGGGACAAACCACACCGTCCCGATACAATAGCCGGTCAAACATTCAGTGCCATACTTTCAAACAATGGCACCACATGGCGAGAGAGTGTATTCAGAACAGGAGTCGTCAAACCTGGAACCAAGTAAGACAAAACCCAGTACCACGAGCTGCCGCTCACCACTACCAGGCGGATCCAGCACCCCAGGAACTAATGTTTAATCACACGGAAGAGCCCCTGGGAGTACTTCATGATGAGATGTCTGTACAAGCCATGGACAATCGGCACCCTCATCGCCAGATGGTAACCCTAGAGGGGAGAGAAGTGCGAGGACTCACAGACTCAGGGGCCACTTTGACCCTAGTAGCACGTCAACTGGTTTCTCATCTGGTTCCAGGCTCGGCACAAACAGGCGGATCCGTGGCAGTCCAGGTAGCAGGGAGAGCGATGTACAGCTTACCAACAGCCAAAGTACACTTGAATTGGGGTGTGGGGGAAGGTATGGTGGAGGTGGGCCTGATGCAAAAATTGCCTGCAGATGTTGTATTGGGGAACGACCTAGGCAGAATGACTTCGGCTTTTGTACCTCAAGCCCCTCTCCAAGAGGCGCATCCGGTAATCACAAGGCACCACGGCTTCATCCACACACTCTGAGGCTCAGGTAAGTATGTACCCCATATAACTCGTGTTCCCTGGGACACCCAGACTAAATTTGAGACAGAGGTTAAGGTATATCCTACGTTGAAGGTATATAGAGATAGGGTGACCTCTTAGCAGGCAGGTTTAGAGGGGGAGCGGTATGCCTGGGAAAAGGGGTTGTTATACTGTATTGCGGAGCGGGTGGTGGGGGGATCGGTAAATGTTACTAGTAGACAGCTGGTAGTACCTCAGAAATACCACCAGGAACTCCTTAGGATTGCTCATGACATTGCGTTGTCTGGGCATCTGGGTATGACCCGAACTAGATACCGACTGACCCATGCATTCTTCTGGACGGGTATATCTAAAGATGTTAGGCAGTACTGTCAGACGTGTGATATCTGTCAGAGAGTAGGCAAAAGAGGTGACCGACACAAGGCCAAATTATGCCCCCTACCCATTATAGAAGAGCCATTTAGTAGGGTGGCAGTAGACATAGTAGGACCCCTACCCAAACCCAGTCCCTCTGGCAAGAAGTACATCTTGACCGTGGTTGATTACGCCACCAGGTACCCCGCCACCAGATACCCCGAGCCATTCAGAGACAGTGGTCGAAGCTCTAATGAAAGTCTTTTCCCGGGTGGGGTTCCCACAGGAGATAATCTCCGATAGGGGTACGCAATTCACAGCCGAAGTAATGGGATACGGATGAAAACTACTGAACAATCATACGAATACTACATACACTTTTAACTATACAGGAGAATAAACACACAAATTGCAGTTTGAACACAGTCTTTTAGGACAGCCGTAATACCATACGCTACAAGGTTACTAAAATATAGCAAAGGCACAACTGGAAGCATAGTTCGCAATTTCAAAGTTGAGGGAACAATAGTTACACTACCTGGACGGGGCTGAAATAGAAAGCTTTCAATGGCTGCTACCAGATTTCTATGAAGGCAGCTTGTGGAAAATCCTGAAGTGACTGCAAAAGAATTGCAGCAAGACTTGGTGGCAACATGCACTGAGTTTTCAGTGAGCACAGTAAGGCACATACCAAACGCAGAAGATTTCCATGCCAGAACCCCAAGAAGTACACCTCTACTGACAAGAAAAAGTCAGCTCTAAAATGCTCAAAATCATATAAATAGGCCACAGACGTTTTGAGATTCTGTTCTGTGGAGCTATGAACCATAACAGGAACTTTTTGGCCCAATGGATCGGTGGTATGTCTGAAGCATATTCTGAAAAGAACACTCTGCCTAGAGTTAAGCATGGTGGTAGTTTGGTGATGCTCTGAGGCTGTTTTGTATCCTCTGGCACTGGAGACCTGCAGCATGTGGAAGGAAAGATGGATTCATTGAAGCATCAGGCAATCCTAAGAGAAAACATCATGCCATCTGTGAGGAAGCTGAAGCTTAGGTGTCATTGGAACTTCCAACAAGACAATTATCCTAAGCATACCTCAAATAACAAATTGAAACCAATGTGGCTTAGTAGAGAGGTAAAACAAGAGACTAAAAATAAGAAAATGGTATTTAAAGCATTTAATAGGACAAATCAGAGGCATCCTATATAAGATGTAAGAAAGCCAATAATACTAGAAAATGAGAAATTGATAGCCAAAGAATGCAAAAACAACCCTTTGTTTTTTTAAGTACATCAATTCTAAAAAAAGTAAAAATTAAAGTGTAGGTACACTGGAAACAGAGATGGGTCTGTTAGCTAATGAAGACCAGGGAAACGCAGAAATTTTAAATAACTATTTTTCTTCAGTGTATTTTAATGAGAATCCTATGGCAAAAGATATGCAAATGATTGCTGCAAAAAAACTTACAGATAACTTGTGATTGGATGACTCGAGACAAGGTGCTACAGCAGTTAAAGAAAATTAATGTAAATAAAGCTCCGGGGCCTGACGGTATTCACCCACGAGTACTTAAGGAGCTAAGTGGGGAAATAGGTGAACCTCTGTATTTAATTTTTCAAGATTCTTTTGTTTCAAGTATTGTATTGGAGGAAGGCAGATGTTATTTCTATATTTTAAAAGGGTTCAAAATCCTTGCCTGGGAATTATAGACCTGTGAGCTTAACTTCTGTGACTGGGAAAATATTTGAAGGCCTATTAAGCGATAATATTCAGGAATTCATTGGGAAGAACTTATGGGCAATAATCAGCATGGTTTTATGAAACATAGGTCATATCAAACTAACCTAATTTCACTCTACGAAGAAGTAAGTAGAAGTATAGATCAGGGTGTTGCAGTGGATGTGATCTACTTGGATTTTACCAAGGCATTTGATATGGTTCCTCACAATAGGTTAGTCTTCAAACTAAAATAAATTGATTTAGATGAATATTCTTGTTCTTGGGTAGAACATTGGCTTAAGGATAGAGTACAATGAGTTGTCATTAATGGTAAATTTTCAGGCTGGACAAAAGTGGTAAGTGGTGTCCCTCAGGGTTCTGTTTTGGGACCGCTTCTATTCAACATATTTATAAATTATCTTGAAAGAGGCATTGAAAGCCATGTCTCAGTGTTTGCAGATGACACAAAACTGTGTAAAGTAATAAAATGTGAGCAGGATATTGCTTTGCTGCTGAGGGATTTGGAGATTTAGATTGGGGGACTGGACAGATTAAATTTAACGCAGAGAAATGCAAAGTTATGCAATACGGGGTCAAGAATGCACAACCAACTTACACCCTAAATGGTAGTGACTTAGGGATTACCACACACGAGAGGGATTTGGGAATGGTTATAGACAACAAATTAGGCAGCAATATGCAATGTCAATCTGCAGTTGCTAAGGCAAGTAAAGTTTTGTCATGTATAAATAGGGGCATAAATTCTCGGGATGAAAATATAATTTTGCCTCTTTATAAATTGCTAGTAAGACCACACCTTGAATATGCTGTGTAATTTTGGGCACCTGTTCTAAAGAAAGATATCATGGCACTAGAAAAAGTGCAGATACGAGCTACAAAATTGATAAAAGGAATGGAGCATTTTAGTTACGAAGAAAAGTAAAAAAATGTAAATCTCTTTAGTTTGGAAAAATTACACCTGAGAGAGGACATGATAACATTATACAGATATAGTCAGGCCAGTACAAACCATTATCTGGAAATCTATTCATAAACAGGGCTATACATAGGACACAAGGTCACACATTTAGGCTGGAAGAAAGGAGATTTCATCTAAGGCAAAGAAAAGTTTTTTTTTTACAGTAAGAGCAATAAGGATATGGAATTCTCTGCCTGAAGAGGTGGTTTTATCAGAGTCCATACAGATGTTTAAACTGCAATTGGATAAATACTTGCAAAAACATAACATACAGAGATATAAAATGTTTTAATTAGTGTGATAGTAGCGGCTTGATCCAAGGAGACATCTGACTGCTATTTTGGGGTCAAGAAGGAATTTTTTCCTAGTTTGTTGCAAAATTGGAAGCGCTTCAGACTAGGTTTTTTTCCTTCTTTTGGATCAACAGCAAATACATTTGTGAGGAAGACTGAACTTGATGGACGCAAGTCTCTTTTTAGTTATGTAATTATGCAACTAATCACTTTTACTAGCTTATTTTATTATTATGTTATTATGTTATTATTTATATAGCGCCATCAAATTCCGCAGCGCTTTACAATGGGTAGACGAACAGACATGTAGTTGTAACCAGACAAGCTGGACACACAGGAACAGAGGGGTTGAGGGCCTAGACTAGTGACAGTTGCAAGAAAAGAATCAGTTGGGGCTATTAACAGTTTAATTGATACACTTTTATGAAGAAGTGGGTTTTTAATGATTTTTTGAAAGAGTGGAGACTGGGTAAGCATCTAACAGAGGACGGAAAAGCAAGTTCCAGAGGAACGGTGCAGCCCTCGAGAAGTTTTGAAGGCGAGCATCAGAGGTGGGAGTATGGACAGAAGATAGACATAAGTCTTCAGCAGATCGTAAGGGCCTAGACGGGATATACTTGTGTATTAGGGAGGATACAGGCATCTTATCTACCAGTCCCTTTTACCATCCTGCTTACTGTTATATTTCTCTTGTGTGTCTTTTCTCATTCCTCATAGTTTGCAAACTCGTTTGAGCAGTGCCTTCATTGCCTCAATTAATTTTTATGTATCATTGATTTGTTTCCATAATCCTCATTCTATAATTGTAAAGCGATGCGGAATATGTTGGCACTGTATTAACATACAATAATAAATAACAATCTTGTAACATGATTTAATATTTTTGGATAAACGTTTGAATGATATACTATTTTGAAAAATATTTTAATAGCGTAATATTGTATTTTTTTATATATTGATTTTTGAAAATATATATTTTAATATTTTAACCCCTTAGTGACCAGACCGTTTATCAATTTTCTTTCAGTTAAGGACCAGGGCTGTTTTTAAATTTCTGTACCCACACATATTATATACCGTTTTTATATACCGTTTTTTTTGCCTTCTTTTGGATCAACAGAAAGAAACTTGAGGAAGGCTGAACTTGATGGACGCAAGTCTCTTTTCAGCTATGTAACTATGACATTAAGTAATGATTTTACTAAAGATTTGGATGAAAGAATTATGTAGTTCTTTATTAAAACAGCAGCAAAGAAAATGAACAATGAATGCTAAATGATTTTTAAAAATTGTAACATCAACTGTTGAGGAAGATGGCAGCATAATTCTGTAGCTCCCTCTTCCCAGCAAACTCAATCCGCAAACATCCGCACACACGAGCAATCAAATCACCAAAGAAAACTCAAAAACCACCACACTACCCACTCAGCACAATATATCAAGATGGGAGGTGGAAAGCAGAAAAAAAGAACAGACCACATCGGTCGCCATGATGTTCCGCCGTCAGCAAGAACCAGGCCGGTCGTCTTCTCGCCAAAGCTTGGAGGAGATAAGCTCAGACCTCAAAGGGAGCGAACATGCCACAGCTCCAGGCACCCCTCTGACCTTTTAGGATATGAAGCGTATGCTTACAGAAGCCACCATGGACATAAAGTCCCACATGGCATTGGAACTGGACAAGAGGCTCACGGGCCTACCAAAGACATCGAGGCTCTGTGGCACAGATCAGACCAAACTGAAATGCGCATCACAGACCTCACTACCACATCTCAGGCTCACTCACAGGACATCGCCTACCTCCACGTGAAAATGGGAGCGATGGAGGAAAGACTGGAAGACCTGAACAACAGGTCCCGGCGGAATATTATTAGGATCAGGGGCCTACCTGAAACAGTCATACCCGACGGCTTGCATGCCACACTTACAGGCCTATTTCAGACTATCATACCTGACGCCTCTGTGCAAGACCTCCGCATGGACTGGGCCCACAGGGCGCTCCGACCACCGGCCCTAAACCCGGACTCCCCCAGGGACGTCATAGTCCACATGCACTTCTTCACAATTAAAAAACGGATCCTCAACCTTGCCAGAGCAACCCTTCCGCAACATCAAGGGTCCCGCCTGGCATTCTTCAAGGACCTGGCCCCATCCACCCTGAAGAAAAGAGGAGACCTCAAACAACTTACCCTCATGCTTAACCATCTCGGGCTGCGATACATGTGGGGCCATCCATTCAAACTGATCGTGAGAAAGGACAATCAGACCCATATCCTGAAAAGCGCAACCGAAATGACTCCATTCGCTGAATCACTGGGACTTACCATCTACCACTCCAACAGTCCGAAACCCTGGGCATGTACGGAAGACCGCGACCATAAAGGGAGTGGCCTTCAGACTCCCCCCTCCAAACACCACGCAAGATGGTCTCTGCTCAACCTGAAGACCAAGACTAAAAGCACAAGCAGAGCCGAACGACCATGCCAGCAGACCCGGACCTACTGGAACTGGCTAGTTACCCCCCCAGCCTCCCTCTCCAAGCCCTAGACCATCTTTCTTGATCACCCCTATCCCCCCAAAGACACGCACCCAACAATGAACACCCGGACTCTACCAGCATGGGGAATGGGACCCTAACCGCATAGACCCTTCCTGGCGGCACCATATCACACACCAAACTCCCGCCAGTGCCCTCCAAAACAGTGCCCTGCGATGCCCCCACCCATCCACTGCTATGGGAGGCCTCCGACCGGGATGCCCCCCCCAGACCGGGACTCTCATACCACAGCCTACAGGACACCCTCCACAACCGCGGGGGATCCACAACCGGGGGCCTTCCTACGCTGGTGGGAAAAGAAAAGACACGGGCTCTGATGTAACGGTACTAGATTACGCCCCACACCACTCTACCGCATGGTATAATAATCTACTTGATTGCATATCCCACACGCTTACAGTAGAAAAGTCATTAGGGCGAGTGGGACCCGGGGGGCACTGGGACTCCTATACCTCCTCCCCTTCTATGGGTTGCCCCCACTGCTCTCAAACGAATCTCCCCCCCGATAGCCCTCCACCCTACACCGCGTACAAGGAGACACCCCTGTCCCACGAACCAGACCCAGGGCAGAGAAACCCAGGGGAAAAGCCTTGAATCCTTCACACACCCACCTGTTATTTCACAAGCCGCCCAAGAGTAAACTTTTATTAACAACTGCCAACATAACCTGGGAGGGTTCATAGGCCACCTACTCATCCCGCACGCACCCCCCCAAAAAAAACCACACACCCACCCCCACCCCCAGACAGAGCACGCTCTAATGAGCGACCCACCCGGGCTCCTTAGGGGCACGCTATGCTGCAAAACGCCTCACTGCACTTGAGTGGGTACCGGACTCCTATGCCCTATATACTTCCCAATTACATGCATCCGGTAGTACACGGCATCAAATTACGCCCTTCCCCCACTGACCTCACTACCATACACCAAACACGGGGGAACAGCCAACTCCCTGCTTGAATGTATGACTGTTCCCTATAGGAACAAAATTAGATAATTATGCTCTCAGGATGCGGGGGACGGATTGGGTTGTGCCCAGGGGTAACTGTCACCCACAGGCAGTTGGGACACACCTTAAACTGCCGAGCAGAGCGTGGCGCGCCTCCCTCCCCATGACAGGGTTTCATAGATTGCTGAATCGAAGAGCATACGGTGAAACGAGACGCAGAGCCCCGCCCTCCCCGGAGCCCACAACCACACACCGCACACCTGGGACGCCCCGGACTTCCAACCAGACCACCTGGGACACCAACCACTGAGAACATACTCCACATGAACCTTAGGCACAGGAACACAGGTATGAAGACCAACACACAAGCTACACAGCCCCATGGGCCTCCCCACAACAATGCACTTTAGTAAATGCGACCACCCCCTTCCTCCCCCCTGGTGAGCTTCCACCGCTGCCGCAACCAAGGCCCATACACCCCACCAGCACCATCACCTCCTCCACCATTAACCCCCCACCCCACATAACACATGGGATGACACCAAAACGCTCAGCCTGACCTCAGAGCAGTCCATACCTGGGAACTCCATATAAACTCCATATAAAACGTCACATACACATATATCTAGCACCCTAATGGATGGTACACCACCACAGGGAGGCCCACACGCTCCCTAGCCCCATAGCCACATTGGACCCCACAAATATGCGTTTACCTTGATCTACGCCCCCACCCTCCCAGATACTAACTTCTGGAACTCCCGACAGGCCCACCTCCGCCTCTTTCCCTCACATCACATGATAATTGGAAGGGACTATAACGCCACCATGTCACCCAACATAGATAGGCGAAGGTCGGCGAACCTGCATACACGACCCTCGCCTGCTACTCGGACCGACAAGATTCTGCAGGCATTTGTAGCATGCACACAACTGCTAGACACATGGAGAATACTACACCCCACCACCGCTGACTTCACTTTTTACTCACACCCCCACACCTCCTACTCCCGCATCGACATGTTCCTCATATCTCCCTCCCTACTCCCTCACGTCACACAAGCAACGTTAGGCTCGATAACCTGGTCGGACTACGACGACATACTCCTCCAATTCACCATCCCACACACAACCAAAACATGGACCTGGAGACTCAACCCAATAGATCTCCCCAACACTACCATCAGAGAAGCACTCCGAAAAGACATCATAGACTATTTCAAAATCAATAAAAACTCAGTCGACTCCACAAACACCCTATAGGCAGCCCATAAAGCTGTTATACGGGGCAAGCTAATCGGGGCAGCCACGGCGTACAAAAAAAACAACTGATGCAACTAGAAACGCACCTGGCTGCCCTTAGAACAACGGAACTCCAACACAAAGCAGATCCCAATCCTGCCCTAACAGCCCTACTGCAAGTGCATAGACAAGAAATCCAGAAATTCATGACACAAGACTCTAAAAAGGCACTCCGATGGACGAGGAAAATGTTTTATGAGAAATCGAACAAAGCAGACACACTTTTGGCACGCAGGCTCCAACAAAGACCCAAACACATATCCCAAATACAAGCACCCGACGGCCAAATGCTCTCCCACAACCAAATCGTGTCTGTTTTTCAAAACTACTGCGCCTCTCTATATGACCACGACCCTGAATCCCGACAAAACCCAGATTCCACACAGACAAAGAGAGAAACATTTATGGAATGTATCCCTATGCCCTCACTCACAGACGAGGGACGGAAGGCACTAAACACCCCTATTACACCCAAAGAAATCACACAAGTGATGAAAACCCTCAAACCCAACAAATGACCAGGACCAGACGGATTCCCCAGACTCTACTATAAGACATACCCATCGATACACCTACCACACCTCCTCTCCCTATTCACTTCCCTTATGGAAGAAAACCCCCCACTCCCGGACTGTGAGCCAACATATGCTTACTCCCGAAACCCAATAAAACCCACCAAGACCCAGGCCACTATCGACCAATCTCACTATTAAATACCAACATCAAATTATTCACAAAACTATTAGCCAACAGACTGCACCCCTTCCTTCCCAAACTAATTCACCCAGTCCATCCCCTACCGACAGGCAAGTGACAACACCAGAAGAACATATGACCTAATCTGGATAGCCAACCAACGACAACACCCCACCCTTCTCCTTTCCCTAGATGCCGAGATGTTCAACCGCATTTTCTGGCCCTTCCTGTTCGCTACCCTCGACAAAATGGGCTTCCCAGCGACCTTCCCAGAAACAATTAGGGAATTATACACCCATCCCATGGCAAACCTCCTAATCCCAAACACTCAACCCCCCTCCTTCACGATACACAATGGCACGCGACAGGGCTGCCCCTTTTCCCCCTCCTTTTCGCCCTCTCCCTGGAACTCCTCCTTCAGAAGTTCCGCTAGACTGCAACCATAACAGGCCTCAAAATCTGCACCGAAGAATATAAAATAGAAGCCTACGTGGATGACCTTCTGGCAGACAGACACTGACACTGACAGAACCCATATCCTCCCTACCCCGCTACTGGCTCTACTAGACGAATATGCCAAAGTATCGGGGTACAAATTAAACCTCAGTAAAACAGAAGCCCTCCCAATCCACATCCTCGCTGAAACACTAGAGAAACTTAAACAGGAATATCCATTCCGATATGAACCGAAGAGCATAAGCACACACCTACAAGCAGACTTGCAACACACATACCAACTCAATGATCTCCCACTCTACTAAACAAAGCCACCCAAGATCTGGAAACACCTATCCATATCCTGGCTGGGACGCCTGGCGGATCCATAAAGATGAACCTGCTCCCACACTTTCTCTATCTCTTTCAGGCCCTGCCCATCCCCATATCCAAGGCATACTTCAAGTATGGTCAGGAAAAAAAAAAGCCAGAATAAAGCGGGCAACACTGTACGTACCACACAAGATGGGAGGGCTGGGACTCCCCAACTTCTAGGACTACCACCAATTGGCCCAGCTGGCCCAAATTCAAAACCTCCATGCTCCAGTAGGACTTAAACTATGGGTAGACCTAGAACATGACCTATTCGGCCGAGATTTCCCCTTCTTACACCTTTGGCTATCCCAAGCAGAACAGGCCACACACCCTCTCCCCCTACGACCCCAGCGCTAACACACTCCATACAACTTTGGTACCGAGCCACCCGCAAACACGAACTTATCAACTCTCCATCCCCACTAACGCCAATACTATGGAACACACAATTCCAACCAGGCATGACCTCCAAACACTTCGCAAGATTCAAAGGCAACAACCTAGTTAGATTCTGCCACTTCTTTCAGGGACAACAACTAGTTCCCTTTACGGAACTCCCGAACACCACTCCACTCACAACATTCGATCACTTTCGCTTCATACAAATTAGACGTTTTCTGTCCCACCCACCCAATCATAAAACAGCCACCACCCCACTCACAACCTTCGAGAGGATGTACTTACACACCCCCGTACAAAAAGGCCAAATCTCTACTGTATACGGCATTCTACACCATACCAGCACCCCTGAGGCCCTATCCTACACCGTCGCCTGGGAAAGGGACATAGGCCCCCCAGAGGACCCCTCCAACTGGAGGGAAATCTGGGAAGCCACAGCATCACTCTCCATCTGCGTCATACATAAGGAGCAGGCCTATAAGCCCATGTTCCGCTGGTATACCACCCCCCGTGATTGAAACAAATGCACTTCGCCACCTCGGACCGATGCTGGAAAAGATGCAGAGAACAGGGCACATACCTCCACCTATGGTGGGAATGCCCACACATTACTCAACTCTGGTGCGAAATGGCCTAAGCAGTCAACAGGACACTACAAAGCGACCTCCCAATGGATCCCTGGATTTGGCTCCTTTCAAAACCCCACGAATCCCTAACAAGGGCCCAAAATAAACTCACAGCCCGAGTCACACTGGCCACACGGAGAACCATAGCCACCTCAATGGAAGTACTACGAAAAATAGACGACACAATCAAAATGGACAAACTGTCTGCTCTGATCCACGATAGTTCCAAAATCTTTCCACAAAATATGGGACCCATGGCTAACTAGAACAGCACTAGCATCATAGACCCTACAGAGACCAACCAACCCCCACCCCAAAGGGCTCCCCCCAGCACTCCCTCCCCTTCCACGCACCCCCCACCCACCCACACCCTCCCACTCACCTTCACCCCCTTCCTCTGGGGGGTGTGGGGGGCACGGGGGGAAGAGTGGTTCACCTCCTTATAAAATTTGTTTTCTTCTGCTTTCTCTCTCTCCTCTTCTACTTTTCCCACCCCCCACACCACCTCTCTTTAACCTAACCATCCTCCTCTTCTACCCCCCTACCTACAAAGGGTTCACATAGAAGATGACTAAACTCGACAACTCTAGATGTGCACAGAACAACAAATAATTCGAAGAACATTAAACCAACAGCAAAGAAAACAGAAAAGAGTCCATCATCAAGAACCACTTGCAGTAAATTGTAGAAAAGAATAGTGAAACTGTAACAGAAATATATGAACACACAAATGCAAACACAGAAATAAAACAAAGAATCCATTGAGGACAACAAAGAATCAAACAGATGAAAAGAAACAAATTAATAAAAAGTATGGTTAATAAACCAGTCTCTTTCACACAAGCTAGTTACCAGTACACTATCAGAAGGGCTCCTGAGAACTTTAGTCAGCTGTAGCAGCACATAACATTTCAAGAGACTACCTTACCTTAACCACTTCAATGTATACAAAGGATAATCAATCTGCTGTATGCTGAGTTAAGAGATATAATATTTTAGCCATAGTATCTATATCACCTAGCCCTCCTTTTCAATGTGCAGACCACTGATTCCTAGTGCATGATCCTTCATAAATTGCACCTCTAATATTTTCTATTTTGTAACTTCAGTCTCTTTCACACAAACCAGTTACCAGCACACTCTTCTGCTTGGCTTTCTTACTTTCCATTCCTCTGATATCCCTTTTCTCATCTTTGGTGACTTCAACATCCCAATTAAGCAGGGCTGCCATCAGAAATTTTGGGGCCCCTAACACAGCTCAAGGTCTGAAATATATATTTTTTTATCATTAATTTATTATTTTATTTCCCCCTCCGTACCTCTCATGTATTACTGGCATTTTATGTGGCCAGGGAGGGGGAACATTACACTCCCTGGTTATCTGGTGGCATAGTCCAGGCTGCCAGGTGCTGTGTAGTGAAGAGAGGGCCCAGCCAACATAATCTTCATCTTCCAGCAGCTCTTCTCTCTAACTCTCCAGTCTGAGTGTTTGCGCGGAGCATTTCCGTGGTAATATGCGGCAACACTCTGATAGCTGGGGACTTGCGAGAGTTGGATAGAGCATCTGGAAGATAAAGTTTGCATGTGCCAGGCCCCCTCTTTATTCTACAAATTGTTGTGGCCTGCAGGGGCAATAATTATTTTTTGGACAACCTTCTAGAACAAAGGTGGCCAAAATGTAAAGCCTCATCTGTGACACATGTCCACAATGCTTTGTTTGCTGGAAATTTACAAGTTGACAATCCTTGCAGGGTTGTAGTTAGTGCTAAACAGTGTTTGTGTGTTTGAATGTAAGTATATTTGTATATGGAGTATGTGTGTGTGAATGTTGGCTTTTGAATGTAGGCGTACATTTGTGTGTATACACTGCCACACACAGATACACACATAGACACTGATACACATACAGATACACAGACACTCACACATACGCACAGTGGTGTATTTTATTTTTGTGCTGCCCTAGGCATGACTAAACCTGGGCACCCCCCTCATCTAAATTTACCACCCCTTCCTGTCAAGGGCGCACCTCTGATTAAGAACCCACCCCTTCCTCTTTAGACTCCACCTTTTCCTGCTCCTTTTAAAGGAATACTATAGTGCCAGGAAAACAAAGCTGTTTTCCTGGCACTATAATTCCCTATAGTGCTCCCCTTTCTTCTGTCCTTCCCTCCCCCACTTGACACTGAAGGTGTTAAAATCCTATGGGTATTTAGCAGATGCTGGATGTCCTCATGCACAGTGTGAGGACGTCCAGCATCAGTTAGGCAACTTTTGGTCACCTAACCACCCGAAAGTCCCTCTAGTGGCTGTCTGGTAGACAGCCACTATAGGTGGAGTTACCCCTCAAGGTAATTATTGCAGTTTCTGAGAAACTGCAATAATTACACTTGCAGGTTTAAGGGGACTGGGACACTGCACCCAGATCACTTCAATGAGCTGAAGTTGTCTGGGTGCCTATAGTGTCTATAGCTTAAAGGGTTAAGCACACACTCTGACAGACACACACACATTCACTGACACACACACTGACAGTATCCAGGGCCGGCCTTAGGGGTGTGCGAGCTGTGCGACCGCACAGGGCGCCATGGAACAGGGGGCGCCCTGTGGCCGACACAGCTCACTCATGGCCGGAGTGCAGGGGAGCCAAAAGAGGTACCTGGCTGGAGGATTAATTATTCTCCACCCGGGTCTATTTAAAAAAAAAAAAAAAAAATCGCGGCAGAGGGGGCGGGGTTTACCGAGCGGCGGAGGCGGGGCTTATCGAGAGGCGGAGACGGGGCTAATACCTCCCGAAGCCCCTGCTGTACAGGAAGAGGGAAAGATGCTTCCCCATCAGCCAACTGCATCCACTGGAAAGAGGTAAGTGTGTGTGTGTGACTGTTTGTGTGACTGTCTGTCTGTGTGTGTGTGTGACTGTCTGTCTGTGTGACTGCCTGCCTGTGTGCGTGTGACTGTCTGTGTGTGTGTGTGACTGTCTGTGTGACTGCCTGTCCTTGTGTGTGTGTGTGTGTGTGACTGTCTCTGTGTGTGACTGCCTGCCTGTGTGTGACTGTCTGTGTGTGTGACTGTCTGTGTGACTGCCCATGTATGTGACTGCCCATGTATGTGACTGCCTGTGTGTGTGACTGTCTGTCTGTGTGACTGTCTGTCTGTGTGACTGCCCGTGTGTGTGAGACTGTCTGTCTGTGTGACTGTCTGTGTGTGTGACTGTCTGTGTGTGTGTGACTGCCTGCCTGCCTGTGTGTGTCTGTCTGTAACTATCTGTCTGTGTGTGACTGCCTGCCTGTGTGTGTGACTTTCTATCTGTGTGACTGCCTGCCTGTGTGTGTATAACTGTCTATGTGTGTGTTACTGTGTGTCTGTCTGTGTGTGTGACTGCCTATGTGACTGTCTGTCTGTGTGTGTCGCTGTAGCTGTGCCATTGTTTGTGCCTGTGCCTGTATGTGTGACTGCCTTTAACTGAGTGTGTGTGTACATGCCTGTAACCGAGTTTAAATTTCCCCACCCCTTCCTGTCAAGGCCGCACTTTGACTGACAGACGCTCACTCACTGACAGACGCACACTCACTGACAGACACACACTCTCATATACACTGACAAACAATGACATACACACATACACTATTACTTGGATACACACTGACAGATGCACACTCTCACTGACAGACGCAAGCACTCACTGAAAGATGCACGACTCCACTGACCGACACATACACACTGACTGACACACACTCACTGACCGACACACACTCACTGACCGACACACACTCACTGACCGACACATACACACTCACTGACCTACACACTCACTGACCTACACACTCACTGACTGACGACACATACACACTCACTGACGACACATACACACTCACTGACTGACACATACACACTCACTGACTGACACATATACACTCACTGACCAACACACACATTCACTCACAGACACACACACATTCACTTACAGACACACACAATTACACACTTACAGACACACACACACACACACACACACACATTCACTTCAAAATAAACACTCACAGACACACACACAGACATTTCCACTAACACTCACAAACTAATATTTTTTACATTTATTTTAAATCCACCCAGCCTCCCTGGGAAAGCTGGAGTGGATTTCTTACCAGCAGTCCAGTGTGGCTGCTGGGCAGGCAGGCAGGGGGCGCACAGGCTGAGTAAGCAGCGCTTAGTGATGCCGGGAGCCGGACTGACGTCATATTCTGGCTCCCGGCTTCATTAAGCGGCGCAGAGGAAGCTGAGCAGGAAGAGCTCAGGTGAGTATGCTCCTTCGCTGCCCGCTGCCAGCCTTGGGGGGGCTCAAAAGTGGCCAGCCGGTCAGCTCTTGAGCCCCCCAGGATGCGAGGCAAGCAAGGGATCTGCCTGGGGGTTTGGAGGGATGCTTTTTTTTGCCGCCCCCTGCAAAGTGGCGCCCAAGGCAGATGCCTTGTTTGCCTCGTGATACACACGTCCCCGGTGCCTGTGTGTGTTACTGTATTCAGGCAACTTGGTGGGAGGTGGGGGGGGCGCCATGAAGACTTTTTGCACAGGGCGCCTAATTGCCTAAGGCCGGCCCTGACAGTATCACACACTCAATGACACACACACATTCACTGACACACATTCATTCATTGACAGAGACACACACACAAACACACTGACAGACACACACTAATAGTCACACACACACTAAATGACAAACAGAATCTCACTGATTTGACAGACACTCACAAACATACACATGCATACAATAACAGACGTAAATACACTCACATACACTAACAGACACTCATACACTAACAGGGACACATACAATCATGCACACTGACATACACTAACAGACATACATACACTCATACACACACATACAGTACCAGACATACACACACACTGACACACACACACACACATACATACACTAACAGACATATATATATATATATACATACAAATTATTAATATTATTGTAATTAACATTTATCCACCCACCCAGCCTCCCTACATTTTGGGAAAGCTGGCGTGGATGGGTCCCTGGGGGTGTGAGGGACTGCAGTGAGGCAGACGGCTGTTCTAATCAGAAGCCGCAAGGGAGCTATTATCCCTCACAGGCTGTCTACTGATGCCGGGAGCCGGAATAGGATGTCCTATTCCGGCTCCTAGCATCAGCAAAATGGCGCACAAGGGAGCTGAGAGATAATAGCTCCCTCACCGCCTCTGATTAGAACAGCCGTCTGCCGGGGAGTCCACTAGGTGGCCAGCCGGCCAGCTCGCCAGCTCTTGGGCCCCCCATGACAGGGGGGACGTCTGTTCTAGTGCCGCCCAAGGCAAATGCTTAGTTTGCCTTGGGCTAAATACAGCACTGCGTGGGCATACTGACACATACACAGAAATCCACACACTGGCACACAGATACACACACAGGCACATACAGACAGATACGCACACAGACATCCGTTTGATTTGGAGTAGGTGTGAGGGTGGGTAAACATGCCACAGGTAAGGAGTAAACGTGACAGAGTTAGGGGGATGAGTGAGACAGGGTGAGGGGTCGTAAGTTATTGTGAGAAGGTGGTGAGGATGATAAGGTGAGGGATCGTAAGTGATTGTGGGAGGGTGGTGAGTGTGACAGGGTTAGGGGGATTAGTATAACAGTGTTAGTGTGACAGGGTTAGGCGATTAGTATAACAGTGTTAGTGTGACAGGGTTAGGGGGATTAGCATAACAGTGTTAGTGTGACAGTGCTAGGGGGGGTTCGTATGACAAGGTTAGGGATTAGAGTGTGACATTGTTAGGGGGGGATAGTGTGACAGGGTTATGGAGGTTAGTGTGACTGTCTTAGGGGGGTTAGGGTGTGTTAGTAACAGGGTTAGTGACTGGGTTAGTGGTACAGAGCGTAGGGTGTGTGGCAGGGAGAGGGATAGTAAGTGACTGTAACAGAAGTGTGACAAAGGGAGAATGACAGTTTACTATATAGTTCTTTGCCCCCCTCCTGCTTACCTTCTGTGCAGACAGGGGGGAAATAATTCCTCCTATGGTGGTCCAGTGGGTCCCTGGTGGTGCAGTGTGCTGCTAGTGGTCTCCCTGGTGGTCCAGTGTGTTGCTGGGGCGATTGTGCTGGGAGTACGGCAACCCTAGCAGCACACTGGACTACCATTGAGACCATTTGTAAGAGCTGGCAGGGAAAACCTTCACATGGCACCCGGGCCGGGGGGGGAGGGGAGAGTGTAGGTGAAACTGCAACCTCCCCCCCACACAGCACGCAGCACCTATTTCTGGCTATTGTCAGATTTGGCACAGCAAGGGATCATTACTCCCTCTGTGCCAAATTGTCTGATAGCCTGAAATAATAGGCAAATGTGCAACCCAGTCATGTTTGTCACCCCCTGATGGAGGCACTGCTATTAAGCAACAATTCAATCGCATCTAGATTTCAACCTATCACTTTCACCTTTGGCCTTACTCAGTGAACTACACAAATCGCTGGTGATACCCTTGACCTTTTCTCCTCCAACCTCTGCTCTGTCTCTGCCAGATTAACTTCTCCAGCAAACATTTCCCTCTGTCTGACCACCATCTTATCACATATACTGTCAATCGGCCTCTCACTCAACATATTAAATTGAGCTCTTCTTGGGAAATTAGAAAGTTGAGCTCATGCTAAGTGCCAGCTTCTCCTTCAACCTTGACACAGAAAGCACACCTTATATTGGACAAAATCCCACACCACACCTGACTTCTTACATTACAAATTCATGCTGCATTTCTATACACACCAATTTGTATATAATAATATAATACTAGCATATTTAGAAATGGGTATCTTAGAAGCTTTTATTGTTACTTTGCCAAAGCCTAACAAACCCCCCACACACTGCGCCAATCTGAGACCAATCTCGCTCCTCAACTCGGATACTAAATTATATGCCAAAATGTTGGCTACAAGGGTCAAAGCACTTTTTCCCACGCTCATCTCTGCTGAACAAGCAGGGTTTGTGCCAGGCAGACAGGTGGGGGATAACACCCGCCACTTCCTAAATCTTATTGACTGTGCAAATCACTCCTCTCAGCAAGGCCTGGTGCTGGCGTTGGACGCCGAAAAGGCATTCGACCGCTTGCACTGGGGATATATGACACGTACCTTGACTAAAATGGGCCTTCCACAGAACTTTATTAATAGTATCCTGGCCCTATATCAGTGCCCATCGGCAAGGGTTTTTAGCACCGGCTTTCTGTCAGCACCCTTCACCATACGAAATGGCACACGCCAGGGCTGCCCACTATCGCCACTTATCTTCATCTTATGCCTCGAACCCCTAACACGAATCATAAAAGATAGTACACTGATCCAAGGCCTGTCAACTCCGGGCGGCATACAGAAGTTGGCTTTATTTGCCGACGACATACTCATGTTCATAACACACCCCATCAGCTCCGTTCCAGCTCTGCTAGATCTTCTCAAAGAGTACGGAGAAGTTTCATTCTATAAGAACAACACCGCTAAGACACAAGCGTTACCGATCAATCTGCCACACCAAACACAAGCGCACCTAACCCCCAAATACACCTTCGACTGGCGCAAATCGTCCCTCACATATCTAGGGATCAAACTGACAAAAACCCACCAAGCCATACCAAAAGAGAACCACTTCCCTGTAATACACAAATTGAGAGCGACTCTGGAAAAATGGGAGAACCTAGAGATCTCCTGGTTGGGCCGAGTAAATACAATTAAAATGATGACTCTACCTCATATCTTGTATCTCTTCCGCACGATTCCAATAGCACTCCCTAACAAACTGATCAAATTAATGCAATCGGTTATTAATACACACGTCTGGAAACGAAAGCCCCCGAGAGTAGCCCAGCGCAACCTTGGCTTCCCCTTCACCAAAGGAGGCCTGGGCCTGCCGGATATCAAAACCTACTACAGAGCTACATCTCTAGCACAGGGTGTACACATTCTGAGACTTAAGGACAGCTCCCAAAAGCCTCTGTGGCTAACATTGGAAGATACCTACCTACATCCACACAATACGTCCCGCATACCCTACATCCACACAATACGTCCCAGTGCCCCCGCTAATCCTGATGGGGCGTAATTATCATATTGCTCCCGCTTCCTGGTGAGCTCGTGGCGGGTGTGGAGCCACCTGATCTGCTCTTCAGAGAAGCGCCGCTAGAGGCCATGTCCATCTTTTCCCCTGACCTACCCACAGCGAGCTGGAAAGCCAAGGGCATACATAGAGTAAAGGACCTACTAGAGGGAGACGAAATCCAAACGTTCCCTGATCTCCAGCGAAAATGTTCCCTCCCCCAAAGGGACATGTACCTCTATCTTAGAACAAAAAACATTTTACTGCCCCTGTCACGATTCGGGGAACCAAACACGCCAACACACACACACAAAGTGCCGTACCGGACCTTAGAGTGGCCGGGCTAAGCACACAAAGAATAGTCAGGAAACAAGCCGAGTAAAGGGGAACCAGAAGACAGAATAACGATAGACAAGCCGAGGTCAAAGGGTAGGAGAAAGTCACAAAGTCGAATAAACAAGCCAGAGAGTACGTAACCAGAAACACAAGTTCAGTATCAATACTAGCAGGTAAAGACCACAACAGGGCGAAGAGGAACAGGAAAGGTAAGTATATAAATCCAAAGGTTAATTCTGATTAGATAATTTCCAATCAGAATTAACAATCACACGTGGGAGATATCTAAACCTCCCACTGTGATTGAGGCACTGTGCCTTTAACGCCGGGTCAGGTGACTGAGCCCGGCGTTTGTTAAAATGGGCGGTCTCCCAGCGTGCAGCGTCATGCATGCTGCCGCTGGGGGACACAGAGGAAGAGGCGGACGGCACCCGTGGGAGAGAGGGTGCCGCCCGCCGAGCACACGGCTGGAGGGGGACCGCGGACGGCTGGAGGGTGAGTGCCGCGAGCGGACTGCAGCCTCCCCTCGCAGCCGCCCGTGGGACCCTGACAGTACCCCCCCCTCGAAGACCGCCCGGAGGGCGGGAAGCAGAAGGCTTCAAAGGAAACCGGGCATGAAAGGAGCGAACTAAAGAGGGGGCGTGCAAATCAGAGCTCGAAACCCAAGACCGCTCCTCAGGGCCGTAACCCTTCCAATCCACCAGGTATTGTAGCCGACCCCTAGAAACACGAGAGTCGAGAAGGGCAGCCACTTCGAACACGTCACTAGAGACAGTACGAGGGGAAACGGGCCGTCCGAGAGGACGAGAGAACCGGTTACACAGCAAGGGCTTCAAAAGCGAAACGTGAAACGTGTGCGGAATACGCATGGAAGGAGGCAAGTCCAGGGAGTAGGAAACGAGGTTAATCCTACGTAACACTTTGTAGGGACCAAGAAACCTGGGAGCAAACTTCATCAAGGGGACCCTGAGATGGAGGTTCTTGGAGGACAACCGCACCCCTATGGCGATCAGCGAACTTCTTCTGAGCAGCTGCTGAACGAGACAGCGCAATATGGACCTGATCCCACGTCTTCCGTAAAGAGGCCAGGTGCTGGTCCAAGGCGGGCATTCCCTTGTCAGAGAATGCACCGGGAAGGACAGAAGGCCGAAACCCATAAGCAACCTCAAAAGGACTTAAGCCAGTAGACAAATGAGACACCGCATTCCTGGCAAATTCAGCCCACGGAAGAAGGCGAGACCAGTCCACAGACTGATTAGCACGTTCGGCTGCACCATTAGATTGCGGGTGATAGGAGGAAGTGAACGACAAGGAGACCCCCGTCTCAGCACAAAAGCCCCTCCAAAACCGAGAGACAAATTGCGGGCCCCTGTCAGAAACGATATCCTGAGGTACCCCATGCAAGCGGAACACTTCCTTGGCAAACACCTGGGCAAGCTGAATCGCAGAGGGTAGTTTCTTAAGCGGAATAAAGTGGGCCATTTTAGAGAACCTATCCGTCACAGTTAATATCACTGTCTGACCATCAGAAGGAGGAAGGTCTACAATAAAATCCATGGACAAATGGGTCCATGGTTTCTTGGGTACAGATAGAGGCATCAGTAGGCCTTGGGGTCTCATATTAGGAGACTTACACTGCGTACAGACCCGACAAGCCTGAACAAAATCCACTACGTCTCGCTTGAGTGAAGGCCACCAGAACTGTTGAAGGAGGCTCTTATAAGTCTTGGTAACCCCCGGATGACCAGCAGTTTTGGCGGTGTGAAATAATGTTAACAACTTTTTTCTGTCATTTACTTTCACGTATAGTTTACCAACAGGCGTCTCCAGAGGGGCTTGGGTTTGGTATGTCTTAATATTCTCAAGGAAGGGAGACGAAACAACCAAACGGGTAGCAGCTATGATCTGAGAAGCTGGTACAATAGGTTCAGGAGTTGGGTTAACAAATTCTAAAGGTTCATACTGTCGAGAGATAGCCTCAGCTTTGGCATTACGGCAACCAGGTCTATAGGTAATAATGTATTGGAATCGCGAAAGGAATAGAGACCATCTAGCCTGTCGGGCGGACAACCTTCTAGTATTGGCTATATAGGAGAGGTTCTTATGATCTGTTATAACCATAATTTTGTGTCTAGAACCCTCTAATAAGTACCTCCATTCCTTAAAAGCTAACACAATAGCTAATAGTTCTCTGTTCCCAACATCGTAATTCTTTTCTGGATCAGACAACCTTTTGGAAAAGAAACAACAGGGATGGAGGGGTTCGTCATACGATAACCTTTGTGACAGTACTGCTCCCACCCCCGATTCAGAAGCGTCTACTTCCATAACAAAGGGAAGAGAAGGATTAGGGTGGTGTAGTACTGGAGCAGAGGCAAATGCTTTCTTGAGAGTTTCGAAGGCTTTAAGGGCTTCAGGAGTCCAAACCCTAGGGTGTAGACCTTTTTTAGTCAGCTTTGTGATAGGGGAGATAAGTGGTGAGAAGTTTTTTATAAATTTTCTATAATAGTTAGCAAAACCTATAAAACGCTGGATAGCCTTAAGTCCTTGGGGAAGTGGCCAGGACAGTATAGCTTCCAATTTAGCAGGATCCATACTAAAACCCTGTTCAGTAATTATATATCCCAGGAATTGCACAGAGGTCTGATCGAACAGACATTTTTCTAACTTACAATAAAGTCCGTTCTGTAATAACTTTTTAAGCACCATCCTAACATGATTATGATGTGACTTCAAATCAGGAGAATATACAAGTATTTCGTCAAGGTACACCATGGCACAGACATGCAATAGATCCCTAAGGACATCATTTATGAGATCCTGAAACACAGCAGTAGCATTACACAGTCCAAAAGGCATGACCAGGTATTCATAATGCCCACTACGCGTATTGAACGCTGTCTTCCACTCATCATTCTCCTTTATACGGATAAGGTTAACGCGATCAAACAACTCAGTGATGAGGGGGATAGGGTAGGCGTTTTTAATCGTTATATTGTTCAGAGTCCTATAGTCTATACATGGCCTCAAATCGCCCTCCTTCTTTGCCACAAAAAAGAAACCAGCACCAGCAGGAGAGGAGGACCTTCTAATAAAACCTTTCCTTAAGGATTCCCGTATGTACTCCTCCATGACCTGGTTTTCTTTCTCTTTCTTTCCTAGGGGGCATAGTGCCCGGTAATAGGTTTATGGCACATTCATAGTCACGGTGCGGAGGTAGCTTATCTGCCTCCCTTTTTTCAAAAACCAATGCAAGGTCTGCATATACAGAAGGGACAGAAACAGAGAGTGGTTCAGCCATGGGCATGTTGAGTAAACAAACAGGACGTACATGAGCCATACAATCTCGTTGACAAGATTCCCCCCAGGAGAGTATATCTAAGCAACCCCAATCGAGAACAGGGTTGTGTTTCACTAACCAGGGAAAACCCAGAACGATGGAAGCAGAAGGGGAGTCAATTATTTGAAAGGTTAACCTTTCCTTATGCAAAACACCCACAGACATCACTATTTCTTGGGTCTCATGGGTCACCAGAGGTTTCTCAAGTGGTCTACCATCTATGGCCTCAACGAC
Source organism: Pelobates cultripes (assembly GCA_933207985.1). NCBI lineage: Eukaryota > Metazoa > Chordata > Amphibia > Anura > Pelobatidae > Pelobates > Pelobates cultripes. The sequence goes on from OW240915.1 coordinate 115,539,650, forward strand.
CAAGGGATCAAAGTCAAGGCTGCGGTTTTAGCAAAGTTCTCATCCATAAGGTTGTCTGCCGCACCTGAATCGATCAAGGCTTTGGTTGTTATGGTGGTTTTATTGACTAAAAGAGAAACCGTAATAAACGGTCTGGAGATGGACACATGAGGGGACAAAGTCATAACACCCGAGGCCGACCCCTCTCTAGGCCTTAGGTGCTGTAGTTTCCCTGTAACTTAGGGCAGGCATTACAGTGGTGCCCCCTCTTTCCACAATAAAGGCATAACCCCTCCCTTCTACGATATGCTCTTTCAGCCTCAGTTAGCCCCGTAGCACCCAATTGCATGGGTTCGGGGGATGGTTGACTAGGAGCGGGTAGTGCTAGTAAAGCAGTAGAGGGGGGAGCAGGTAATGCCCGTGTATCCATCCGTCTTTGACTACGCCTCTCTCTAATACGGTTATCAATAAGAATGATATAATCTATGACATCATCCAGAGGAACAGGCAATTCCCTGGATGCTATTTCATCCAGTATGTAGGCGGCCAAACCCTCCTGAAAGGCTGTTACAAGGGCGTCATTATTCCAAACCACTTCAGCTGCTAGCGTGCGGAACTTGATAGTATAATCCGCTACAGATCTGTTACCCTGTCGTACCCTAAGCAGAGCTTTGCCAGCAGAGGCAACCCTACCGGGTTGATCAAACGTACGTTTGAAAGCTGTCAAGAAATCTTCAAAGGACATAGGAGATGTATTCTCCCACATGGGATTAGCCCATGCTAAAGTTTTCCCGGACAGGTGGTTTATCAGAAAGGCAATTTTGGATCTGTCAGTGGGATAGGAACGTGGATTCATCACCAAATGGATGTCAATTTGGTTGAGGAAACCACGACACAATGCTGGGTCACCGCTGTAGCGCTGTGGCGGTGTCATATGAACAACATGAGCAGGAACGGGTACCGGAGTGGGAATGGGTTTGGGCACAGCAGCAGCAGCCTCCTGGACGGCAGGTTGCAAGTGTGCAGTACGAGCCAGTATGGTTTGTAAAGCTTGGGCAAACTGATCCATACGGTGGTCTAAACCATCCATTCTAGCCTCCTGATTAACTAGGAGCTGTGGTATGTCAGCAGGTTCCATTATGGCCCTGTTGTAATGTCACGATTCGGGGAACCAAACACGCCAACACACACACACACAAAGTGCCGTACCGGACCTTAGAGTGGCCGGGCTAAGCACACAAAGAATAGTCAGGAAACAAGCCGAGTAAAGGGGAACCAGAAGACAGAATAACGATAGACAAGCCGAGGTCAAAGGGTAGGAGAAAGTCACAAAGTCGGATAAACAAGCCAGAGAGTACGTAACCAGAAACACAAGTTCAGTATCAATACTAGCAGGTAAAGACCACAACAGGGCGAAGAGGAACAGGAAAGGTAAGTATATAAATCCAAAGGTTAATTCTGATTGTATAATTTCCAATCAGAATTAACAATCACACGTGGGAGATATCTAAACCTCCCACTGTGATTGAGGCACTGTGCCTTTAACGCCGGGTCAGGTGACTGACCCCAGCGTTTGTTAAAATGGGCGGTCTCCCAGCGTGCAGCGTCATGCATGCTGCTGCTGGGGGACACAGAGGAAGAGGCGGACGGCACCCGTGGGAGAGAGGATGCCGCCCACCGAGCGCACGTCTGGAAGGGGACCGCGGACGGCTGGAGGGTGAGTGCCACGAGCGGACTGCAGCCTCCCCTCGCAGCTGCCCGCGGGACCCTGACAGCCCCATGCAAGCAGAACAAACAAAATGCCCAAAGACCTACCTCTGTTACCCTCTCAGGTCCTCTCTACTAAACTAGGGAAACCCCTGTACATGTGCTACAATGCCCTCCTGGAAGGTCAATTAGGTGAAGCAAGATCATATATGACACAATGGGAGGGAGAGCTAGACAACCAACTAACATTGGCACAATGGTATGAGGCGATAACAATCACAAAGAGTGCTTCCAAGAGCCTCTCGCTATGGGAGGCATACTGCAAAATAGCCATGAGATGGTACCTAGTACCGCACAAATTAGCGCGCATTTACAAGGGTTCCTCCGGGCTATGCTGGCGTTGTGAGGGGGGTGAGGGTACCATGCTGCACATGTTTTGGACATGCCAGGCACTAGGTACATTCTGGAAACAGATACAAAGCCTTGTTGCGAACACTACCGGCCTCCTAATCCAGCTGAGACCAGAACATTACCTGCTACATATGATACCCGGGCTCTCACTGCACCCCCACAAAACAGTGCTAATAAACATACTTACAGTAGCAAAAATTCTTCTAGCCCAAAACTGGAAGAGCAAAGCGGTACCCACCATAGTGGCACTCATAGAGAGAATGGATGTCATAAGCTCTTATGAACGTATGGCCAGCAGAGTCCAGGGTCAGGGGACTAAATATGACAAAGAATGGGCAAGCTGGAACTGTAAGCCATAAGTCCAGTAACTAGTATAATACCCCATGCATCAGGACATACCGGCCACAAACCGGACCGTCAAACTGTTATTATAGTACCCAAGGACAGGCTAAGAATGGTTAGAGAACGCTAAATAGTAGGTGCAAGCACTGGGTAGCAAGGCTGGGGACTCTAAGTTATCCCCTTTCATCCCCCCCTTATGTTCCTGTTCCCCCCAAATACTGCCAACGCATTACCGATTGTACAAAGTCCGAGCCTCGGTATGAGGCCGAACCAGTTCAGGAGCAAATAACTATCCTATATTTGTTTGGAATGAGTGTACAATAACAGTTTCATGATGTATAAAACGTACCAAGCGTAAGACCGCAATGTCCGCACTGCATTGTCATGTAAACCTAGTGTACACAAAACTGAATGTAATGTATGCTTGTTCATGCTGTTGGCATAATAAAGACTATAGATGGAAAAAAAAAGAAATGGGTATCTTATTGATCAATTCCTCCTCCAATCTGACATGCCGTTAATCCTCATGTGTAACAGGTTTTACAGTCCGAAGAGCCCTTATAACGCCAGGTCGTTTAGCTCCATTTAGTTTAATGCCATTTGGACTTACATTTTAGAAGACTGCGTGTTGTGTCTACTGACCCAAATTGATGAAGAGGTATATTGTTCAATGAATGTGAGTATAGAGATAGTGAACACTCGGAGACAAATGCATGTTGTTGTTAAAAAAAAAACAAAAAAAAAAACAAACTTTTAAATACATTTCTGGTCATTCCAAATAAAGTGAAGGAAATACCTCAAATTCCTATACATGGGAACTTTTACATAAGCACGTTTTAGGTAGATTTTTGCAATCTAGTTTTTTATTTGCAGAATGATTTATAAAAAGAATGAAAATGTTAAAAAATATATATATTATATAGTTATGTGTTTGCAAAAAGTATGGAGACCATACATCTAAGGGATTCTGGACTTCGAGGTTGTAAAGATTGTAGATCTATCAGATTATATATCAGTAAATTGAATTTTTATGTAAATAGGGCATAGAATAAAATACATGAGTAATGAACAACAATGTGCCCATCATAAGTTAAATAAACAAAATGTACATTAATAGCAAAACCAGAGCTCAATAGAAGGCATCTTTTCAGGAGAAATGCCATAGCAGTGTGAGGTGTACCTTGGTAGTACAGCACATTGGGTGTGGTAAGGAGGGAGCGAAGGCTCCATTTGTGGAACAGGTATTATTCATTTCTTTTCATGTTGAACATTGCATGAGGTTGTAGAGGGAAATGTCCATCAGGACTATAATGATTGATTTCCTAAATTAAATTTCACAAAATGGAATAGAGAAACAAATGCACAACCACTATGAACTTAAATCTCACACCACAAACAGTAATGTGAAAGAATTCAATTTAGTAATTTCCAAAGTAATGAAATTTCGATTTACCTTCTGAATTGCCTTTGCATGCCTTTACATACCCTTTATTTTAGTAACAAGTCCTATGACAAGTGGTATCAAAGCCCTGTGGTTTTTAATAGAAATCATTAAAGGAATTATCCTGGAGTGCTCTGACAGGGCAGTGGCGCTCATCAATAAATTAGCAAACACTTTTAAATAGTATGGGGATAAATATAAGCATTAGGTAATGGCAAAGGATCTCAGAATTAAACGAGATTGTGGTCTGCTGCTCTACTGAGGAAAATAACCTTCATTTTACATTTTAAATGATGTCTCCTTGGAGACAGGAGATGCAACAAGTGCCAATGCTTCATGCTGATCACTCATTTACTTCCCTAAACCTGCCAGCAATATTCACAGTTTATTTTCAATAACCACTGATAGCTCTACTGCTTTCTTTAAATTAATAACTGTGTATTGTGTGAAACTGAAAAAGACAATTCAAGATTCTGCATCAGGTTTTGTGCAAATAACTTCCCTATCATATATCAATTTCAGATATTGGGAAAACTTGAATGTATATAATGTAAGTAAAAGAGTGACACTTGATGGCACCCCTTGCCATGTTATATATTGCTATGCACAAACAAGATGTTTTACCTGTTTCCATCATGTTTATGTCCCCTTTATATTTTTTTAAATTCTTTATTTTTGCAGAGCATGGAATGTCATACAGGCTCTCACAGACATGACATCAGAGTATTCATAACAATATAGAGAAACGTACATTTAACATGAAATGTCAAGAAAAAATGCCATAATATAATAATAATTATATATATATATAATATAGTAAAACAAAAACGAGTAGACAAAGAGAACTGTGTGATGTTAGTAGTCTGCACTTCTAAAATCCATGTCCAGATGTTAATTTATGGAACATGTAACATTGAGGAAAACTAAAATGTTACTAAGTGCTAATTAATGGAATCTGATTAATTGTAATTGAAACACATCAATTAGTATACATGATTAGAAACAAACTTATTTTAAAGGGATAATAAACTCTATATGGTGTGTATTCTCTTAACAGGGTAAATATTTAATCTACTCACAATTTCCCATTCATTTCAAAAGAGGAATTGCTCTTAAAGGGGGAAATGAAATTTCTCTCAAATTTACATAATTAAATAAAACATTGAAAATCAGCTATAACATTTTTTCATGCTAAGCTCTATTTTATTTTAAATTTATATTAAAGATTTACCAAATACAAATTATGATCAGTTCAGACGAGGCAAAGTCAGGTGTAGACACAAATATGTACTACTATTCCCCTTTATTGATGCACCATTAAAACAAACAGTAGTAGTTTTTTTTCATATTGTATTAAGAAAATAATGCTTAAATAAGTTTATTATTCCACAATTCTAGGAGAACCACCGGACTTTAGCATGGAAGCCGCACTCTTGCACTTCACCAAAGGAACTTTAACTCAATATAAGCAATCGATACTACGACACCTGCTAAATGCAGCCAAAGCACTGATCCCGGCCAGGTGGAAACAAACCCAACCACCCACTAAGGTCGAGTGGCTCCAGAGAGTAGAGGAGATCCACACAGCCGACATGCTCGGGAGAAGCAACAAACATGTCGAACTCTGGAGACCGTGTGTAACGGATCGCCTGGCACCCCGACTGAGTACCTCCGTTAAAGGATGCTCCTAGCGTTTCCTGAGGACTCCAAGCACTCTGGCAGACACCACAATCACCGAACCGGAGAAACAAATAAATTCTCCCAAGCATATGAATGCTGTACACAGTTGAATAGGAACCATACGAATAGGTTTACTCTCCTAGCAGTCAAACTGGAACAGCATACAATAAATCCTTCCCCCAATAATGAGACGACACTTCACTTTGAGGGTTAAACAGGAACTCCCTGTACTGGCACATACAGCCTCTTTTATTCACAATCCACAAAACATAGTACTGCCCACAGGGTTTTGCAGAACCACCAATAAACACATTACAACACATACAATGCAAGTACAGCAGCCAATCAGACACAATGGGAAAATAGAAACACACCCAGCATATTCCTCCCTTCTGCTTAGGAGATAATTGAGTCAATTACTGTATCTACTCAATTATCTCCAAGCTGAAAAGTTACTTTTTGTACATTTTTATAACTTTGTGAGTTAACATCGTACATACATAAAACTTATATTATTTTAACCAGTATAACTTGGGGACAAACATATCCAAAATTCACTTGAATAGGTTCAGGGGTTTAACGGTTAGGTCGAAGTCCTTTGTTTTCACTTGTAAGCATGATTTTTCCTGGCAAACCAGTTCCCACTGGTTTGGCAGTGTCCCTGGGACAACACCCTGCTGGAGAACAATGGATCCGGGGGAGGGGAAGAGGAAGTGTCCAAAAAGTTTCAGTATGTCCATACACTGTTTTTAAAAAGGCCAGCACAGTACAATAAAAGTCCATTCACTGTGCTTAAAGGGCCAGTAGCCGCACAATAAAATACAATATGCCCAAATATTGCATTCAAAAGTACAACTTTACCAGGGGCCATAGTCAGCAGGTAGGAGGCGGGCAGCCAGGCCTCTCCAATGCCAGGTGGCGAGGCGGGTTCCGCCACACCGTGGTACACATATATTTCACAAACGAGAGCGTAGGAAGGAGGGCGACAGGAAATCTAGTCAGCGAGATGCCTGCGCATACCTCGCCACCCTTTCCCGCCCTTAGCATACTAACACTAGACGACGCACTAGATGCACACCACACCATTGCTCACACCCTGTTGCTGCCCCCCCACCCCTGAGCAGAGCCGGGAGCCACACAACGAATTACGGAAGTCACGTGGTAATGCCACACGAGGCCACCATACACCCACACAGAAATCGGAGACACATATACCACCACACAGACCAGAAGAGACGATCCCATGATGTGGATCACATCTAGCCAGGGAAGCAACCTCATGACAAACCTACAACCGTAGACAAGAGCAACATTAGGACACCACACTGCCCCGCCCGAGATGAGGATGACACCCACAACATACGGTAAGAACCTAACACAGTAAAGAGACGGGTAAACCAACCGAACACAGACAGACACGGAAGCACAGCCACCACTACAGATAAACACATTGACCAACCACTTGCATAACGTCATAGACTCGTAAACAATGGATAGATACAAACGCAGCAAACAGCAGAAGGAACCCCAGAAGTGCCCTGACTGGACCACCTGGGATTAGATTACACCAGGGGGATGGTGGAAGGAAAAGGGTGACTTCGCCCTGATGCTATACTATACGGACCCACACCCCAAGACTGAGACAGGGGCCACAATAGACCAAATTCAGCCTCTATAGAGAGACGAATAGAAATAACTGTATGCACGCACCAGAGTATTCACAATTTCCAGGTGACGTTTCCATAGCATTATAGACGGACGCGAAGAGACAAACGAGGCTAACCATACTCTAACCTCGGGGACCACTAGGGGGCAGGAGCAAAGTATGGCTAGAATGCAGAGCACGGACCATGCCAGATTACCTGACCTAACGTGGTTATGCGCTCTTATCTCTTCCCCACCGATAGTTGAACCTAAAGCAATACAATACCCAATACAAAGCAGTCATAAGATGATAAAACAAAGGACCTTTGAGTCCACATCTACTGCAGGCTTGCGTGCCCAGTTTTCATGACGCGTTACTCAAAGTTATACTTAGCACATGTTGTGCTACCATTGCCATAATTACTATGCCAGTAGAGACCTGCGAGTCTCATTGAAACCGGTTATTGATTGAAATGCAAATAAAAACCATATTTACAAAAAAAATTAAGTTTATTATTGTTGTGTTTTAACAGAATGAACTTGCACCATCAAATCACTTTTATTTATTATTTTTTTCATTTTGTGCAGGTTTAAATGTCCTTGAAAACATATAGGTTGTTGGAATTCATTCTCTAGTTGCATTCAATAGACATATATCACAGTGGAACAGTGCATAAGGTTTTTGAATTATGTTCTCAACTGGTTTCAAACATGACCTGTTTAGATGAGACTAAATGTGTTCATACAAGCTTTATCTTCCTGTTACATTACCAAATATATATTTTTTGGGAATCTCAGTATGGTTTCTTTGTCCAGATGCATATACCGCTAGGAAGCCTCAGTATTTTTTTCTTGAAGTAGTTCTGCTTTGTCAGCAACTAACCTTGATATATAATTAAGCATTCAAATAATGGATTCCAGTTCTTTCATAGAGTGAGCAGGATTCACACATTCCATTGATATTATTTTCTATCTTTAAAGGCTTGTTGTGTCAAAAGAAATTAAAAGCTTTTGTATGCTGTCCATGTTCAATTTCATATACTTTTCATTTCAACACATCTGTGTTCTTTCATTGTGCTCATCAATAGCAGACTCACACGCCAGTAGGTCAGCAATGATCACTTTAATACAGTCTAACTTATAATGGTTTAGTGTGCTTTCTTAATAATTTTTCATCTGAGTGGAACTATTATTATTATATTAGTGAAATGTCACATTATAAATGTTGTGTGGCATTTCTGCAGATAAATCAATAAAATATATATGTATTTCCTTTTTTTTTTTTTTAACTTTCTCCTTCACTCAATATAGTGTAGAGTAGTATTAAAGATTGACTAGACAAGAATTTCTCCAATTCAACTACTGTGTAGTGATGTCCCCAACGGTTCGCTGAACAGTTCGCCACGGACTCATCATTGAGTAAACTTTGACCCTGTACCTCACAGTCAGCAGACACATTCCAGCCAATCAGCAGCAGACCCTCCCTCCCAGACCCTCCCACCTCCTGGACAGCACATTTCACATTCATTGTGAAGCTGCATTCTTAGTGAGCTGTCCAGGAGGTGGGAGGGTCTGGGAGGGAGGGTCTGCTGCTGATTGGCTGGAATGTGTCTGCTGACTGTGAGGTACAGGGTCAAAGTTTACTCAATGATGAGTCTGCGGTGAACCGTTCGGCGAACTGTTCGGGACATCACTACTACTGTGACATTGAATTTAGCAAACGTATAGATTTATGAAGTTAACATTCAATAGTCAGAAATGTATTAATTAATTTGGGGGGTTGTACCCACACACACTTTCAAGGTTATTTATTTCAGTGAGAATATTTGAGGTATTTAAAGTGAATTCAAAATGAGTTTTACATTTGAAGCCAACATATCCAACGGAAAAATATCCAAGCTGACTTGGAGAATATTTCCAGTTTAGCTATTTTGGTCTTAAAGGACCACTCTATGCTCTATAACACCTTCATTGCAGTGAAGTTGTTATGGTGTGAGGAGATCTAGACACTGTCTTACTTTGAGGGGTTATACCATTACCCATTGGTTAAACCCCAAACTTTAGAAGACAGCAACTGAATGCTCTGCTCAGCTTTCTTTGTCCGATTGTCATTCAGGAAGTCTTGCAGTGGGCTCTGCTGGTCACTTGCTCCTAATTCTGAAAACCAAATGAAGAAGATATTTACTTGGTCTTTTACTTGGTTTTCTGAACACTATATATTGACTAATTTTTATCATGCAATTATGCACTGTTGAGAAACATTATTGTTTTCCTTGGTGATTTATAGGATTGTGCATGTTGCAAATTTACAGTTTTGAAACTTTTTGGTTCTGAAGAATTTTGATTAAAAATATTTCAGAGCAATTTTAAACTACAGGTTGGTTTGAAACATTTTGAATCTATACGAAAATAGCCAGGCAAACACTATAATGAAAGAAAAAATGGTGCCTAAAATAAAACACTAATAAAAAATAAAAAAACTCTTAAATTGTAATTCAAGTGGCAGTGACTACCAGATTCGTGCGCAACCAACATTTTTCGGTTCTTCAAAATTGATATGGTTCTGATTTTCTAAAATTTCCGATTGTGGAAATTTTGGTCGAAGTTCAATTCAAAATTCTGGGATGCAAAAGGAAACAGAATTCTGCCAAATTTGTATTCTGACTGATCCGAATATCCAAGTCTAGTAACTGATGATCAACAGCCTATGATCAAAATATATAGAGTTTCTTATACCCAGTGACTAATACAAACCGTTTACTGTATAAATACTACATACATTTATTTAAATTAATTACATCCTTTTTAACTCAATATGTTCTCCTTACATAATATAACAAATTTCAGGTTCATGTTGAAGGCATCATCTTGTATAGACATTTCTAAATAGCATCTGTTTGAATGATCTCACGTGCCCTTGTCACTGTTCTGGCCTTGGGTAAAATCATCCTACCAATGTTAACATAAGGCTCTGGCATATGCTGTTGTCTTCAACAAGTACAAACCAATATAAAAAAAATGCATGTTTTCTTTAATTCCAGGTAAAGTTTCTATCTACATCATTAGATTTCCTTGCAGAATGTAATTTATTAAACACACAATGTTTTTGTATTATTCTTGGACTTTTCACCATCACAGAAGCAATAATAATAATAATAATAATAATAATAAAAACACTGTAAGCTTCTGTAAATTCAACATTTAAAATTGTTTGAAATGCCTATTCAGAAAAAGTATAGGCAAAATCAAGATTTTATTTTAAAATAAGAATGCACAAATCAAAAATGAAAACACAACTGACAAATTATGAAAGACAACCTTCAAGCTTCTCAACCATAAATCTTCATGCACCTCCCACCAGGTATGTCAACCTCCACACTAAAATTTGTAAAAAAAAATAATATATATTGTTAGAATTGTATCCTCAGTTCTCCTCTGCTCACTCTCAAGCTTAGCATAGCAGCATATTTTTTCGTCTTGGCGTGTTACCACAAGTAGTCTATCAAATAGACCTGGTATTGATAAACAGTCCAAAAAGGTAATCTCCGTACACACTCTGCCATATATGTTTAACCATGTAAACATGAGACTTTTGGTTAAGCCTCACAATTTATATATGAAATGCTTTTAGTTTTTGTTATGGTGTTTATATTAAATAACAGTGTTACACCATTCACTATGTTTTTGTTAATTCTTAATGTGCTATAATTTCACTTTGGTGATTGACTACATTGTCAAAGTGTACCACTGGAAACAATATATTTTACTACCACATCACATAGAAGGAGCTGCTTAATATAAACTCATTTTTGGCTTAGTGACCTGTGTTATCAGAGTTGGTCTGTAACGTGGTTTTTGTTTATGTACCATGTTTGAAAATGCTTGATAAAATAATTCTTGCCAGGTATAATCATTATGTAGATACTTTTTCCCTGATTGTGCACCATAATCAAATGCTTTCCCTTTGAATGCACCCATAAATATGATGTATCTTTTATTTTCACAGATTTGCTTACCACAATTTCTATGCAACAAGTGCAACAAAAGAAAAATAACTCATAATATACAAAGTTATTCATCTTGCTTGCTACAATGCCTCATATGTGTACGATTTCAATTAATTTTTGGAAGTTAGAAGGCAAATATTGCAAGGATTGAATTGCTTTACTAAAGCTAAACCTTTGTAAACGTCCCATTTTTGTGTAGTGATTTTCACAGAATGCAAAACCACTACAAAAAAATATATTATTTGTTGAAAATAGTCCCCCAAGGGTATATAACTTAGATTATGCTATTCTTTTACTTATTTTATCACCAAGCTCTGCCAAAACTGCTGGTTATTGGATATGTTTTGTGTTTTTTAAGTTGTTTAATTGTTGTGGGGAATTTTACAGACTGTGTGTCTCATTACTAGAAGGACCTCAGATTCATACTCTACTACTACTGTTATAAGGAAAGCAATAACCTGCATATAGACATTTGCCAGATGTGCTACTTCTACTTTTTAGTAGATTTGCACCTAGGCAACTGACAGCTATGGCGTGTAATCATTCATTGTCTCTCAGGGTGATTTGACAGTCTAGGAGTCAAAAAATCACTATAACTAGACTGTTTTACTTATGATGTAGCCAAAGATAGCCTGATACATTCAAATCACAGTCTGAGTATAGTATAGTATTTAAAACAGGGGAGGTATGTAATAAAATGTACTAGTGGCTTATGATATTTAGTGTATACTTGCTAATGAAAGGAGACAAAATTACAAAATGGGGGAACTAGAGGCAATAGAATACACTCAACAATAAGGCATAATTGAAAAATGATAGGATGAAACATATGGCTGGGTATTTAACTTAAATGGTTACACATTATATAGAAAGGATAGGAAAGATGGAGGGGTATGTTTCTATCTCAACTATGAGTTAAAACCAAATATTAAACAAATGTTATGTGATAATCAAAATGTGCGAGCCTTATGAACTTAGTTAGATATCTGCTTGGGGTAAAAGAAAGGAATCAATTATTGGTTGGACTATACTACAAACTACCTAATATTGATATTGCTATGGACGATCAGCTGTTAGAGCAAATTAGGAAAGCTGCATTTCTGGGTACCACCAATGATTGGACATTTAATTACCCGGACATAAATTGAGATAGCGGTACTATTATCTTTACTAGAGAAATCACGTTTGAGCCTATTAAATGATACCTTCATGTCACAGTTGGTAGAAGCATCAACTAGTAAGGATGATTATCTGGATTTGGTTATAACAAACAATATTGATAATCTGTCAAACATTCAAGTAAAGGAGCACTTGGGAAATAGTGATGACAATATTGGGTCTTTTGAAATAAACTCAAAAATGTAAGTGCACATTGGGAATGCTGAACTATATAATGTAAAATAAGACAAATTTCAATAAGACATCCTCAATGCAATTAGATCTAATGAAGAAATCAAAGGCAACCATCCCCCAACTGTCACCGCAAAATTGCCGCCTATGCGGATAACTTATTTTTCATTATTAAAAGCTTAGTTAACTATTAAAATCAACTAATCCAAATCAGAAATATTAAACCTCTTGTTTGGCATTGAGTTGTCCTTGGAACTGCAAAACAAATATTGTTTAAAACCAATGCCATCAACTACCCCCTTTCCTACATCAAATCACAAAAGATCTCCAGAAGTGGTCCCTACCCCATATTGCATGGTTAAAGGACCACTCTAGGCACTCAGACCACTTCAGCTTAATGAAGTGGTCTGGGTGCCAGGTCCAGCTAGGGTTAACCCATTTTTTCATAATTATAGCAGTTTCAGAGAAACTGCTATAATTATGAATGGGTTAAGCCTTCCCCCCTAATCCTCTAGTGGCTGTCTCATTGACAGCCACTAGAGGCGCTTGCGTGCTTCTCACTGTGATTTTCAGTGAGAGCACGCAAGCGTCCATAGGAAAGCATTGTAAATGCTTTCCTATGCGACGGGCTGAATGCGCGCGCAGCTCATGCCGCGCGTGCGCATTCAGCCGGCGGGGAGGATCGGAGGCGGAGAGGAGGAGGAGAGCTCTCCGCCCAGCGCTGGAAAAAGGTAAGTTATTACCCCTCTCCTCCTTCCAGAGCCGGGCGGGAGGGGGACCCTGAGGGTGGGGGCACCCTCAGGGAACTATAGTGCCAGGAAAACGAGTATGTTTTCCTGGCACTATAGTGGTCCTTTAAGTCAGATGCAAGTTCTCAAAAGAAACAACCTCTCTCATATGCTGTACCTACTGTTGGCTCTGGCAATCCTAATTCCCCGTCAATTCTTTTCCCAAATTTAAAGCACCTTCACCACCTATGTTTGACACAACAAATCAATAGTAAAGAGAAAAAGGGGATTGGGGGCACTCCCGGAACTCACATTTCTCAGCAATGGTGCAGCCTTAGACATCAAATTGTATATGCCGTCCTTAAGGGGCCGGTCCTAAAAGCTGCTGAGCGGCATAGAACATCCACGCCGTCCTTTATACTTACCGGGTCCCCGTCGGCAGTTGCAATCCTAATGACTGCCTGAGAGCCAAAGCAGTCCCCCTCTGGCAGATAAAGCCCCCCTTGGGCCATGTGATTGCGGGGTCCTTGCAATCACATGGCCAGAATGGCGGTCTGCAGCTCTGCCTGCAGGGGGACTGCCTGGAATGTCAGGAAGTCCCCAATATGCCTGTATAAAGGTTTTATAAAGTTAAATAAAGTTTGAAAACACTTTATTAATTCAATAAAAAGTACTTAAGTACTTGGATCATATATATTATATTTATAGAAAACATTCTTAAGCCTCTATTTATTAAGACTGAGAGCTTTTTTACAGGACACTTCATACTTCCTCTAACTTAACCAGATAAACGAACTACCTGAAAACACTATCCTCGTTACCATGGATTTGGATTCCTTATACAGTAATATCCCACATAAGGATGAAATTGAGGCCTGCATTAAATGTCTCTCATCCCACAAACCAACACACAAATATGATATACTCACACATACCCTGTTTTAATTACAATAGCTACTTGCAAATGACAGGTGCAGTGATGGGCACAAAAATGCCAACACAACGCACTAATCTTTTCATGGCTGACCTTCTCAAATCATAGTGTGAGTTTATTGGATTGCACAATAACTGTCATCAATGGCATTCTTCATTCATTTGTATATAGAAAACCCACAGACAGGTAAAGCTACCTCCACAATTCCAGCTTCCATCCCAATCACACCAAACAAGGTATCATCTACAGCCAGATTCATTTTTAATTTTAACACTCTGATCCCACATGGCCTGAATTCAGACTTTGAGATTTGCCATTTGTTTTAATTACAGGTATTTTATAGGTTCTATTAATAACATTTTATTTCTATATATCTTGGATGTAATAATTCAAGAAATTGAATCAGTTTGGCTTAGAGAGATAGTTTTATTTATTTTTACAAACATATCTATGCCTAATGAGTGACAGCTATAATATCGATTTATAAATATGGAATTTTAATATTATTTTAACATCATAAGATGCACTATTATGATTAGGATTATTTAGGATAAAGACTCCTTGTTCTTGTGGGATATTATACCTAGTCTGAAAACCCTATTTTTAAATATCCTTTCATGAGATACATTATTAGGATCAAGATTACTTGGGATAAACAGCCTTTGTTTCTCTATGATATTATATCTATGTTGAAGATTTTATTCATAATGTTTTTTATTTGTATTTGTATTTTATTTTTTAGCTTGAGTAAAGTATACAAAATATATGCTGTTAATAGCTTTAATATGCACCTTAATATGTATTAATACTGCACAGGTTGCGGACAAACTAAGTACCTTAATATGCTGCGCACAGACCGGACCCGGAAGAGAAAGCTACAAGCAACTTAAAAAGATGCCGGGAAAAGCTCTGCTGAAATATACCGACTGAGGAAGCCCCTGCAGGGGAGAAACGCGTATCGGACTGTTTAACCTACTATCAAAGTACCAATTTGGACTGATTTACATTATTGGATTTATTTTTATCCTGGACTTATGTTTTATGTCCCCATATATATATTTTTTACAATGTTTGCCATAGTTGTATGTGCTTACTGACCCAATAAAGTGTGTTTATACCTAAGAAGGTCCTCCTACTCTATTACCACTAAAATCCACTGGAAGAAGGATTAGGGACATCCTTTAAAAGTCCCTCAGTGCTACTCATGAGAGCCATATGAATGTTGTGTTCTTTTTTACAGAATCATCAGATGTGTTCCACCTATTGTATGTATTTGTTTTATATTGTTTAGAGTGGTATAAGGTGGGTTATAGCATTTATTGCCAACACATTTTTCCCACATATTTTGTATTATATTTTTTACGTTATATCCTGTAGCATCGCTCCCTGGTAATAATATATAGGCCAGTACCGCGACTCTGCTGGACTGCGAAGTTGTCGTCCTCCTCAAAGGCTTTCCACAACATGCCCGGGCCACTGTAGTTCTCCCCCCCCCCCCGACTGAACGCCCTCTGCTATCCAAGACTCTTGCTGGACTGTGCACCACCATAGCGCCCGCTATGAGTCGTCCAGGATCAGTTCCCTCTCTACTAGGGACTCAAGGTGCCTTACCAGCTCCGTCAGGGTTGTTCCCCTAGAAACGCCATCCGCCACAAGCGGTGTTCCCACAAGCGGTGCGCTATGCCAGGAAGGCTCTTAAACTGAACTTCCTCCAGTGAGTCGTTCTATGGTTCTTTCCGTGATGCATCCCTCCATTTCAGGTCATTCTCCTCCTTGGAGAATGCCCCCTTCTCCCGAATTCTTTGCCCATCCTTCCTCTGAAGTAGTGCTGGTTTTCCCAAGGCTAGGAAGCCATCCCACCGCTTTCCACCAATTGTAACGGAGCTCCCTGTACCCCTGGCTGGGTACCTACGCCGCTACCTTGCTGGAACAGGGGACAAACCGCAGCACTTCTGCCCACAATTGCCGTGGCTTGACTGAGGGCCCTGGAGCTGCTCCTTTCTGGAGCCAAATGGGGAATTAGCTCTAGTCTTTACAAGGACTTTCCCCGTTAAATCCCCTGCAAGCTGGAACAGCAGACACAGGAGTAAATCTTCTTTCCCTCCAATAACAGGATGACAGACAGTTTTGGAGTGTAAGCTGCAATGGCATTTTAATGGAGGCAAACTGGCCTTTTATGCAAGTTTCCCAACAAGGGCGACACCCAGGTGGACCTTGTTGGGCAAACCAGTAAAAACAGAGTCATACAGTGAGACACTCCAATACACAAATAATAGAATCCCTCCTCTGTGCTTGGTAGAAAATTTAATCAGGAACTGTAGTAATCTAACCCAATTATCTCCAAGCACAGAAACAACATACAATTTTATGAAGCCCCCAAAAGTACCTTAAAAACACACAAAACCCCATAAAGTGATCTCCAGATAGCCCTGATCTGGGTGTACAACATATCCAAAAATCACCCAGATCGGTTCGGTGGTTCAGGAATTTCCTGGAAGTCATAGTTTTATATCCATTAGGTATATTTCTTTATATCCTCTTTAAGGGTGGCATATCTACTTTTAGCCATGAACGTGCTAGAGCTCTCCATGCTGTTAATGTTATTTTGTGGAGCAATTTCTGTTCCCTTTTCGTCCAATCGTCTAGAGATCTACTGAATAGATATGTCCAGGGGTTCAGGTCAGGTGCCCTATAGGAGTGTTTGATTAGGTAAAAAGATTTTGTCCATAAGTTTTGTACCCGTGGCCACACCCCCTCCCAGCAGTCATCAGATGGTGCTTTTCACCTGAACATTGTTTTGTATGATTGTTCTTGAAGGGATACACATATGGACACTGCGTTGTTAGCCTCCCATATTTCCCTCCACTCCACTCCACTCCCTGCAGGACTTATGTTAATGTGCCCCACTCTTCTGTTTCTTAGTTATGAGTCCCGATTGTGTGCATTCATTCAGGCACATTCTATCAAAGAAGGTTAATGGTCCCTTCCCGCCTTTTGTATGAGTGGGTGTTGTGCGTAGTCCTTGAGTTGCAAATACCAAAAGAAACCGGTGGGTGTGAGGTGTGCTGTCTGTTGTAAGTGGTCGAAAGTAACTATACTATTGTTCTTGAACATGTGGCATATTCTCTGTAGCCTCTCTTTTTCTAGGTTTGCAAAGTCTCTAGCTACCATGCCCGGGGGAAAAGCCCTTTTTCTCAGTAGGGGAGTTAGTGGGGATGGGGAGGAGGCCAATTTGTATTTTAAAGCGGATGCGTCCCATAGTCTCAGGGAGTTTAAAATAGCCAGGCATGTGGTTCTCAGAATTGGCCTGTCTTCTTTGGGCACCCACATGTGGTATTGGGGTAGATCCGGTTCCGTTAAGAGGGACTCTAGGTCCACCCATCTCCTTATGTCCAGTGGCGCGTGCCACATGGCCACCTGGGAGAGTTGTGCTGCTAGATAATAAAAGTATAGTTGTGGAAGTCCCAGGCCCCCCATCTGTTTATGTCTGTATAGGATGTTTCGGGATATTCTGTGGCGACTATTTTGCCATATGAAGTCCCCAATCACTTTTTGTAGCGGGGCTAAGTCTGATTTTAGGAGCTTAACGGGTAGTGCTTGGAAAAGGAATAGGATACGGGGCAGTACATTCATTTTTACTGTATGGATACGCCCTATCCAAGAAATGGGTTTATCTAGCCATTTATCCATATCTTGTATTAGGGTTCTCATAAACGGGGCATAATTCAGTTGGTACAATTTGGCCGTGTCGTTAGGTAGTAGTATCCCTAGGTACTTTAGGTGGTCTTTTGCTATGGGGATGTTATAGTTTGCCCCCAATGCCACCGTGTACTCCGCAGACATGCCCAACAGGAGGGCAATAGATTTTTCTAAGTTGGCCTTGTACAGATGATCCCAGGCACAATAGGCTATGGGAGCACCCGAAGAAAGGGATCTATGGGTATGCACTTGTATATATTTAAAATAAAAAAACTTTATTATAGGGTACGAATTCCCCAAAAAGAAAGGAAACTTAAAAAACCATCACTTCTAAACTAAACATACAGGGAGGGACTCAAAATAGAAGCAGTATAGGATCAAGGGAATATATATATATACGGGGAGTCAAAATAATGGTTGAGAGATATCTTTAATTTATAATGACTCTCTTGTTATATGTCCCTAACTGAATACTATTCCCTCGAAAATAGAAGGATCCCAAAGTTGCTGATCGCTCTACTATATATGTATAGCATGATAGATACATCTTTAAGATAAGATGGTAATGTCTCCACAAATGGACGTAAGATTTTGTCCACATATATGCTTCCCTTGCAGGTAAAATTATTGGATCCAGATACTATTGGTCTTGCAGTAAGTGGTTTATACTGTTTATGAATTTTTGGTAAACAATAGAAGGTGGAAACTGTTGGATTTTTTATATAGATACTGCCATATTCCTCTTTTGTTAGTATATTGCTATCAAATGCCTGATGCAAGAGGGTCTTGTATTCTAGCTGATATTTAGGGGAGGGATCAGATGACAATACCCTATAGGTCTTTTTATCCAAAAGGATAGATTCAGCTGTCTGTACATAGTGCGGTCTATTCATTAGGACAATATTGCAGCCTTTCTCTGCAGGCTTTATTATGATATTTTCATTATTCTTAAGATCACATAGGGCTGCCCATTCTTTAAGGGCAGTTAGGTATTTTTTCCTTTGATCTAGAAGTTATAGCTACATTTGCAATCGCTCTCCACGGCTATATTGAGATACTATTTTACTACTTAAATCCTTTGAGGCAATTACACTTTCAGGGACTTTCGGACTAGATTAGTCTGTGCTCCTTTGGTATCTGTCTCCCTTTCAAGTAGGGATACTTTGTATGTGTGTTTATATAGTAGCTAAAGATACAGTTGCATTTTTTATATATCCTCTGAGTCAATTTTTCTCAGAGCGTTTTGAAACAGTTCAGTCTACATATTTCTGTGTCCGCCTGTTCCCAAGTAGAGTCACTCTGTATCTATTTCACACAAATGAGCTAAGCAGTTCTTTTCAAGTTCATATCATCAGACAGAACATTTATTCTATGTCTATAGTCTTGATCTATGATCTATATAGATCAACTCTGAGTATTGTTCTAGCTCTATACCACGAGCATTCAATTCAGTATCTATCATTCTATACATATATAGTAGAGCAATCAGCAACTTTGGGATCCTTCTATTTTCGAGGGAATAGTATTCAGTTAGGGACATACAACAAGAGAGTCATTATAAATTAAAGATATCTCTCAACCATTATTTTGACTCCCCGTGTGTGTATGTGTATATATATATATATATATATATATATATATATATATATATATATATTCCCTTGATCCTATACTGCTTCTATTTTGAGTCCCTCCCTGTGTGTTTAGTTTAGAAGTGATGGTTTTTTAAGTTTCCTTTCTTTTTGGGGAATTCGTACCCTATAATAAAGATTTTTTATTTTAAATATATACAAGTGCATACCCATAGATCCCTTTCTTCGGGTGCTCCCATAGCCTATTGTGCCTGGGATCATCAGTCCAATTCTTTTGTATCTACATAGGGAACTATGGACACACTATAGATTCCTATTATTAGTAATCTTATACACTTTTCTTTTTTTTTTTTAAGTTGGCCTTATAGCCTGAAAAAGCTCAGAATTGGGAGAGGACCCCCTGCAGGGCGTCCATGGAGTCCCCTGGTTCCGTAAGCTTTAGTAGGACGTCATCTGCGTAGACAGAAACAAGGAACTCCTGTCACCCCTACAGAGATCCCAGTTATGTGGGGGTGTTTCTGCAGGGCTTGCAGGAGCAGTTCCAGCGTAAGCACAAACAAAAGCGGGGAAAGAGGGCATCCCATTCGACCCTATCAAAAGCTTTCTCCGCATCTATTGCTACCATTAAGGTTGGGGTATTCATGGTTTTTTTTATCACCAAATGAGGTCGATGTTCTTTCTGGTATTCTCGAATAATTGTCGATCTGGAATAAAGTCCACTTGGTCCGGGTGTATCAATGTTTTTAGATGGGGGTTAAGGTGGTCCGCCAGGATTTTCGCTCGTATCTTGATGTCGTGGTTGATGAGAGAAATGGGCCTGTAGTTGTCTGGGAGTAGGTGGTCTCTACCCGGTTTCTGGAGTAAGATAATGTTGGCTAGAGACATCCCACCTTCCATGAAATCATTGAATAGCTGTTCCAAGTGTTAGTTCTTCCCTGAAGGTTTTGTAGTATTCCCCGTCAAATCCGTCTGGTCCTGGAGCCTTATTGCCTTTAAGCTCTGCTATCGCCCTGTCTATTTAGTCTCCAGTGATAGCGTCGTTCATGTGCATCGCCACCGTCGTTGGGAGCTTCGGGAGATCCAGGTCGTTTAGGATGGCGTGCATCTTAGCTTCTGCTGTTTCCTGAGCGGTGGTGTGTGATTGTAAAGTGTAGTAATCCGTGAAAACCTGTGCAATGTCTGATGGAGTGTTTTTGATGGATCCATCCTTTTGTTTAATCGTAGTGATGTGTGTCCTGTCTTGACATAGACGTAGAGTTCTGGCCAATAGAGTATCCTTCTTGTTTGATTTTTCATAGAAGGTCCTCTTGGACCATGTGATAGCTTTGGCGGTGTCGTCCAGGAGTAGTTCGGTGATGGATCTCCTGGTCTCATTCAGTTGTTCCAGGAGCTGTAGGGTTGGTGCGGTTTTGTGTTTTTGTTCTAGTTTTCATAGCGAGTCCAGCAACTGGGTCAATTTCTGCGTCTTTTATGCTTTCTTTCGCGTGGCCAATTTTATACATGTGCCCCTTATCACCGCCTTGTGTGTGACCCAAAGAGTGCTTGGGGAGATGTCTTCTGTATCGTTGTTGTGAAGTAGTCCTGTATGTCCTGTCGTATTGACTTCAGTGTTTCGTGGTCTCTCAGCAAGTAGGGACTCATTCTCCAATTCCATGGAGACGCTGTACATAAGTTCCCCGAGGTTAGAGAGATGTCGGTGTATGGTTCCTATCGCCGAAGCAGTCACCCTAGCCATGCAAACGTTCACCAGGAAGTGATCGATCCTGGAGTAAGTCCCATGTGGAAACAAGTAAAATGTATAGTTGAGGTCACTGGGATGTTGTGCCCGCAATGCGTCTATTAAGCCGTTGCCATGGATGAATTAGTGGAGCAATTTTTCTTGACTCCCCCTGCCCTGCGACCTTGGTTGGCCATCTCTGGAACTCCTGTCCGTGGCCGGACACAGTACATCATGCCGTGTGGCAGAGCTTTGATTTTTTCAGTTAGGTTATCCCAAAAAAGCTACATCTGGGGTGTTGGGGGCGTATACATTGACTAAGTGTACTGGGTGGGAATATAGGGTACCTGTAAGCACTATGTATCTGCCCTCTGGGTCCAGGCCTGAGCTTAGTATGTGGATTGGGCATTTGTATGAGTATAGCTACCCCATTAACCTTTCGGAGTGACCTAGCTTCCTATGTAGTGGGGTATGTGCGGTGGCGCAGTTGGAATGTTGTGCGTTTGGAGATGTGTGTTTCCTGTAAAAAGGCTACGTCCGACCCCAATCTCTTAATTTCCCTGAACATCAGTCATCTCTATTTGGGGGGCGTTCAGTCTTTTAACGTTAATGGATGTTAGTTTTAAGGCCATATCTGCGGTTGTGAAGTATGCCATTTATTGTCCTGTGCCACCCCTCCTCGACCTGTCCCATGGCCAAGAGCATAGATGGCCAAGAGTCTGTAAGTCCCCGCAGTACCACCCTGATCGCCCACCAAGTCCGACGCATGGGGAGGGAGTTGAAAGGAAGTGGTGAGGAGGAAGAAGGAGAAAGAGTAGGAAAGAGTAAGAGTATAAGTAAAGTGAGTATGTCTTGTCTTACCTGTCGCCAGACTGGTGTGGGGTGTAGGTCCCAATCCCATGCCCCTAGTAAGGGGTGGTATAGGAAATGTGGGTTCCTGTACCGAGTACAGGAACCCACATTTCCTATACCACCCCTTACTAGAGTACAGGAACCCACTGGGGGTCCACTTTGGTGGTCCAGGGTTTCCCTAGTCAGGGTCCTGTCACGGAGGGGGAGGAGAATGCACCCTTGGCCTGTAGATGCCTCCTGTTGCTGCAGTTGAGATCAAGTGTGTCGGATTGTGTCCCTATGTGTCTGTGATGTGAGGAGTTGTACCCTGCACACAGATGGATCTGTCAATATTTCGAGGTTATCTCCTCTTTTAGCTATGATGTGAGGTGCTGTAGTTACACTTCTCTAGAAGCCAAATTAAGATATTAATTCTTTTAACTGTATGCATTGTCACTTGTTCTTTTTCGTGAGGCCCATCTGGTGAGGTGGGGGGGCTAGGTTTGTTGCACGTGATATAGGACAACAACATGTATATAATGGGTATAAACCTAAACATACACAGTGAACAATGTAGATATAGTAGGCAACCATCAATATTTTACGGGGTGTGATCTTCTAGGGGCATGTGAGTGCTCCTGTTATTCACCTCTTCTGACTGCTATAAATCAAGGTTATTTCCCCTTTTCCAGCTATGATATGAGGTGGTATAGGTACACCTCTCTATAAGTCAGATTAAGAACTTAACTCTTTTGACTGTATGTATTATCGCTAGTCCTTATCGTGAGGCCTGTCTGGTGAGGCGGGATGTATAGGTTAGTTGCGTGTGATATGGGGCAACAATATGTATATAACAAATATAGTAATCAACCATTCAAGAAATTAACTCTTTTAACTGTAAACATTGTCTCTTGTCCATTTTGTGAGGTCTTTCTGGTGAGGTGGGGTGTGTAGGCTTGTTGCACGTAATATAGGACAGCAATAGGTTTAAAATGGGTGTAAACCTAAACAAACACAGTTAACAATATAGATATAGTATGCAAATATCAATGTCATTTTGCCGGTCCCCCCCACCCCCCCTGCCCTGGGGTGTCTTCTTCCCCTGGTGTAGCACCGTGGGATGTTGTCACATATTTCAAAGGTAATGGTGTATAGTAGCGCTTCATCCTCCCCCTGCCATATCTGTGATCGTCACCCCCTGTGAGAGGCCTGAGTGAGGATGAAAAGTACGCAGGTCAGGTGTGCCTGGCGTATGATAATTCGTATGAGAAAGACGCACACCCGACCCGGTACTTAAAGCCATAACTTCCCATATATATGTGAGAAATCAGAGTCTAGTTTGTCTGTGTCGGGTTCAGGGTCTGCATTGGCGTTGTGAGTGGTATATCGGCCGGGAGAGTTTTGTTTGACCTCTAAATGTGGTTGTAGTCGGGTAATAAGGCTACATGGTCCCATTGCGTGTCGGGTCGGTCATATTATGTCTGGGTTTAGACTGTCTGTTCGTGTCTCCCGTATCCATTGTTATTTGAGTCCCACAGTCCTAT
>OW240915.1:115577136-115632306 GCA_933207985.1 Pelobates cultripes
GCAGTGAGTGTGGGTGGGCAGTGATGGTGTAGTGAGCAGTGATGGGGCAGTGAGGGTGGGTGGGCAGTGAGGGTAATGAAATATCTTGAAATATAATCCCTGGTGGTCCAGTGGCAGCAGTCCCTGGTGGTCCGCAGGGATGACTTCCGTCTGCAGCTCCGCGAGAGCTGCAGACCTCGTTCTCGCGAGCGCCTGTCAGAGCGTTGCTGTGGTAACCCAGTGAGCTCGCGAGAACCTTATTACATGATCTGCAGCTCTGCACTCGGCCGAGCTGCAGATCAGCGGCTGGCTCTCCGTGTGGGCAGACCATGTGGAGGAGCCACCCGGCGGCATACTGGGCAAGCCGCCGGGCCCCCTCTCACTGTCGGGTCCTCGCCATGGACTGAGGACCCGACAGTTCAGTCTGCCCCAAGGCGATTTAGGCAGCCGCGAGGCCCTAGGCGGCCGCCTAAATCGCCTAATTAGAGAGCCGCCTCTGCTTGTAACACTGATATCTGTCAGGAATCCCTGAATAACCCTTCACATGTATATATTTAGATAACCCAAGGTATTAAACGTGGGGTATTTTGACTCTTTTCATGCAACCATTTTACCACCAATCTATGCCAAATTTAAAATAAATAATAATAATATAATAATTGCAGATTTATTTATCACATATAGCAATTTAAGAATTCATGTACAAAGAATCTTAATGGTTACTGCCAAAGAAGACCCCAAAACGTGTTCAGCAACATCTCCTGAGTACAGGGATACCCCCCCTGTATAGGTGTGTCAGGTTCTCTGGGGGCTAAAAGACCTTATTTGGAGGGTGTGCATTCCAGTTTTCCAACTTTTCTCAGCTAGTCATCATGCACCCATGTCCAATTTTGGGACATTTTTGAAGCCCACCAATGTGATTTACCCCCATCAAACCATATATTTTTGAAAAGTAGACACCCTAGGGTATTTAAGATGGTGGTATTTTAGCACTTTCCATGCACTAATTCTATCACCAGTCTTTTTCAAACTTTTGGGTAGTTATTTTTTTAAGTTATTTTTCTCATACAAAATACTTTAGGCATGGATTCTCAGTTCCTGTTATGTGTATTACTGACAAAGAACACCCCAATATGTGTTCAGTAACATCTCCCGAGTACAACAGTGCCCTCAATGTACAGCTTTTATGGGTTTTTGTAAACTTACAGGGGTCAAATGTAGGGATTTCCCCCTTTCCATGTTTGCACATTGAAATTTGCCAGATTGGTTTGCTGGTCCTATGTTGCCTTCGAGACCGTATAGAAGCCCAGGGATGAAAATGAACCCCACCATTTGTAAACGTAGACAAACCACAGTATTCAAAATGGGCTATGGCAAGTCTTTTGTAGTAGCAACTTAGCCACAAACGCTGGCCAAAGTTAGCATTCATATTTGTTTTTTTGCATTTTTTTACACAAATACTGCACTTTTACTGGGGATTTCATCGTTGTGATAGGTTTTACTGTTTTAAACACTCGTATTTGTGATCAGTGAAGCCTCCCAAGTATAATACCCCCCATGTACAGGTTGGAAAGTTAAAGGGGCAATATAGGGCTTGCCCGATTCAGTTTGCTGGGTCTGTGTTGCCTTTTGAGACCATATGGTAGCCTAGGAATGTAACATAACGCCATCATGGCATACCATTTTCAAATGTAGATAATCCAGGGTATTCAAAATGGGGTTTGTCCAGTCTTTTGTAGTAGCCACTTAGTCACAAATGCTGAACAAAGTTAGCATTTTTATTAGGTTTTTTTTATAAATGAGGAAAATTCCTCTGAAGGAATGAGAGAGGTCAAACTGGGTGTTGTGGAAGAGTGGGGAGCAGAGAGGTCAACAATCAACCTTTGCTTGGCTGAATTTTTCCCAGAGACCACCCCAATGGGGTTAGTTGTCCAAGCTGAGAAAGGTGGGGAACTGAATGGCCCAAGTAGGAAACCTTGATCTAATTCAATCTGTAACAGATTGTTTACTGATGTTGGATTGGCGAGGGCGGATAGTAGGTTCTTACATTCTACGATGCCGAAAGGCATGTAAATGATACCCGTATGGAACCCTTCCGTGAATCCTGACACCAAAAACTCCACCAAGTGGGGTGAGGTGTGGTACTGCAGTAATTCGTCGAAATAAGTCACAGGTCGTAAGTGCGAGCCGTCGTAAAAAAAAGGTAGGTCGTTAAATGAGGACCACCTGTGTATGTATGATATATTTATAAAAAATATTTTTTTTTTTACTTTTTAGCAGCCTGGGGGGACTGCCTGACAGCTCAGACAGTCCCCCTGCTGGCAGCTCTTAGAGTCCTATTGCGTTAATGTGATCATGGTAATCACATGACCCTGGAGGGCCAGAATGGCCGGAGCTGCTGCAGGGGGACTGCTGGGGTCTCCGGAAGTCGTCCCCTCTGACCATGATCACTGCAGATCGCCAGTCCAGGTAAGTCAACGGTACTAGGTAAGTCTGCAGTCCATAACAACCATTTTTTGTCGGACATAGTTTGTCCATGGGCTTAAGGGGATATATACATATATATATATATATATATATATATATATATATGTCATGTATTTTGATATAAATATAGATATCTATATCTATATATATCTATATCAAAATACATGATCAATCTCCCTGCTAACACCACCCTTGTAACCATGGATGTGGAATCTCTGTACAGCAACATTCCACATACAGATGGCATCAATGCTTGCTTCCATTTTCTCTCTCATGTCAACAACCAAAAATACAGCCCCCGAATTATCACAGAACTGGCACTATTTATCCTCACACATAACTACTTCAGTTTCAACAATGAGGTTTACCTACAAACCATGGGCATTGCTATGGGCACTAAGATGGCACCCCAATATGCTAATCTGTTTATGGCAGATCTTGAACAGAGATTCCTAGAAATCCAACACACCAAACCATACAAATATTATCGCTACATCGATGATATCTTCATAATTTGGACTGAAAGCAAAGAAAAACTGATACAGTTCCATGACTCTTTCAACACATTCCATCCATCAATCAAACTAAAAATGGAATATTCCACTAGATCTGTGAATTTTCTGGACACAACTGTGACATGTAATAATGGCACAATCCACACCTCGGTTTACAGAAAACCCACAGACAGGTGAAGTTACCTACACAGCTCCAGCTTCCACCCCTCTCATACTAAACAGGGCATCATCTACAGCCAAGTCACTAGGTACCATCGCATATGCTCTGATCCTAATGACCGTAATTCCCATCTAAATGTACTCTCCCAATCTATGAGACAGAAAGGCTACAAACCAAAGACTATTACCAAACAAATCAACTCTGCTGTAAAAACGCCACGTACGCGCCTGCTACAATACAGAGAGAAAAAAATATGCACACGAGTGCCACTTGTGGTCACCTACAACCCTGCTCTTGAGGAAATACGGAAAATCATCAAAGACCTACAACCAATATTAACAGAAGATGAGACTCTGAAAAACATTTTCCCTGAAACACCCATTTTGGCCTTCAGACAACCACCAAACCTCCAACAAAAATTAATCAACAGGAGGCTGCCCACTGATGGTAAGAACGAAGAAAACGGGACCAGTCAATGCAAAAAACCTCGCTGCAAACTGTGTCAGCACATATGCACAGACAACACAGCCACACACAACAATAAAACCTACAGCATTAAAGGTTCATACTCCTGCACATCCAGCAATGTGGTATACATGATTCAATGCATAAAATGCCACCTAGGATGCTACATTGGGGAAACCACCCATCCATTAAATGGCAGAATGAATATGCACAGACACTCTATTAAACACCACAAAGAAGAATCATACTGCACTCCTGTGGGACACCACTTTACCCAGCCTGGCCACTCACTGAAGGACCTAAAAATCAAAGTACTGAAAGGGGGTTTTAAAAATACCCAGGAAAGAAAAGCCTTTGAAGCCAGAATGATTAAATGGTTTAACAGCAAGAAGAGAGGACTAAATATTGATTTGGGATTCCTGTCCCACTACCAACACTTTACATGAACACTCTCCCAGCATTATCTTACTATTCTGTCATATGTACCAACACTTTAAAATGCATTCCTATATGTTTATTCTATCCATCTACAAAGTACTATGTGTAGACCTATGCTTTCCCATACTCGTATGCATGAATGCTTATATATATTACTGTGCATTTATATTTGTGTATATGAGTCCATGTGCATGTATGTATATGTGTTTATGTATATGTATATATACATGTGTTTATGCGTTCACATATACATATTTCTGTGTGTGTGCATGTATAAAGTGTATCATCCTGTGCACTGTCTGCTTGTTTGTTTTTCTTTTCCCTCTCTCCCCCCTACTCTTCTCTTCAACAAGATATTTATGACCCTCTGCTAAGATGGTGTCTATTTTCTAACAAACCTGTGTCTTATCTACACTCATGTCGCTTTAACCCCTGTATCACAACTCAACTTTGAATTCTATGTGTCGTTTTGCTCAGAAATGCTTCAGACTTGAGAAAGGGAGGTTCTCCCGAAAGCTTGTCATTAAAAAATTCTGTTAGTCCAATAAAAAAGGTATTACAAGATAAGAATTGTATCTGTTTTTTACATCTACATCACTGGACTAATACGGCTACAATCTCTACTTGAACACTATATATATATATATATATATATAGATGACATTTTATTCTAACTGTATTTTGATATTAATATATATCAAATTAGAAAACAAAATTAGCTACTTGTGCCAGGAGCACACATATTCTAAACTCCCTACTGGGATTGTCTCTAAAACACATTGTTGAGGAGCCAACTCGTAAAGAGGCCATACTAGATTTAGTGTTAACAAATGGAGATTTGGTATCAAATATTACTGTAGGTGAAAGTTTAGGATCCAGTGATCATCAGTCAGTGTGGTTTAATATAAGAACAGTGACTGAGTCACACCACACAAAAACAAAAGTTTTAGACTTTAGAAAAACAGACTTTTCTAAAATTAGAATATGGGTAGAGGAGTCATTATCAGACTGGAGCAATTTAAATGGAGTCCAAGAGAAATGGGATTATTTAAAAGTTGCACTATTGAAGGCAACAGAAAATTGCATTAGGCTTGTCAGTAAAAGCAAAAAATTCAAAAAACCACTGTGGTACTCCGCAGATGTGGCCAAAATAGTTAAAAACAAAAAGTTAGCATTTAGGAATTATAAAAAAAACCAGAGTGAGGAAGACAAAATGATCTATAAGATTAGGCAGAAAGAGGCTAAGCAAGTTATAAGAGCTTCCAAATCACACACAGAAGAGAAAATAGCACAGTCAGTAAAAAAAGGGGATAAAACATTTTTTAGATACATAAATGAGAAAAGAAAAGTAAAACAAGGATTAGTTAGATTAAAAACAAAAGAAGGAAGGTATGTAGAAGAGGATAAAGGTCTAGCTGACTGCCTCAATGAATATTTTGTTCTGTATTTACAGATGAAAATGAAGGAAAGGGACCTCAGTTGAGAAAAAGGATAAATGAGTCATTTATTACACGTGAGTTTACAGAGGAAGAGGTTCTATTTCAACTGTCAAAAGTAAAGACAAATAAGTCAATGGGACCTGATGGAATACACCCAAAGCTATTAAAAGAGCTTAGTGGTGTACTAGCAAAACCATTAACAGATTTATTTAACCAATCATTGTTAACAGGAGTAGTCCCAGAAGATTGGAAGTTAGCGAATGTTGTGCCCATTTACAAGAAAGGTATTAGGGAGGAGTCGGGCAACTATAGGCCAGTAAGCCTTACTTCAGTAGTGGGGAAAGTGATGGAAACCATGTTAAAGGATAGGATTGTTGAACATCTAAAAACACATGGATTTCAAGATCAGAGACAACATGGGTTTACTTCAGGGAGATCATGCCAAACTAATCTTATTGATTTTTTTGATTGGGTAACTAAAATTATAGATCAGGGTGGTGCAGTAGACATTGCTTACCTAGATTTCAGTAAGGCTTTTGACACTGTTGCACATAGAAGGCTTATCAATAAACTGCAATCTTTAAGTTTGGATTAAAATATTGTTGAATGGGTAAGGCAGTGGCTGAGTGACAGGCAACAGAGGGTTGTGGTTAATGGAATATATTCGAAGCTTGGACTTGTCACCAGTGGGGTACCTCAGGGATCTGTACTTGGACCCATTCACTTTAATATTTTTATTAGTAATATTGCAGAAGGTCTTGATGGTAAGGTATGTCTTTTTGCTGATGATACTAAGATATGTAACAGGGTTGATGTTCCAGGAGGGCTAAGCCAAATGATAAATGATTTAGGTAAACTAGAAAAATGGTCAGAATTGTGGCAACTGACATTTAATGTGGATAAGTGCAAGATAATGCATCTTGGACGTAAAAACCCAAGGGCAGAGTACAGAATATTTGATAGAGTCCTAACCTCAACATATGAGGAAAGGGATTTAGGGGTGATTATTTCTGATGACTTAAAGGTAGGCAGACAATGTAATAGAGCAGCAGGAAATGCTAGCAGAATGCTTGGTTGTATAGGGAGAGGTATTAGCAGTAGAAAGAGGGAAGTGCTCATGCCATTGTACAGAACACTGGTGAGACCTCACTTGGAGTATTGTACACAGTACTGGAGACCGTATCTTCAGAAGGATATTGATACCTTAGAGAGGGTTCAGAGAAGGGCTACTAAACTGGTTCATGGATTGCGGGATAAAACTTACCAGGAAAGGTTAAAGGATCTTAACATGTATAGCTTGGAGGAAAGACGAGACAGGGGGGATATGATAGAAACATTTAAATATATAAAGGGAATCAACACAGTAAAGGAGGAGACTATATTTAAAAGAAGAAAAACTACCACAACAAGAGGACATAGTCTTAAATTAGAGGGACAAAGGTTTAAAAATAATATCAGGAAGTATTACTTTACTGAGAGGGTAGTGGATGCATGGAATAGCCTTCCAGCTGAAGTGGTAGAGGTTAACACAGTAAAGGAGTTTAAGCATGCGTGGGATAGGCATAAGGCTATCCTAACTATAAGATAAGACTAGCGACTAATGAAAGTATTTAGAAAATTGGGCAGACTAGATGGGCCGAATGGTTCTTATCTGCCGTCACATTCTATGTTTCTATATTATATATTTATATTAATACCAAAATACAGTTAGAATAAAATGACATACATAAATATACAGTTTTAAAAAATATATTTTTAGTTTATTTATTTTTAATTAACTATTTATTTTTATAATATATAAATACAATATATATATATATATATATTATATTATATACGTGTGTAATTTTACTATGTATATATTAATAAAAAAATTCACTTAGTATGATGTTATATATATATATATATATATATGATATATAACTCAAGGCATTCAGTACAGACAGAGCATCGGAAGCCTGCCTGAAGGCTTCCGATGCTCTGCTCCTCACTGGTGGGCGCCGTGTGCGGCAACCCGGAAGTGATCAATATCGAGGCATCGTGTAATGCCCTTAGAGCAGCTGGAAGCGATCACGATCGCTTCCAGCTCTCATATTTACTGCAGACGTATGAGGTACGTCCGCCGTCCTTAAGGACAGTTTTTTGTCAGACATACCTCATACATCTGCGGTCCTTAAGGGGTTAAAGATTCCCGTGATAAGCTATTAAAAGAATGGAAAAATATAGGAATCTCGTGGTTGGGGAGAATGAATATTAAGTCTTATGTCCTTCCAAAATGGTCCTATTTATTCACAATGGTCCCATTAACTAATACTATATCTTTAGCAAAACTTAGGCAGGTCCATAAGCTCTTTATGACTTACATTTGGGCCCAAAAGAGATCTAGAATTGCAGCTTCGCATTTAATTAAAAAGACCAGTACAGTCTGTTTGGGGATTCCAAACATCATTAGATACTATGAAGCAACGAGGATGTTCCATCTGTGGAGAAGGCAGGACCTACTATCATGTGGCGAACCTTAGCATTATTTAAAATCTTTCATTCTAAAAAAACTAAGGACGTCTCTTCTGTACTTTTGATGGATGCTAAGGCTATTAGTACATTTTAGTAACTATAGAAAATACATATTTAAAATACCCCTACCACACCTGGCTGAAATTTAGGAAAACTAATCTACAAGTTAAAATTTCTAAATTGAGTACTATCAATACATTTTAATATAACGTAACAGATCTTCATTTAAATAACTGGCCTATATCATATTTGAAGATAAATAGCTTAATGGAGAGCAACAAAATATTACCTTTTCCTCAAATACAGCAGAAGTTCAATATAAAAATATACCTTTTTTAGAATAAAAAAAATATTTGACTTCTCATCTCTTTCATGAGGGAAAAGATCTTCTATATAAAACAATAGATGATTTTTTTTAAAAGAGGACTCTAAATCAAAGTTTATCTCCTGTTGTTATGAGATTTTATGAATCGCTTGAGTTAAAAATCCTTGATGAGTATCCCAGTACCACAGTTCAATTCTTAAACATATTCTCCACAAATTTTTGAACCAGAGGCCCCAAATAAGCAACAGGGACTGTCTCTCTGTAGGATATTTACAGACTCTGTTAAAACCAACTCTTTTTAAGCAGAGAATTCCACACATTTATTTTCATACACTGGTTTGCAGAATATATTTGTATAATATCATATTCCCTCAGAGGTGCTGTTTTTGTAAACTAAACAGATTTACATTTATTAACCTCTCTTCATAAATAACATCTTCTATCCCCCTTATTAATTTTGTATCCCACCTCCTGATTTTTTTCTAGTGCGATAACATCCTTCTTTAGAAAGCAAGTACAATAACTGAACTCCACAGTATTATTGATTGCATCTGCCCTGAAGCTATTTTAGTGACAGATAAAAAAAAAGGTGAGGCATTCACATGCCGCGTGTGCTTTCATTTAAACAATGCACATTACTGAATTAAAACAATAGCAGCGAGGGGGTTACGGAAAGACTATATTGCAGAGCATCTGCTAAATATGTTACACTATCTGTCACCAGTTCAGAAGAAGTACGATTATATTTCTTGTATTGCTGGATTTGTCCTTGAGCAGCTAAATGAACTATTTTAATTATAATAGAAAGCTTTTCACAGGTAACCTGCTCAAATAGGTCATCTTTTCCCTATAGGGTAAAGTCTATTTTTATTTAGTACCTTGCTATACAATGAAGAACAAATTAGAACAAGTTGTCAAATATGCCTGATTTCACTCTTTCATTTTGATGTACCTTAAAATTGCCTCTCACCTTGACTATTATGCCAAGTCTCACCTGTTGGGACCTGATGTCACACCCCCCTGACGATTTGCAGCGGTGACAGAACCCAATTGCAGCGGAACAGCACTCCCTTACAATTATGAACCTCAGGAGCACCTGGAAGTGGGGACATGGTCCCGAAGGCCTTTAATGGGAAGAAGCCATGCGAGGAATCCGAGAAAGGAAGAAGCAGGAGGCACAGTCAATCAATGCAAAGACAGGTCCGGCAGCAGACAAGAGTAGTCGATTAATACAGAGTCAGGTCAGGCAGTAGGCAAGGAGAATCAATCAGGGGATCAAGTGTCAGGAACCAGGAACATAAGCTGAGAATCAGGGCAAAAGGCAGGTATACAAGGGCAAAGAAAATAACCAAGCACTGACTGGAAGGTGTGCTTGGTATAAATAGGGAGCCAGGATCACATGACCGGCCACCTCCCACCAGTAGGTGGGGCACACAGGAGTTATAAAAAGAGGTCAGGGACTCAGCGCCATCTTGGTTTGCACCATAGTCCCTGACCTGCCCTCCTCTAACAGATCTGCAGCTCTCCTCCTCCGCCCTGTGCAGAATGCCGGGTCTGCCTGGCGGCTGCTATCTTGCCACAACAGAGTGCTCACCGCAGACCTCGGGGAGAGGGAGAGAAGAAACCGCCACTGACACGGGAGAGGGATCTCTGTGAGCGGCGAGTACCACGACTCCGACGCAGGGATGCCGTTGGCACCCAGGATCAGATAAATACACGACTGTGACGTGACATCTGACAAACAGAACAGCAACATAACATAACACGGAATAAAGGTAGTGTAGCTGTTTTCAACTCAGTATTCATTTTATCCAATAAAGGTGAAGTGAGAATATTGAAAAAGAACTATATAAGACATTAAGATGTGTGTTTATATTTATTATATAAGGTTTTGGTAGTGTGTGAGAAAGCCAGAATCTACATTAAGTCCTTCATTTCTGGTGTTGAAATGTGTGATCATTTTCATCTCAAATGTATTTCGTTCATGAGAGTCTTTGAAATTCACTTTAAGAACTTTAATCCTGAGGTCAGGGCTGGATTAACATAGGGGCTGATAGAGCTGCAGCTCCAGGCCCAGGCCCATAAATAAAAAAATAAAAAATATTATTATTATAATTTTTTACACACACTACTCTTAGGGTTTCCACCTGACTTTTATTTTATTGGCACAGACAGTATTTGAGACAGCCTGGCCAGTGCCAATATTGCAGTCATACTGGCAATACAAATGCTGGTATTTTTCCCAGTATAAACAGAGATTATGATGTAATACCAGCACTGGCCAGTAGGGGTCGCTGTGTGTGGAGAGAGGCAGGGATAGGATGTTCCAGCATATTCCTCCCTGCCTATCTCTATTCACTGATCCGCAGGGGAGCAGCTACGGAGAGTACAGACAACTCCCACCCTGCAGAGACAGCCTACAGCTCAGGGAAGTGAGGGATGGGGGGAAAGCCTGCAAGGAGACATGGGGACTCTGAGACACTAAGGGACATTGGGAGACATTATGACAGACACTGGGAGACATGGGGGCACTGAGACACTAAGGGACATTGGGAGACATTATGACACAGATACAGTGTCCCCATGTCTCCCAGCCAGTGTCCCTGGTGTCTGTGTCCCCATGTCTCCAAGTGTCACCTAGTCTCCCAGTGTCCCAATGTATCCTAGTGCCCCAAGTGTCTCCCAGTGCCCCAAGTGTCTCAATGTCCCCATGTCTCTCGCCAGTGTCCCTAGTGTCTGTGGCCCTGGTGTCTCAGTGTCCCCATGTCTCCCAGTGCCCCCATGACTCAATGTTCCCATGTCCCCCAGCCAGTGTCTGTGTCTCTGGTGTCTCTGTCCCCATGTCTTCAAGTGTCCCCTATTTTCACAGTGTCCCCATGTGTCCCAGCCAGTGTCCCCTAGTCTCCCAGTGTCCCTAGTGTCTCAGTGTACCCAGGTCTCCCCATGTTCCTAGTGTCCTGGAGACATAAACACATGGGAATACTGGGGGACACAGGGATACATGGGGCATTGAGACAATGTGATACATAGGGTCACTGGGAGACCTGGGGACATGACACTAGGGGACACTGGGAGAATAGGGGACACTGAGACACTCATACATAGGGGCACTGAGACCTGGGGTAATTGACACATGGGGACACTGCGTCATGAGGGCACTGGGAGACATGGGGACCCTGGGAGACTTGAGACACTGGAGCAATCCATCTATACAGCAGAATCAAACTAAGTAGTTTTTGTAGTGATTTTACAGCATTTTCTCTTATGTCATTCCTTGTGATTTACATCATGTGATGTCACCCATACATAATTAATTATGCAAGTTAGTAAGGCCGGTATGTTTTTCCAAGAAAGGTGGCAACCCTAACTACTTTTCACATACTCTTGTTTAAGTATGGAAACTGAAGATGGATGTATGGGAACAATACTTGTGTGGACTGGCTGACAATGAAATTAGTTTAGGTAATGCTAACTTTGGTCTTTCTAACACTGTGGCATGTTCACTTTCTTCTACACTCATTACATACAACTTTTCTCTGTCCCAGACTATATACCAGGAGCTTCTGCCTCCTAGTAAGAAGGTAAAGAGATAAGTGGACCAGCGAATGCTAGGGGGCAGTCCTTAGAAAGCATTGAATGAGCGCATCATTCGGCGCATTTATGCTAAGCTCAGGGTGCTGTCTGAATAGTTGGCCAGCTTGCATAATTGGCAGGCAGCCTGACATGCATTCATGCCAGGTTGGCCTTCCAATTCTTTGGGCAGCCATGCTCTTTTTTGGGGCATGTTCGCCCCTTTTGGCAGGTTATGTGTCAGTGGCACACCCTTTTACAGTGCCCATTGATTTCCTGCTTGACTGGACACTGCTGTTAGGGGTTATGGATTTACTTGAAAGATGAAAACATAAATTAGACAGAGATTAGGATAGGGTATGTGTTTTCTTATAGCTGATGTTTTCTTTCCCTCAAGCACCAGCTCCTTCAGAAACATGACGCTTGGGAGTGTTTGTGTTTTTGGTCGATAAGATTCTGTAATTAGGCCCGTCATAATTGTCAGCACCAGGCCCACTGGGCTGTTAATCTGGCCCTGCCTGAGGTTTTTTATTATTTTTAAACCTTTGCCCCTCTAATTTAAGTCTATATCCTCATGTTGTGGTAGTTTTTCTTCTTTTAAATTTAGTCTTCTCCTTTACTGTGTTGATTCCCTTTATGAATTTTAATGTTTGTAGGATATGCCCCATGTCCCGTCTTTCCTCCAAGCTATTCATGTTAAGATCATTTAACCTTTCCTTGTAAGTTTTACCATGAAATCCATGAACCAGTTTAGTTGCCCTTCTCTTAACTCTCTCCAAACGATCAATATTCTTCTGGAGATACGGCTCCAATACCGCGTACAATACTCCAAGTGAGGTCTCATCTGTGTTCTGTACATTGGCATAAGAATTTCCCTCTTTCTACTGCTAATACCTCTCCCTATACAACATTTCCTGCTGCTCTTTTACATTGTTTGCCTACGTTTAAGTCATCTGAAATAATTACCCTTAAATCCCTTTTCTACGGGTTATTCACTAAAGTCCTTGAAATAAAGAAAAAGGGGAAACCCAAAACCACGTATGAAATAAAAATAAATAAAATATATTAAAATAAAATATATTAACAACCTGGAAGAATTACCGTAAAGAATTCCACTCAAAGTATGATGGCATCTGCACATTATAAACAATACATAGTGTAATACAGTAAAAAAAAAAAAAACCTTGTTTATAATTTTCAAATGTCATCATACTTTAACCCCTTCCCGACCACAGACGTAAATTTTCCGTCAACCTTGTCCTTCAGTTAAGGACTGTTGACGTAAAATTTCCGTCATTTACTAAATTTAACCCCAGATCGCGGCGATCGCGGGGTTAACAGTGCTCCGGTCTGCCTTAGAGGCAGACCTGGAGCACCTAATCTCGTTGCCCCAGCACCAGTGCTCACTCTTACAGGCTGTCAGAGTGAGCACATGTGCTGTATATACTTGTGTACGGGGTAATTAGAGGACGTACAATTAAAGTATGTAGTTCGATAAGGCCAAAGTCAGTTGAGGTGTGTCGAAACCGACGAGAGGTTAGGCCTGTAAAAAGAGGGCCTACCTGGTATATTGATGTAAATAAAAAGGGGTGAGGTGGGAGGGGAACTTCCAAATGGCGACGATAGGTATGCTGGGGTTACTGGGTTTAAATAGGAAAATAACCCCTCCCACAAATTCAGGCATATGCCTTCCACTTGTGTACGGGGTAATTAGAGGACGTACAATTAAAGTATGTAGTTCGATAAGGCCAAAGTCGGTTGAGGTGTGCTGAAACCGACGAGAGGTTAGGCCTGTAAAAAGAGGGCAAAAATATAAAACGAGATGAATGATTTCTCATGATTAGCAATTGTATAGTTACATTAACGAAAGGAAGTCTGATTTCCATCCTGGATTAGGAATGTTCCTATTGTAATTCAGCATCCCACAATTCTAATTATATTTTAACATAACCTGCCCATTAGAGGCTGCTGCTGTTGTATGGAATGAGTGGCCCGAGTAGGGGGAAGGATTAAGGACTGGATGGAGTAACAAAGTAACAAATATGGTTTATTAAAGAAAGTAATGGGTAGTTAGGGACCTGGCTAAACTGGTCTTTGACTAGGAGTATAAAGTTTGAACTGGGCACTATTTAAAATACCCGATTGCTATGTTTGGTATGAGGAGTAGATATAATGTAATGTTGTTGATTCCTGAACTCTTGACGCATTAGTGAAGGTTGAATGCTTCCGACAGTAACATCTATCTTTTTGGCCTCAAGAAACCGTAGGAAGCCAAGTAAACTGCTGACTTACCATATGTAATTAGGGTTATTAAAGGGACGTTTACTTGTTAATTTGAAGATCCCCCCTAAGATTTACTGTCGATAGGGGGTGAATTGGATGATTTGTGGCGTTTTGATCTATGACACCTGTCAGCACATCTTTACGGAATAAGAAACCAATTGGGAGCTGCTGGGTATATTGTCTACATGTAAAGTTAAATTCCCGTAATAGTATAGTTCAATTGTATTGTAGGTTGGTTTCAAAGAGATAGGCAAAATTTTTTGCAAGCAACCATTTACAATTGGAATGCATTTATTAAAATGAAATTATATACAACTTTACACCTATCGTAAGCTTTTAGAGTAAGTTACCTTAGTATTGGGAGACTAATTTACCTGTGTAATTGACCAAACTAATTTAAGGCATGCATGTACTTTAAGCTCAACCGTTACTTTTAATTAAGGCCAGACTTCAGGAGTTTAGGAGGCTCTACCTTTTATTTAGCCGTATGGACTTGTAGCTGTTATGCTTTGTAGTGGGGTGTTGACTTCTTAGTGGCGGTAAAAGAATCAATACTTGTGGCCGTGACATGTGATGCCCTACCTAAGTCTCTGCAGAAAAGTAAGCTAGGCCCTAAGTCTGAGTTGGACAAGAACCTTAATGTTGAGGTGAGTAGTTGGTTTTGTGCAATATTTGACTAAGGTCAGTTCTTCTCACCTTTGGCGGGGTTTGTTTCTTATGGATGAGCGTTAACATAACCGTACATGCGTGAGTCAAGTGGATAGAACCAGAGCAAAAAGGACTGGAAAAGGCATCTGCTGAAACTACCAGTTGAGATGCGAAACTAGAAAGAAAATACAGTGACTAACAGTAGGGAAAATATGTGTGATTCTTAAGATAGGAATCTGAAAAGGAGCTTCGATTGTGGTTTAAACTTAAAGATGATATATAATAAATACTCTTATGATCGTTTACTTGATAGGCTTGGCATCGTAACTGCCTGTATTATAAGAAGTCTATAGGTGTAACTACTTAGACAGAAACAGCTAGCATGACCGAAAGTCAATCCTGATAGATTATTTGGAATGTAAATAACATAGTGTATGTTGCATTAAATAGCATAACAAATGATTGAAAGCGCATGGAGAACCTTATAAATGTCAAGCGTGCAGAGACAAGTCCCTATTGGCTGTTAAGGATTTTAATTATATTCATTTGGTCGTAATGAAGGCCGAGTGATGCCTCGATGTTTGATATGAAACAAGTGGAAATTCTGGTTTACCCCGTCTTTATTAGACTTGCTAATGCTTCAACCTGTATTGCATTATATAATTGACGTAGACGTGATAATTAAGCGGTAGTATGAGTTAACATATGGTAATTTAGAATACAAATGTACTGAAATGCTCCTAATGGGTTGTAAAGTAATAAATAGTATACTCTGTAAAGGATAATCTGGAAGCAGTCACTATATGTACTATATGTATTGAGGACCTGACGATGGTCTGATACAAGGCCTAAATATGTACAACGTGTAAACGTAAAAGGCAGCGTGAGCCCGATATACGTGTTTAACTGGAAATATGTGTAAGAAATAAAACACCTGAAACAAATTGTTGGAGGAAATCGCTGATCTTGGTTCTACTAAATTGATATGGGCACCTGGTGTATGTGGTATAATAGGATCACGAAGTGAGTGACAAGTTGGGTAAATATATGTATTTAGGTATCATCCTTGTACTGTTGTATCTAATTAACTCGTAGACCCTTAGCCTGTAAGTGATTGAAGTATTGAAATCATGGATTAGCCTTGTATGATAGTTCTGACATACTGTTTGTATTACTGTAAGGGGCATGCACAATTGAAACTAAAGCTATAACGAGGCGGGAAATAATCCGCTAGGATGCCTGATATGAAATATAGTGAATATGCATGACGGGGTCTGCAGGCGCCATCCCCCAACTTACTACTAGTGTGTGTGTGTGTGTG
Source organism: Pelobates cultripes (assembly GCA_933207985.1). NCBI lineage: Eukaryota > Metazoa > Chordata > Amphibia > Anura > Pelobatidae > Pelobates > Pelobates cultripes. Next base: position 115,593,281 of record OW240915.1, read on the forward strand.
TGTGCTGGCTGACTAGCTAGTGCCGTAATGCGGCGAAACAATTACTCTAGGTTGCTGACAGGTGAGGCCCTGCTATTTGCCAAGCGGCTTGAGAGGCTCTATCTATGCGTTGGCGCAAGGGGATAATGTGGCCACTGAACATTGTGGCAGGGTGTCGGCCTCTCGGTGACAGTTAAACATAAGATAGAATGGGAGTGACAGGTGAGGCCCTCTGTATGCCACTATGCAAGGCGACTTACTATGATTTGGCCCGAGGGGCGTAGTACCTCAGAGTGTGAGGATGGGTGTTGGCCTCGCGGGACCACTAACCTAACCAGGGGGAATAATAACTAGTGGACACCTAGGAACCTGACAGCCAGCCACTGCTAACAAAGAGGGAAGTTTAGTAAGTGAGAGAGAGGACATACCATGGAACGAAACGTTGGTGGTAATGAGTTAGGATCGTAAGGCTGACCGAAACTGGAGTGCCTTGTGAGCACGTCGGGGTCCAGATGGTCGGTACGTATGAACTAGAATGTGTGTGTGTGTATGTATGGCCCTCGGGGCTCATGGTGCCAGATCGTGGCCTGGTTTTTAATGTAAGTTTTTTTTTTTGTTTTTTTTTTTATGTTTCAGTATGGATGCGGATCTTGTTCATAGTACTGTTAAAACGCGTACTCGCCTTCGCCGAGGCTTGCTCATCAAAACTGCAGATAATGTGAGTGTGAGCTTAATGCACTTTGTTTAGCAACATATGTGCTTGTCTGCGCAGAGGTATACAGGTCAAGGTAATCAGGCAATGATAGGTCTTAAATGCAAAGCTGAATATGTCAGAAACTTTAATAGGTTTACTAATGCACAGGCGTAATTGTCAAGTATTTATAGCTGTGTTTCTTCAAAGCGTCTGCTGATTAATGTAAGATGTGCATAACAGTCAGAGCATCTACGTTTATACTGAGGTGTAATATATAAAGCTGTAGCCAGGCTATCATGGAAGCACTAATAGTCTTCCTATACAACGTATTCACTTTGCATTAGATTAGACAAATTGTAGATGATCCTCCCACTGACTGTGATCTCCTACTCTCATGCTAGTTAAATCGCGTGTGGTTGCCTGCGCAGGGGTGTATACGTCCGGGTAATCAAGCCATTTAAGTGTACATGGATTTAGCAAGGTCAAATATTCTTGATGGTAAATACGCTTAGGTAATGCAGTGTGTAGGCATTATGGATAACAGAAAAGTGTATGCATAGTAATATAAGGCATAGTAATATATTGCAGCAATCAGGCAACTAAGTAAGCAGTTTTTAAACAACTGTAACAGCATATATACTTTGAATTAAGAAAGTAATTATTCTTTTACTGGATATCCCATGACTACCCGGTTGCCCAGTTGTGTTACCTGCACCAGGAGGTTGTCCACAGTGTCAGTGCCCTAAGAGACCCAGGCCATGCAGCGGGCCATCACTGGACAGCTCCGGGCTTTGCTGCCATGGCAACTGGACGTGGGAATTGTACCACTGCGCCAGGCAGGGGCGGAAGATACCATCCATCCGCACGCTGGGAAAGGTGCCCGGAAGTGTAGCTGTTGCCATGCAGGAGTTGTTGGTTGCCATGCGGAAGTAGCATGCACTAGTTACGGACTGGCTTCCATAGCTCAGCACGTTGGAACGCATATGCGTTCCACCTGGCCCAAGCGGTTCTCAAAGTAGTTTGCATGTTGCTTAATATGCTAAAGTATAGCATATTAACTGAGGGAAATCAATTAAAAGATATAAAGAATAACAGTAACAAGACTTTGTAGTTTTTTAGCAGTATACCATTTCTACAAGCATTACATTTGATGAAGGGGGCGGTGGCAATTTTATTTAAGGGGTTGTCCCTGGAGGTAATGGGATCTGGGAAATTTCTACAAAATTTAATGACACACTAATAGACATGTAACAGGTGAATTTATTTATAACAAAGACAAAGTAAAATCACTTAAAGCATTTAAAATTGATTTCAAGATGAGTTGACCGGAATACCATTTTTGGATTGTTATAAATGTAGTCTATATAGTGAATATATATATATATATTTGGTAATAAAAAAAATTTAAGCAGAGGTATTGGCGCGAACAGTACTGAATAAGTTTAGGAAACGGCACAAATTAATACCCGAAATGCCGTTCAAATGCAGACGAATGAAGGAGCCTAAAACAAGTATTTAATTTAAACAAATAGAAAACTGAATTAATACGAATTGTGCCGTGATAGTGCCTGGAGATGTAATAAACGGGGGAATCCCACGAAATGATTTGTATGAAATGAACATACAAAATCCAAGGTGTTCGTGAAGATGAACTACTTACAGTTAGTAGAATTTGCCAGTAAGCCTGCTCGTGCAACGGTTGCGTTCGTTTTTGTTAATATTCACAAATTGTATGAAAGTTATTTGGAAGGCTGTGTTCTTACAGATAGCCGGCAGGCAGAAATGACGTCAGAGCTTTGTGAACCGGAAGAAGAACAGAGGAACTTCCAAACGGCGACGATAGGTATGCTGGGGTTACTGGGTTTAAATAGGAAAATAACCCCTCCCATAAATTCAGGCATATGCCTTCCACTTACCTTTCGCCTCCCTGCACCTACGGGTTCTGTGTGAAGTGCAGGGAGACGGATCAGTGCTGCTGATCTTCTCTCTGTGTAAAAAAAAAAAAAAAGTTAAATCCCACCGCAATTTCCCCTGCTTTAGCCCCTTAAGGACCAAACTTCTGGACTAAAAGGGAATCATGACATGTCACACATGTCATGTGTCCTTAAGGGGTTAATAAAATTAACCCCTTCCCTGCCAATTGATCACTGATACATTTTAATGTCATCTGATTTTATTATTTTTTTAACCCCTGATGGTTAATTTTTATTTTATTTTATTAATTAATTTAAATATTTAAAAATTATATATTTAGCTAGCTGGGATGTGTGGAAGTTAGTTGGGGAATTGGGGAATTTGGTGTTAGGCTAACTACGAGTTAACGTTAAAAAAAAGTTTTAAAATAAGCTTTAAAAAGGTAAAAAAAAAGTTTTAAAAAAATGTTTTAGTAACATTTAAGTAAAAAAAAAATACTACCCCCCTTTACCCAGTCTAAATAAAAATTAACCCCTTCCCTGCCAGTTGATCACTGCCTACAGTGATCAAAATATAGATCACAGTATTATACTGTAATCTAATTTCTTTTAACCCCTGATGATTAACTTTTATTTATTTTTTTAACCCTCAGGGGTTCAATTTATTTAATTAATTTAAATATATTATAATTATATATATATATATATATATATATATATATATATATATATATATATATATATATATATATAGCTGGAGTGGGTGGGAGTTATGGGAAAGGGGGGAATTTACTGTTAGTGCTGCTTACTGCTAGTTAGGGGTTAACGGTAAAAGAAAAGTTTAGAAAAAAATTTAAAAGTGTAAAAAAAGTTAAGAAAGTATAAAACATTTAATAAGTTAAAAAAAAAGTTTACAAATGTAATCTGTATGTAAAAAATGCCCAAAATTATTTTTTACCACATACTTTGGCATATATTGGTGAATAAATGGGGGCATGTTAAGGCACAATATGCACCATATGAGATACCGTGGAGTGTCTACTTTTACAAATGGTAGGCCTTTGTGGGTTTTTTTTGAACAGTCAAACTGCTATAATACCCCACATTGAAGCATAGGCCCATTAAATCCGCCTCTCAAAATTCTACTGTAAATGTTGAAACGGACAGGTCTCCTATATGGCACTGTAGCTTCACGAAATAGTGCCAAAGACATACAATGGGGGTATCGTTGTACTCAGCAGAAGTAACTGAACACAAAATAAAACTTTGTACAGGAATAGCACACACCAACTTTACAAAATACACATGAGAAGTTCTTTGTTATAAGTTTGTGTGCCAAAAACCCCCAAAAACTAAATTTTACTCCAATATTTAGCAGAGATTGGCGGTGAAATGGCTACGTAGAAAGTGTCAAAACAACCTTAGGTAAATAGCCCGTGATGTCTACTTTATATAAATATATACTTTTGTGTGGTAATTTTGTTTTCTTTTATGGCTATTAAGCTTACAAGACAAACATACCAAATTCTAAAATCGCTCCACATTAAAAGTTTATTTTACTCCTTGTGCTTTGTGACCTGTAACTACCAAAAAAACCTTAAAATCCCAGACACATTATATATTCTGTAAATCAGAACAACTAAATGAATTTATTTTTAATTACTTTCTTTAACCTGCACTAATTAGGCACACATTATTATTGCAAAAACTGTACAAAAAACACAAAATTTTTCTTTTTTTTTGCATTTTTCTGTATTTTTTAAATAATAAATAAGCATATATATATATATATATATATATATATATATATATATATATATATGTTACATCAAATTAAAGCCCTTTCTGTCCTTTAAAAAAACAGTATATAATATGTGTCGGTGCAATAAACGAGAGAGATGCAAATTGCAGTTGAACGCATACAGCAAGAAAATGCAAACATTGTTTGTGTCATTAAGCGTAAGACAAGCTTCTGAAGCTGTGTCCTTAAGGGGTTAAGTGGATATGTATTGTTTATAATTTTCAGATGCCATCATACTTTATATGAAATTCTTTGCAGTAATTTTTCCAGGTTGTTCCAACCGTAGCTCCAACTCATCAACAACGGCTCTAATTGTCAGTGCTGGGGGGCACTAGGTCTAGTCTTTATTAATATTAGGTCTCCCATTTATTATGAATATTACGGCAACTAACAACTAACACAGCTTTTTGAGAGGGAAAGGATCACCACAATTTTAAGTTCATTCAGGACAAATCCTCCCTCTTCCCAAAAGAAAATTGGGAAGAGGGAGGATTGAAGCAACAGAAAATTGCATTAGGCTTGTCAGTAAAAGCAAAAAATTCAAGAAACCACTGTGGTACTCCACAGATGTGGCCAAAATAGTTAAAAACAAAAAGTTAGCATTTAGGAATTATAAAAAAACCCAGAGTGAGGAAGACAAAATGATCTATAAGATTAGGCAGAAAGAGGTTAAGCAAGTTATAAGAGCTACCAAATCACACACAGAAGAGAAAATAGCACAGTCAGTAAAAAAGGGGGACAAAACATTTTTAGATACATAAATGAGAAAAGAAAAGTAAAACAAGGATTAGTTAGATTAAAAACAAAAGAAGGAATGTATGTAGAAGAGGATAAAGGTCTAGCTGACTGCCTCAATGAATATTTGTGTTCTGTATTTACAGATGAAAATGAAGGAAAGGGACCTCAGTAAAGAAAAAGGATAAATGAGTCATTTATTACACGTGAGTTTACAGAGGAAGAGGTTATATTTCAACTGTCAAAAGTCAATGGGACCTGATGGAATACACCCAAAGCTATTAAAAGAGCTTAGTGGTGTACTAGCGAAACCATTAACAGATTCATTTAACCAATCATTGTTAACAGGAGTAGTCCCAGAAGATTGGAAGTTAGCGAATGTTGTGCCTATTTACAAGAAAGGTAATAGGGAGGAGTCGGGCAACTATAGGCCAATAAGCCTTACTTCAGTAGTGGGGAAAGTGATGGAAACCATGTTAAAGGATAGGATTGTTGAACATCTAAAAACACATGGATTTCAAGATCAGAGACAACATGGGTTTACTTCAGGGAGATCATGCCAAACTAATCTTATTGATTTTTTGGATTGGGTAACTAAAATTATAGATCAGGGTGGTGCAGTAGACATTGCTTACCTAGATTTCAGTAAGGCTTTTGACACTGTTGCACATAGAAGGCTTATCAATAAACTGCAATCTTTAAGTTTGGATTCCAATATTGTTGAATGGGTAAGGCAGTGGCTGAGTGACAGGCAACAGAGGGTTGTAGTTAATGGAATATATTCGAAGCTTGGACTTGTCACCAGTGGGGTACCTCAGGGATCTGTACTTGGACCCATTCTCTTTAATATTTTTATTAGTGATATTGCAGAAGGTCTTGATGGTAAGGTATGTCTTTTTGCTGATGATACTAAGATATGTAACAGGGTTGATGTTCCAGGAGGGATAAGCCAAATGGCAAATGATTTAGGTAAACTAGAAAAATGGTCAGAATTGTGGCAACTGACATTTAATGTGGATAAGTGCAAGATAATGCATATTGGACATAAAAACCCAAGGGCAGAGTACAGAATATTTGATAGAGTCCTAACCTCAACATATGAGGAAAGGGATTTAGGGGTGATTATTTCTGATGACTTAAAGGTAGGCAGACAATGTAATAGAGCAGCAGGAATTGCTAGCAGAATGCTTGGTTGTATAGGGAGAGGTATTAGCAATAGAAAGAGGGAAGTGCTCATGCCATTGTACAGAACACTGGTGAGACCTCACTTGGAGTATTGTACACAGTACTGGAGACCGTATCTTCAGAAGGATATTGATACCTTAGAGAGGGTTCAGAGAAGGGCTACTAAACTGGTTCATGGATTGCGGGATAAAACTTACCAGGAAAGGTTAAAGGATCTTAACATGTATAGCTTGGAGGAAAGACGAGACAGGGGGGATATGATAGAAACATTTAAATATATAAAGGGAATCAACACAGTAAAGGAGGAGACTATATTTAAAAGAAGGAAAACTACCACAACAAGAGGACATAGTCTTAAATTAGAGGGACAAAGGTTTAAAAATAATATCAGGAAGTATTACTTTACTGAGAGGGTAGTGGATGCATGGAATATCCTTCCAGCTGAAGTGGTAGAGGTTAACACAGTTAGGGAGTTTAAGCATGCGTGGGATAGGCATAAGGCTATCCTAACTATAAGATAAGGATAGGGACTAATGAAAGTATTTAGAAAACTGAGCAGACTAGATGGGCCGAATGGTTCTTATCTGCCGTCACATTCTATGTTTCTATGTTTCTATGTCTACACAAAGACTTATTTAAAGCCAGTGCATAAACTAGTTCAGGACAGACACTCTACACACTTAGAAAAGTTTCAGTACATTCAATTAACATACTTTAACCACTCCATTCCACATAAGAATAGCGTAACCAGACCTCTCATGCAGTTCAAGGAATAATGCGCTAGTCGGGAGTCTCTGCATAGAGGCATATTTCTCATGATAGGCCAGCGGATCCCTCCACTACCTTTCGAGGCAGGATGGGAGGAAGATCTAGCAATGTCAGAGGTGACTCTCCCCCAGCACACAGTGTACAGTTCCTACTAATTCCCCTTCCTGACAGCCCTACACCATCCCTCACTTACTGTATTATCTAAAAGTCTGCATGCTGTGCATAGGCGTGCGCGCTGGGTGTGCCTGGGCACACCCTAATCCCCGTGGCACGCTCATGTATTGAGACCGGTAGGGAGGCAGGAGAGGACCCGGGGAGCTATTGCCGGCAGTTACGCCGCGTTCCTTTGCCGTGGCAATGCTCAGATCTCGTGAGAGTGAACTCTATCCCCACAGGGGCTAGAGTTCATTCTCCACTGAACCACCAGGGAAAGCAGCAGGTACAAGAATCCCTCCTCTCTACATAAGGTAAGAAGGGAGGGGGGATATTAAGTAATGTACCCCCACCTCCATCCCCCACAATTACCCACACACATACAGCACACACACCCACAAACACAGCACCCACACAGCACCTACACACATACAGCACCCATAGACATACACAGCACCTAAACACACATAGCACCTACCCACATACAGCACCCACACACATACACAGCACCTACACACATACAGCACCCACACACATACACAGCACCAACACACATAATGCACTTACACACATACAGCACCCACACACATACAGCACCCACAGAAATACACAGCACCTACACACATACAGCACCCACACACATACAGCACTTGCAGACATACACAGCACCTACACACATACAGCACCCACACACATACAGCACCCACAGACATTCACAGCACCCACACACATACAGCACCCACACACATACAGCAACACACATACAAAGCACCCACACACATACAGCACCCACTCACATACAGCACCCACTCACATACAGCACCCACTCACATACAGCACCCACAGACATACACAGTACCTACACACATACAGCACCCACAGACATACACAGCACCAACACACATACAGCATCTACACACATAAAGCACACACAGACATACACAGCACATACACACCTACATAGCACCCACACACATACAGCACCAACACACATGCAGCACCCACACACACACAACACCCTCACAAACACACACATCACCCTTACACACAGCACACAAACAGCACCCTCACACATACAGCACCCACACACATACAGCACCCACAGACATACACAGCACCCACACACATACAGCACCCACACACATACAGCACCCACACACATACAGCACCCACACACATACAGCACCCACACACATACAAAGCACCCACACACATACAGCACCCACTCACATACAGCACCCACTCACATACAGCACCCACTCACATACAGCACCCACAGACATACACAGTACCTACACACATACAGCACCCACAGACATACACAGCACCAACACACATACAGCATCTACACACATAAAGCACACACAGACATACACAGCACATACACACCTACATAGCACCCACACACATACAGCACCAACACACATGCAGCGCCCACACACACACAACACCCTCACAAACACACACATCACCCTTACACACAGCACACTAATAGTACCCTCACAAACACAAACAGGACCCTAACAAACACACACACAGCACACTACCAGTACCCTCACACACAAACAGCACCCTCACACACAGTACATTAATAGCACCCTCACAAGCGCACACACACACACAAACAGCACCCTCACACACAGTACATTAACAGCACCCTCACAAGCGTGCACACATAAATCACACTAACAGCACCCTCACACAGCACACACACACACAGCAGTGTATGTGTGTGTGTATATATGTGTGTGTATGTATATATATATATATATATATATATATATATACATACATATACACATATATATACGCGGCGTGTGCTTGTGCTTTAGGGTGCACATCCTAATGCAATAGGCTGCACATGCCTATGATGCTGTGGCTATTCCTACCTATGGGGAGCTGCAACCTTCTGCCTTGAGAGTGGGAGCTTCTTTCCCACTCCCTTGCGGTCCGATTACACGTGGTACAGTGGGAGGGCTGGTTGAGGGTCAGGGGGCGGGGCTTTGCAGACGGCGGCCAATTAACTGCTTCAGGGTGGTACAAACCCTCAGAGAGGTCCTGCAGCATCCATCTTCATGTTGGGCTTCAGCAGAGTGACATAGCAGCAGTACGGCTGTCTAGAACCACAAGTATAGGGCTTCTAAGGGGCGGGTGGACAGCAGCCGCTGTTTTATTTTGCAAGAAATATTTAAAAATCCAAGTTTCTGGCCAGGGGCCGGGGATTTGGATTTTTGCACCCACTGCTGTAGCGGACTAAGGCAACCGCCTGGGGTGCCTTATGGAGACTCCAACCCTTGCTATGTGTATTAACCCTTAATGCAGCTAATGCAAACCATCCAGAGCTTCTAGTACAAAAAAAAGTGTAACTAAGCAAATAAAGTATATATTGATAATGTCAAAAAAAACAAAATAAAGCACGTGAAATGAAATGCTAGACTGGAAAAAGTAAACAAGTGATTACTTAAAACCAACCTAAGGAGAAAATAAAATCAGTCAGGATCTTAATAACATCTGTGGGTGCCCCCATAAAGGAACCAATGCCACTCCAGCTTCTCGTTGAGGCCATAGTCCTTGTCCTGTTGCAAGATAAACCAATTAGCGGAGATTATCTGTTTCACCCTTTTGGACATGACAAATAAAGTACTAACAAGTACTAACAAAGTGGATCCGGGTATTCATTTGTACTGGTTTCACAGCGAGTATCCCTTATCCTTAAACTTGCTTGTAATAAGATCCAATTATTCTTCAATCAGAGAATCATCACCCACTATTCACCTAACGCGTAACATCTGGCTATATGGGATGGAGTGCTTCTGTGTAATGGGGTGAAAACTCTGCATGTAAATGACTGTTGGCATTTGTCGGTTTAGTATAGATATCTGTAATCAGCTGGTCCCCACAAATACATACTGTGACGTCCAGAAAACTCATTCTATCTCTGCTAGCTGTAGATGTAAATGTGATACTTGGATGACATTGATGCAAATACTCAATGAACCCATCCAGATTTTCTTTCTGACCTCTCCATATTAGGAAACAGTCATCTATGTAGCGATACCATTGGGTAATGCTCTCAGAAAATTGGTCAACTGTACGGAAAAAAGGGCTCTCAAACTCTGACATGAAAAGATTTGCATATTGGCACCCATAGAAGTTCCTCTTATTTGCTTATAGAAAATCTTCTCATACCGAAAGAAATGTTTGCATAAAACAATCTCAAGTAGTGTAAAGATAGATTCCAGTTGATTAGAACTGATATCCTCCTTTTCTAAGAAAGTTCTCACTGCCCTGATGCCATCTCTATGGGGAATAGAAGTGTAGAAATTACACACATCAAGGGTAACTAGTCAATCATTAGGTTCTACAGCCACATTACTGATTTTACTGAAAAAGTATTTTGTGTACTGGATGTAAGAAGGACTTTCCACTAACAAAGGTTGCAGGAATTTATTTAAAAAAAAAAAAAAAAAAAACAGCTAGTGGCCCCCTTTATCAGCAGGCTTGATAACAAACTTCCTGTTTGTGGCCAGTTCCTCACAAGCTCTTTTTACATTAAGGCTCATGTTAAATCTTTTTAATGGCCTCTATGTATTTCCGCACCACATTGTGCGAAGCCTTTCTAGTTCTGAAAATTTGGAGACATGCTTCCACCTACTGTATGGCAGGTGGGGACATATGGAGGTACCATATCTCACTTGTAGTAATATGGTAATATAGTAATTATTGACCCCCATAAGCTTTTTATTTATTTGTTTATTTTTATATGGTGTCTTGCTAGCAAGCACTCTCAGATGCCACATAATTAGCCTTTGTGCCTTAAAAAAAAACCTAAAACTACTTGCCAATAGTATTTAAATGATCAGATCACTTGTAAAAAGGAAGTAAATGATCATCTGCGAACATGCATCCTAGCACATGCATTTGGTTTATAAATGGTTACTATACAGTTGTCAAAAAACTTCAGATTCCTGTGCCTTAAATTGGTTTGTAGGTGGATATTAGTGATTTCCTGAATGCTTCATAACAAATGATACAGATTTGTTCACACAGACCAAATCCTGACAGCTTTGGCTTTAGTAACTTTGTAGTCTGAATTTTGTCATTTTTACTGGATTTAGTCCGGACAAAATTTGGTGTGTAGTAGGATCGTAAGGGCTATAAATAGTGAATTGGATGAATCTATTGACCCCAGCCCTCACTCATTGGTGGCAGATGGGGACTCTAAAATAATAGGAAGAAATAGTGTAATTCCAGCTCCCAATTATTTGGAGTGGGAGGGGCTTTTAAGATTATAGAGAAGGTGGACCTATTGTCCCTCCAGTCCCACCCATTGATGGCAGATGGGAACTATAAATGATAAAGGGGTAGACCTATTGTCTATCCTTAGCCCCCACCCATTGGCAGTGGTGGGGGCTAATAATATTAAACTCCCACTCCCTTGACTAGGGATTCCCAAGTCCCTACTCACCCCCGGTGGGCACGATGGCCGCGGGCCAAGGCCGCCAAGGGAAATCACAGGATAGCGCCAGCTGGGATAGCAGCCCTGCTGTATGCCTTCGTGGGCGGGTGGGGAGATCAAAGATCTCCCTCACTGGCCCACAGGCACTGATATGCAGCTGGAGGGAGGCAGGAGAGGACCTGAGGAGCTCTAGCCAGCTGCTCCACTGGGATCTTCTCGCGAGGTCTGAGCGTTGCCAGGGTTACCACAGCAACGTTCAGATCTCGCGAGAGTGAACTGTAGCCCTGCAAGTTAGAGTTCACTCTCACCACTGAGACCACCAGGGATGGCAGCATGGCTCCCCTCCTCCCAGGATAAAGGTAAGAAGGGAGGGGGGATATAATGTTTTTAAAACATTTTTTAAATAAAAAAACACCCACATATTTAAATAAACATTCACTCACACACACAGCACACACACTAATAGCACCCTCACACTAACAGCACCCTCAAACACACATCACACTCACACTAACTTCACCCTCACACACACACACACACAGCACCCTCTCACACACACAGCACCTTCACACACAGCACTCAGACACAGAACCCTCACACACACACACACAGCATCCTCAGACACACACAGCACACTCACAGCACCCTCACAAACACACACACACAACACCTTCAGGCACACACACACAGCACCCTGAGACACACACACACACATCACCCCCGGATACACACACTGCACCCTCACTCACACAGCACCCTCACAAACACACAGCACCCTCACAAACACAGCACCCTCTCACACACAGCACACTCACAAACACACAGCACTCTCACACACACAGCACCCTCACAAACACACAACACCCTCAGGCACACACAGCACCCTGAGACACACACACACATCACCCTCAGATACACACACTGCACCCTCACTCACACAGCACCCTTTGACACACACACAGCACCCTCCGACACACACACAGCACCCTCACACTAACAGCACCCTCACACACATACAGCACTCTCATACACATACAGCACCCTCACACACACACAGCACCCTCATACACACACACAGCATACTAACATCACCCTCACAGACACACAGCACACTCACACTAACAGCACCCTCACAAACACACAGCACCCTCACACACACACACAGCACCCTCACTCACACCGCACCCTTCAACACACACAGCACACTCTCACACATATGCAGCACACACACACGTATATATAATATATTTTATATTTTTTTCCCAGTCCGGCCCTGATCGTGAGAGGGAAACCAAAAAACTAAATATCCATAAAATAAAAATGCACTCACCATTTGATTACTTCTTTTTATCTTCTTCTTGTTTTCAGCCCCCAAAAAGGCCAAATAAAAATCTATAAAGTCAAAACTAAATAGTAAAATAAATAAATACCTGCTAACAAAAAAATTCCATATCAAAAAAATAAAAATACCAATAAAAAAATTATCACAGTCATCCTATTAACCCTGTTGGGCTCAGCACAGACTGAACTTGCAGGGCTGAGAAGCGGTGCATTCTGAGTCAGAGCACTCTGGTTGGCCTAAGTTGACAGGTAAATCTTGAGCTTTATTCTTTTATTAGGTGCCCCACCATGGAGACATGTGCCAGGTCCCCATTTATTGGATTATAGACTTGGCAGCAAAAACTGCCTTGTCATTAATCTTTTTTTGTGTTCGCTGTTTAGTAGACTTGCCTCTACTGATAGCATAGCGGGAAGGGGCCAGAATATCCCCTCCCTTATTTATTAATACTAAGTATTTTTTTACTTAATATTTGTAAAGGTGTCTGAAACACCAAAATTACTAGATTGAGTGGGCGGAGCTTGAAAGCCAAGCGGAGTGGTCACATAAACCTGGAGCTCCAAGCAAGCGGCTGAAACTAAGCCTGCTTTGACCGAGTATCTTACTCACCTTCACCACAGTGCTCACGGAGGGAGCGGAGCTGGGGCATTGGGACTCTACAATCAAACTCACTGAGGGAGGTCCGAACTGCGGCCTAGTGGTTGATGCGGGGCGGGAGATAGGGACGGTCCCCCCACCTTGAAGTCCTGCAGGGTCTCGTGGATTCTCCCCCCCTAGACCGGTGAGAGATATCCTGGTCCACTACAGCACTGAGCCAGGCCTGGATCCACACCAACAGGCCCCCTTGAATGAGCACAGACACGAGAGTCTCACGCAGCCTACCTTGCCTAAGATGGCGGCTATGTGCAAGATGACTGCCCCTGGTCACCACGCTGAACCCACACACCACTGTAGCAAACTGCCAACATGCTTTGAACAGCGTTGTGAAGCATCCTGGTGGAGTAGGCAACGGAAGCTGGCAGAAAACATCGAAAAGGAAGCAGAACGACCTGCTCTTGTGCCACTTCGTACCCCAAAGTAACCTGCATATACCTTGCAGCTGAATTTATGTTACATTATTTTGTTGTGCTCAAAACGTGATTTGCCCCTGCTCCCTGGTGCCTACACAGGGCCTATGCTTTCACTATGCTGTAACTATAATTGCTAGGCTGTTCATCATCACAGTAGCTATGGTTCTATATGAGCCTTGTTATCTAACCTTGCATACATCTATCCCAACTAGGCAGGTATACTAAATATAGTTCTGTTATATCAGTGCAGGATTATGTCCTATACTAATTAACCACTAAGCTAGTAGTCAATGTCTGTATGTGCATAATCTGCAGATTATTTGAGTATGTTTTCGAGCTACTTTTGGACCTGTATGAAATCTCTTATTTAAAATCATCTTTTACCTTAAAATAGTGCAAAGTATCTACATGCTATGCTAATGTACCGATATGTATGATACTGAACACCTGTCGATGCTGTCGTGGCATCACAAGCCCTGTTTGTCATTACCTGCACTGCAAAAAAGAAAGGATTGAAAAAATTACTAAATTATAGGACTTTGAATCATTTTGGTCTTTGAGTTTAGTAAATATCTCCCTAATCATTGTCGGATTGCCATAAGGATACCAAAAAGGGCTATGTACTAAACAGCTCCCTAATTTGGTACCCTTAAATATGCAAATTGCAGTTGTGCCCCACAGCACAGATTGTTATTTCCTTCATCAGAATTACATTTTGAAACAAAAATAATGGTCAAATTGTATCTGTAAACAAATGCAAGAACAGATGAAATTCTGTTACCGCCCAAGTCTATTGTTTACTGAACAAACCTGACAGTTTCATAGTTACATAATAATGTGGGTTGAAAAAAGTCTAAAGTACATCAAGTTCAATCTTTTAAAAAAATGGAAACAATTGTAGGGATTTATGCCACAAAAAGGGAAAATCCCTTATGGACTCCATAATGGCAATCAGATTTCTCCTTGGATTACTAAAACAGCAGCTGGTTAGCCTCACCGATGGCAGACCAACATTGTATATTGTTGTTAGTTTGTTTTCTCGAATTGTTCACAAGTCCTTTGATGTTACCCTTTAACACATATACATTTAACGTATATGTGGCTTATAAATTCCATATTCCAATATTCCGGACTTTGCATTTATCTGTTTAGAATCACATCTTCCACTTGTCTACCCCTTTTGCCACTTTATCCAAATCCCTCAAAAATGTTCAGACTGTAATATTTTATCTAGTGGACCCAGAACATAACCCTGAGGCTCTCCACTTACCAACTTTGTCCAGTTTGAAAAAAGATCTATTTATAACTATTCTCTGCACTCTATCTTTTAGCCAATTTTCAACCCAGGAACATAATTTTTCATCTAAGCCAACTGATTTCAGTTTGAATAGTAACCTTTTGTGTGGATCTGTATAAAATGTCTTTAAGTTAATTTGGCATCATCTGCTCTTCAGAAAATCTTGTTGATTACTGTTAATGATATAGTTTACATTTTTTATTTGTAGTAATCTTTATTTAAATTATTTCATAGTTATTATTTAAAAAAAAAACGATACATTAAACAAATACAAGCACGACGAGGACAAAACAAAAGAAAATAAATAAAAAAATTAAAAATATATAATATTTTTTCCTGGAGGGGAGGTCAAATTGGTAAACTGAGTGTACAACGCTTTGAGAACCATATTTTATGGTTTGTGGGGATAACACATTACATTTTTGCTTTGGAATGGTGATATTTGGAGCGCCCTTTCAAGAGGTATAAAAGTCTAATTAGAGTTGATAACTAGTGATGTCCCGAACGGTTCGCCGAACGGTTCGCCATGGACTCATCATTGAGTAAACTTTGACCCTGTACCTCACAGTCAGCAGACACATTCCAGCCAATCAGCACCAGTCCCTCCCACCTCCTGGACAGCTCACTAAGAAAAATGGATGCTGTCCAGGAGGTAGGAGGGTCTGGGAGCAGTGGTGTATCTTGGTTTTGTACTGCCCTAGGCAGGACAAAACTCAGACGCCCCCCTCCCCCTGCCCCACCTTCTAAATACACACACACACACACACACACACAGTCAGACACAAACACACACACACACACAGTCAGACACAAACACACACACACACACACAGTCAGACACAAAAACACACACACACTAACTTTTTTTTTTAAATTTAAATCCCCCCCCCAACCTCCTTACCTTTGGGAGTGCTGGGGGGGGGGTCTCTCTCCCTGGTGGTCCGGTGGTCCAGTGGCTGCAGGTCGGGCGGGCGGCGCTGGCTGATTGTCGGGTGGGCGGCTGGCGAGGAAGCTCTTCCTCTGAGCTGACTGCTCAGCTCCCTCGCGCGCCGCAGAGTGAGGCTGGGAGCCGGAAGATGACGTCATATTCCGGCTCCCAGCCTCACTCTGCGGGCGGCGCGCGAGGGAGCTGAGCAGTCAGCCCATAGGAAGCCAGCGCCGCACAGCAGCCAGCGCCGCCCGCCCGCTCGGGATGTCAGTTAGCTGCAAGGCTAACTAGGCATTTGCCCTGGGCATTTGGGGGGCGGCGTTTTTTGCCGCCCCCTGAAAAATGCCACCCAAGGCAAATGCCATGTTTGCCTCGCGGCTAATACGTCCCTGTCTGGGAGGGAGGGTCTGCTGCTGATTGGCTGGAATGTGTCTGCTGACTGTAAGGTACAGGGTCAAAGTTTACTCAATGATGAGTCTGTGGCGAACCGTTCGCGAACCGTTCGGCACATCACTAGTTGTAAAGTGACAATTTAGGCAATATCCCTCTAAAAATCTACAAGTATAGAAATGTTTAAGTAAAACCGAATTCAATACTTAATTTCCAGGGAAGATTCTTCCATACATAGATTTCTCAAAACATGTAGGAAAAAGAGCAAATAATAGTGCAGATTGTACTAAAATGTTATATGTATTCCCAGGTAATATACCCCAAGCATAAAGGGCCAAGGAAATACAATAAGACAGTGCCTTAATTCTAACAAACTGTTAGTCAAGGATTTATTCCCACAAGTATTAAAATATGCAATAAAAATATATAAGACAAGGTTACAAAAACAGAGGTAGAAATACAAACAGACTGACTCTTACACAAAAGAGTTGTGAGTAAGGCATGGCTTCCGCCGTTACTCACTGCCAGGCTGGTGGCTGTCCTCAATGTATGTGTCTGGAGCCGAAATGCCTAAATTGTCACTTTGCAACATATTGCTCCACATTTTTGTTTTTATTTTAGTTGTCCAATTATCCCATATATTGAATTTCTTTAAGTTTAGCAAAGTGTTTGAAATATTTCTTTACATTTGCATCTGATATGTTAATTGATTGTTTGTTTTTTGCCAAGATGGTTTATTATTAGATTTCCAACTTAGTGCTATAATTAATTTTATGGCAAGTAGCAAATGGGTAAGTAACATTTTATTTGCTAGAGACATAGATAGGTAGTGCATATGTAATAGAACTGCTTGTGCTGAACAACATATATTTACTTTAGATATTTTTGAAAACCATTCAAATGCATTTTCCAAATTTCTTTAACCATTTCACACTCCCACCATATATCCATATATGTTCCTTTCGATTTATTTCACCTCCAGCATAGATTTGATTGAGAGGGGGACATTTTTGCTGTTCTTGTTGGAACCCAATACCACATGTTAGCAACTAGCAACTTTATATTGCGTTTCTAAAAATTTTAGACAATGGACTATAGATGAGTTAACTAATGTTGTATTCCATTCCTCCTTACCTATATTAATTCCTAGATTGTTTTTCCCCATTTACTCAGAACATGATTTTTTGTGGTTTATTGAGATATGCAATGCATTTGCTAGTTTTGGATATTATTTAGATTATTTATTATTAAGAAATTCCTACATATATAATCTATCTGGGAATATGAGAGGTGTACCCTGGACAGATGGGTAAAATCTCTTTCTCCAGGATGGAAAATTCTCAAGGTATTATACAAATCCAATACCATCAATAGTATTTGTTAATCTCATAGATTATTTTTTTCAGTTAGTTCTTGTTTATCCGCTTGCCTTTAAGATTAATTTTTTTAATCAAGATCTACATCCTTAACCCCATTTAAGTCTCGAGCTACATAACCATAACTTTACTAACTTTATTTACCATATCTAGTATTTTCTTTAGAAGACCCACTGAAGACACGTTTGGCAAGTATTTATTGACCATCTTACAAAATATTGTGCATCGTCCCAAAGGATCTAAGAATTCATATGTCAATTCAAAATGTATTGATTTTGCTATTATAATGGCTACCACTCTTTGCTTTTTTGCTTTATTTTAAGCATACAGGATAACGGGAAAGTCTTTTCCTGTGAGCCATTTCCTATCCCCTTGCCACAAGTGTGTCTCCTGCAAAAAGACAACATATATTTTCTGTTTCTTTAAATAAGCTTTTACAGTCAATCCCTTATACGGGGAATCTAGGTCATGAGTGGTGACCGACAGGGCCGTTTGAAGGAATTTGGGGGCCCCAAGCAAAATGGACATGGAGGCCTCCTCCTCCCCCCCCAAGCACGCAAAGCTTACAGGAACCACAGCATAGCCATACAGTTTACGTTTACCCACACTTTATATAAATAAAAAAGGTTTACAGTGCAAATACTGCTGTTGCATATACTGTGCATAAATAAAAAAATGTTTATAGTGCAAATACTGCTGTTGCATATACTGTGCATAAAATGTGAACATTGTCAACAATTGAACATTTTCAAAAAACACCACTGTACCATAAAATCAAATATACATTAAAAAAGTGCACAATAACTAAATCCAACATACTTAAAACACACACACAGACACACACTAACAGACACACACTCACATTAACATTTTTCAGTGCTCACAAAATGTGCAAGTTATCTAAAAATGCTACCCCGTGTCCTTCTTACTCCCGCCTCTATGTGTCCTGGCCGGACTGACAGGAGGAAGAGGAGCTCGGCCACGCTACAGGGAAGGGGAGGTGATGAGAGACGCAGTGCTGCAGCCGCTGGTCACATGGCACCCATAGTTGTCTACAGTGCTGCCAGCAGGGGGACTGTCTGAACTGACAGGCAGTCCCCGTGCTGGCGAAAAAAGTTTTTAAAAAGTTGAAAAAAGTTAAAAATAAATAAAAGGTAACCAATAGAAATATATATATATATATATATATATATTTATTTATTACAGAATTCCTTGCACTCACGCTTAATGTAATCCAATATGCCTTATTAGGCTTGCCGGGTGCCAGTCTTTAAGGATGTTAGATGTAGTAAACGAAGCAAAGCAGGCTGCACTCACGGACTTCTGAATACAAAGTGTAGTTTTATTCCATCAAAGAAAAGAGAACAATCAACGTTTCGGTCCACACAGGGACCTTCCTCAGGATCAAATAGTGCAAATACATTCTAAAAACTACCTCAAATATATACCTAATTACATTAATCATAAATGACTTACCCCAGGTGATGGAGAACTTCCCCGGCGTTCACTGCTGAACACCGCACATGTGCGCCCTATCGAGTGCCCTCACGCAGACCCCCGGTCCGTGCGTGATGACGTGAAAAACGCTGTATCCATGACAACGTTTACAACTTTCGCCATGGAACCGCTGTGACTACTATGTAACAAACTATAACCCGATAGTGAAAAAACTGTGTATAAAAAAGAAAGAAAATGAACTAAATAATTATCTGCATACATAAAAATCTATCCACAAAGTCTCCATTAGTTAAGTATTGGAGACAGACTCCAAATACTATACACGATTTAGTAAAGACTCCTTTGAACATATTATATCATATCATGATTTAAAATTTGATCTTTAGATTTTAGAAAATAGAAAAAAGAAGAAAAAATCCCAACTATGTAACCACCATTACTGTATATTTTAAGGTGTAGGGCTCTTAAGTCATTTTACACCTTCACTTGGAGACTTCTCCTTTAGCCTAATGTTATTACAGTATTCAAGATAGGTATCCTTAATTAAATCAATGAATTAATTTATATATATTTCCAAAATCTAAAAGGAGCCTAACTCTAAATCTAATGGGACACTAATTAGCATATATACAATCTTGTGCCAAGACTCATAAAGGATATACAAATTTCCATAATTATAGACTCAGGTTAATTATATATAGTGTTAATTTTGAACTATAATTTATTTAAAAATCTTAGTTAAACAGGGGCCATACCCCATTATCATTTTTTATTATTAAATTAACCTATATTACCATAAGTCCCTACTATGTAAGCATAACCCTTATTGTCTGTACACAACTAATATTTACAAAAAATATATACAGAAATGATTTACATTATCATTGCAAGCATTAAAGGAACGAGTGATACGATATTATTTCATTAAGTCCTTTTGGTGAGACCGTGTCAAGTCTGAAAATCCAAAATGTCTCTCTGTTGAGTAATAATTTACCCCTATCCCCACCTCTCCGTGGTTCAGGGATATGGTCTATCACCGTAAATTTGAGTGTTGTAAGTGGGTGCTGTAAGTCCAAAAAATGCCTAGCAACTGGTTTATCACTTTTACCATCTCTGTAAGCACTTCGAATATTGGAACGATGTCCTCGAATACAATCACATAGTTGGGTTTCTGTTTTGCCTATATAAGACAAGCCGCAAGGGCATGAAATTTTATATATCACAAACTTCGTTCTGCAGGTGATCGTAAAATTAATCAGGAACCTTTCATTTGTATGAGGATGGTTAAAGGTGCGTGATGGTACCATATGGCTGCATGTTACGCAGCCCAAACACCTAACACTACTACTACTACTACTACTACATTATCAGTTTGTAAATAACTTTGTGTAGGATCCGTCTTTACCAGCATATCCCGTAGGTTTCTATTTCGTTTGTAACATAAGTGGCTGTTTGAAAATCACTGGGAGTGTGGAATCTTGAGCCAACATATTCCAGTTCCTTTTTATGGTATTTGATAACTTAATTGCCTTGTCATTATAAGTCATGGGGCATACTATTCTGCTCTGTGATGTAGTCAAATTTTTTGGACTATGTTCTCTAGCTTGTTTCAACGACCTATCAAGGTCTGATTTTTTATATCCTCTGGATAAAAATTTGTCTTTCATTTCTCCTAATTGCACTTCCCTCCTTTCAACAGAAGAATTATTGCGTATAGCTCTTATGAATTGTGCTTTAGGTAGTGACGCCTTTAACTGTTGCGGGTGTGCACTTTGAGCGTGGAGAAGTGTGTTCCGATTAGTTGGTTTCGTGTACAAAGAATATTGTAAACTATTATTTTCAATCCAAATTTGTAAATCCAGAAAATGTACTTTATTAGTGCTTATTTCTGACGTAAATTTAATCAGACTTTTTAGTCCATTCAGGTTATCAACCATCTGTTGCGCTTCTTGTACTGAACCGGTCCAAATTATTAATAAGTCATCAATAAATCTGAAAAAATTCATGATCTTATCTCCATAGATTGGGAGTATATATATGTTGTTTCAAAAATATACATGTATACATTGGCATACATGGGAGCCATTGCCGCCCCCATGGATGTTCCAGATATCTGTAAAAACCAGTCTTCCTCAAATCTGAAATAGTTGTTAGATAGTGCTAGTTCCAACATTTGAAGGATATATTCTATACAAGGCCCCTTATAAGACTTTGAGTGTGTAAGGACTTGTCTCATTGCTTCTATCCCCTGTGTATGGGGGATTACTGTATAAAGACTCCTAACGTCCATGGTCATTAATACCACCTCCTTGTCTTTCATCTGTATTGTTGTTAATTTTTTGATTAATGTAGGGGTATCCTTAATACATGTTTCCAGATCGGGGACTGGTTGTTTAAATAATCTGTCCAACCACTTCGCTATAGGTTCGAGCACACCACCCACAGCCGAGACAATGGGTCTCCCAGGGGGGTGTAATGGATCCTTATGGAGTTTAGGAATAGTGTAGATGACTGGTATTTTGGGATGCTTAGTATACAGACATTATGCTGTCTTTGGTTCAATATATCCAGCCATCACTCCCATATTCAAGGTGTCTTCAATCTTTTTCTGTATCTACTTCGTGGGATCTTGTTTCAGTTGCTTATATGTAAATTTACATTGTAACTGTGCCCTTAATTCCTCAGCGTAGTTTGTATACTGCATAACAACAATGCCTCCCCCTTTGTCGGCTGGCCGGATTATGATATTAGGATCCTCTGCCAGATTCTGTACAAGTTGTCTTTGTTTGTTTGTCATATTCTGAGGTTGTCTTTTAGGATTTAGTATCTGAATTCGAGATTCATTCATCACTGTAGAGATATATGTTTTTAAAGTTGGATTATTCGTGATTGGATCGAAGGTTGATTTAGGTCTTAAACTTCCCTGTTGTGGTCCCTCTATTACGTTTGAATTAGAAAAATTTTTAGCATAAAATTCTTTAAGGCGTAAATTCCGTCCAAAACGAAACATCTCTGTATTCCATTTGAATAAATGTGGTTTGGTGGTTGGGACAAAAGAAAGGCCCTTACTGAGAATTTGATTCTCTTCAGGTGTTAACACTCTCTCTGATAAATTAAAGATGGGAATTACTTCCTTGGAGGTTTTGCTCGACTGCCCAAAGGTCTTACCCTCTTGTCCTCTCCTGATGTGACATCCTCTTGACTTTTTAATCGACTGCATGTTGTAGTGGCTCCCCCCGCAGTTTCTAAAAAAAAACTTTCTGCGGTTGTCTAGAGACTTCATTATCCGAAGCAGACTCACCAGATGTGATGTCTACTGTAGGGACCTTGGGTCTTATTATACGTTTTCTTGCGCGTCTTGGCCTTTGTTGGCTCCCTGAAAGCCATTTATATATACAGTGTGTTCTCGATAATCCTGTTGCACACGTTCCAATTTCTGCTTTTTTAATTTAATTAATTCATTTTGGTATTTAGCAACTAATTCCTTTAAATTCTGTTGTAATTTAATACCTTCAGTTGTATTCAGTAATAATGCATGTTGTGTTTCTATATCCAATATCTTTTGACGTACTTCTATTAAGTCTGACCTGACATCCTTAATAACAATCAACATCAGGTCAAGAGAGGCTCTATTAAGCACTTGTGTCCATTCTCTGCAGACTTGTGATTTGTGTCTGCCTATTGTTGGAACATTCATTATTCTGAATTCTCTCGGGATTTGTTTAGACTTAAAATAATCAGAGAGAAATACTCCATGAAGGTCTAAATCCACTGCTTTTTTATGTAATTTCAGCAGTTGAAAATAAACATCCTTAGTAGTATAAGTAGTGGTTAATTCCAGACTGGACTTATCCCATAATATAGCTTTGGTTTCTTCTGGGGTAAATTGCAGAGTATCTGCACTTTCTGAAAAAGCTCCTGCTTGCAATAAAAAAAATCTTCCATTTCTCAATCCTGGTAAAGTCTTGATTCAATGCACATTAGCTAAATGCTAAGGTAGTCAACTTTAACAGTAAAACAATATTGCTGGTGCATAGGTAGAGTTATCCCTATAACTCCAATAATGAACATATGAAATACAGAATTCCTTGCACTCACGCTTAATGTAATCCAATATGCCTTATTAGGCTTGCCGGGTGCCAGTCCTTAAGGATGTTAGATGTAGTAAACGAAGCAAAGCAGGCTGCACTCACGGACTTCTGAATACAAAGTGTAGTTTTATTCCATCAAAGAAAAGAGAACAATCAACGTTTCGGTCCACACAGGGACCTTCCTCATTTTCTTTCTTTTTTATACACAGTTTTTTCACTATCGGGTTATAGTTTGTTACATAGTAGTCACAGCGGTTCCATGGCGAAAGTTGTAAATGTTGTCATGGATACGGCGTTTTTTACGTCATCACGCACGGACCGGGGGTCAGCGTGAGGCCACTCGATAGGGCGCACATGCGCGGTGTTCAGCAGTGAACGCCGGGGAAGTTCTCCATCACCTGGGGTAAGTCATTTATGATTAATGTAATTAGGTATATATTTGAGGTAGTTTTAGAATGTATTTGCACTATTTGATCCTGAGGAAGGTCCCTGTGTGGACCAAAACGTTGATTGTTCTCTTTGCTTTGATGGAATAAAACTACACTTTGTATTCAGAAGTCCGTGAGTGCAGCCTGCTTTGCTTCGTTATATATATCTCTATATCTCTCTATCTATATCTATCTATATGTATTAAGGCCGTTTGGCCTGTATATGTGGGAGGGGCTTAAATTAATTCACTCCCCTATATAAGGGACACCCCTTACCTGACTCATATCGCTTGAGGTCAGCATCAGAATGATTTCCACTTCCGGATCATCCAGACGCCATTTTACCTGATTACTCCATGAGGTTTTCTAAGCAGAGCTGTGTCAGGAATCCAGCCACAGGCTTTTCCGGCCTACCACCTTCTTTCTTCAATCCATCGCCGTGGATTCCAAGTGACTCACAAACCGTAAGTCGACCTACCCGTTACGCCAGGCATCAGTCCCACGGCACCATGCACGGGTCAGGTCCTCACTTTACGGCTGCATTTTGTCTATGTCTGTTCTAAAACCATTGCATGTTCATGCATATCATTCGTTTAAACCCCCTACCGGTCTTTGGGTGTACTACAGGTTTCTTAGACATTATTGCATTTCATGTACAAACCAACGAACCACTGCATTTTCGCCTACACACTGACCCCTACCGGTCTTTGGGTGTACTACAGGCTTCTTAGACATTATTGCATTTCATAGAAATCAGGAAAAAGGTTCAGCGCTGATAAGAAACAGGGAGTATAATAACAAGGCAGCACACCTTAAAAAGGGAATCCCCTCTGAACCCCTTGAAGTACAATGGAAAAGAGAGAAAAGAATAAGGGTGCGCCTAAAACAAGTAAAAATAGTAAAATGAGAATAGCAGCAATAACAAAAAGTTCGGAAAAATGTCCAAATATAATATAAAAATAGGATAACCACGGTACCTAATTCTTTTCTCTCTTTATTATTGCATTTCATGTAAAAACCAACCAACCACGGCATTTTTCACCTACACACTGACCCCTATCGGTCATTCGGTGTACTACAGGCATCTTAGACATTTTTTGCATTTTCATATACAAACCAATAAACCACCTCATTTTCACCTACACACTGACCCCTACCGGTTTTTGGTGTACTACAGGCTTCTTAGACATTATCGCATTTCATGTACAAATCAACGAATCACTGCATTTGCGCCTACACACTGACCCCTACTGGTCATTTAGTGTACTACAGGCTTCTCAGACATTATTGCATTTCATGTACAAACCAACTAACCACAGCATTTTCGCCTACATGCTGACCCCTACCAGTCAATCAGTATACTACAGTCTTCTCAGATTTTATTCCACTTCATAAGCAAACAAACTAACTACAGCATTTTCGCTTTTATACTGACTCCTATCTGTCAAATGGTAGCATTAACCCCTTAAGGACACATGACATGTGTGACATGTAATGATCCCCTTTTATTCCAGAAGTTTGGTCCTTAAGGAGTTAAAGGGTATTTTAACATACAATCAGCATTTCTGACCCCTACTGGTCAACAGCAAAACGGTCTTCACATGTCATATACAATTTACCAGCCAATATAAATTACACATAAGATTGTTTTAAACATAACTATAGACCATAAATTAAACTCCAGCACGGGCTCAACTTCAGGTTTAATTCACAATAATTTACATTTCACATCAAGACCAACAGTGGTTCTATCAACACTGCCACCTACAGGTCTGTCAAGTACATTGACAAATTTTCATGGGGTTTTACAAACACCAAAACACTGACACCTATAGGTCAACAGGCAAACAACATTTCACATACCAATCAGTATCCAACTACACTGCCACCTATAGGGCACTCGGCAGATCTCCAGTGCACTTGCATTTTTCAACACCATGTTCACTGACCCCTACCATTCAATAAGACATACAACAATTCACATAGCAAGCACTATATAAACATCTGGTATAAATACATATATTATTACACAGTAGCAGACGCATCTGTATATAATGTAACAAACCACCTCTTTTACAGGTAGGATTGTCACAGATCTTGCAGTAACCACAGCCTTCTAGGGTATACAAAGTCCAGGACACATTCAGCTCGGTTTTCCTTTTTATTCAGTAAGAAAACAGGTGCTTTAAATAATAACAAAAACAAACAAAATCCCTTGCTCTTACTTGAGCTCTTACTAGACAGTAATTGCTATCTGCAATTGGGTGGCTTTCCCACTTACCAATTTTCCAAACAAAAGAAATGTCTTTGTAATAACCACAATCTCTCCTAGCTGTCTTTTTCTCCCTCACTCTGCAGCAGGCTGCCCTCTTCTTTTAAAGGCCTGTCTACTAATTGACTGGCTACAGGTGAGTGTCAATTAACTAATTCGTAAGTCAGATCCAAATAGTGGTCTGTTACACAGCAACTAATGCTGTTGGAGCATTGGCCCACCCTGCTCTCCAAATACTCCGCCCCAGGGACCCATACCATGTTTTGCAGAACCTTAGCAATGTAGATTGCAAACTCTAACATCTCTCCCTGGGGCATTTAACTGAAAATTCTCAGGTTGCTGTTTAACAAATCAGGCCTGATGTATATTCCATCAAGCACAATTCCACTTTTACGCTCACAATATGTAACTGGTAATATAGTTCACATACATTTTTAACAGCACGCTGCTCCCGCAACAGACTTCCCCTAGCAAGGGGACATACAACATACAAGGTGGGGTCAGACCACATTTTCACTTGTACATACGGCACTTAATGGGTTAAGATTGATACATATTTAACCAGTATGGCTACGATGTTTAATATTTACACATCACGTCACTTTACTTTTCACATATACTGTACGTATTAAGATAAGCTTGGTCTATGCCATATTTCCTTATGCCATACGGTTTTATCCATTCAGGTTACAGTTACTACTAAAAAACCTATACGGATTGTCAGGTTCAATACCATACTACCAGGTACATACACCTGCTCACGTAGTTATCCATCTCTTACCTTCCCTGGAATAGTAATAGTGTACTGGCAATTAGGGTTCTAGGGCCCAATAGGTATTACCCCCTTTTTTCTCTGCATTATGCTTCGGTTAGTGGTCCCGCGAGGCCAACACCCCGCCTCACACTCGGAGGCATACACCCCTCGGGCCACTCGTGAGCTAGCCGCCTCGCATTGTATCATAGAGAGGACCTCACCTGTCACTCCCCTTCCTATTTTCTGGTTACTGTCACCGAGAGGCCAACATCCTGCCACAACGTTCGGTGGCCACACAAAATCCCCTCGCGCCAAGCATAGATAGAGCCTCTCAAGCCACTTGGCAACTAGCAGGGCCTCACCAGTCACCAAAAACACCAAGCCTAATCGTTTCGCCTTACGGCTTAGCTAGCAAGCCAGTACAAGAACCCTGGGTACAAATAATAATTGCAATCTTTATTGTTATTTAAGTATTTCTCAAAAAGATGGTGAAGAATCACCTCTTCCTAGCACCCCGGCTAGAATTGATACACCTTCAAGCAGAGGAGATGTTGCTAGTCCAGCAGCAATCAGATCCTGGACAATCCCACACATTACCACCGACCTAAGGAGGTGACAAATCCCCTACCCTGCTACAGCAAGGAAAGCAGTTATTCAAACTCCTCCATACATCAACGGACAACACGGAGGCAGGGGAAGGCCCAGCTACATTAACTCAGGTGACACCCAGGCTATGCTAGCTTCACTCATAAACTCATGAGGCAAAAAATTTATGACAGACTGGCAATCTCGAGTTGGTCACCACAGCCCTCACAAGGCTGGGCCTCACGCTACTGTACAACAGCACCAACCGAAACTCGGTTACTTGGTACAATCAATTCTTATGACACACAAGATGTTAAACCTGCACGTATGATCCCAGCACATTGGGGAATCAAGGCATATATATGTATGATGTATCTGTGATGGTCAGATCCAGGGATTCCAGGTAAATCGGGAACTGACCATCCCTTGGTTGGGTTGGCATTTGGAATATGTGGAGATGTTTATTTGTGCAGGTACCCATACAGAAGGGATTTTGTCCCAAACAAATGGACGAGCACTCTCAGGCTCCAGGTACCAGCACCTCTGAACTATCAGAGACCACTGATATGAGTAGTTGCATTGCATACAGACTGTTGCATATATGTTCAAATAGTTCAGGGCACATGACAAACCATGTGTCCCAATACAACTTACAAATAACGTATTCACCATCTGTACACACCAATGCATTTTCAACCCTACTGACTCATCACCCTTCCAGACTTGTAGTAGATTTACTAAAGCTCTGGAGCTTCAAAGGGCTCCCATACAGGTATCATAAACACACCTTCAAGGAATATAGCATGCCCTCACTTACAGTCAGCACAACAAAAGCATTGGCTGTAAACACACTCATAGCCAATCTCCACCATTTACAGCATGGCACCAAACACACACATTGGTATTGTCACAAGTAATCTTCCCTTAAACAAAGACTAACCATAGACTTATTGGCACCACACACCTCCGCTACCCCAAGTCTCAACTCCCTCATACCCTCCGAGGATTTTTCTTACTATACAACACCATTGATCTACCTTTACAGCTATCACTCAAGCATGGGTTAAAGCTTGGTTAAGTAAGACCAATATCATCAACGCAGTAAACGGCTACCATCTACCCTACACACTGGCACTTACATGGCATAAATTGGGCAATCCTTTCCCCGCTCAACTTTCGAGCTACAGATTAGCCTACTATCGATATTCGCAGATACTCTGTGCTGGTTATGATAACATATCCAGAGGCCTTACAGTCATACACTATCTAGAAGACTTCTTGTTAATCAAAGAAAGCATATTTTTCACTAGAAGCCTCACGGCAGCTTAGTCTGGTTGACCACTTGGGCGTCCCAGTACCCCATAAGAAACAGAAGGCCCAGACACTATCTTCACATTACTGGGCATATGACTTGAGTCGGCATCCATACACGCAAGTTACCACAAGACAAATAGGGAACATTCTCAACTACATCAATCACTACCTCCTGCTTAGTACTTACAACTGCAAGGAACTACGATCCCTACCAGGTTCCTTAATTTTGCCATGCCAATCATACCACAAGACCACGCTTTCACATCCAGAGTACTTTCCCCTTTTTTCCACACTTCCAACATGACGATCAGAGGATGTCCCTAGACACCTCAGCAACAGCAGACCTGCACATGGGGGGGAATTTTTTAACCACTTGGCATGGTAAAAGCATGTTCCTTCCAGGATTGTCTGACACTTCTCCAACCAGATGGTCAGACGCAGCGTCTACCACGGGTTTGGCAGCGATCTACCGGGAACAATTGCTTTGGAGCTGTTGGCGATGGCATCCAGGTTTGGAAATTTTTCCACCACCTCAGCCCCTTTGGGAGATCTACCCCATTGTAGCAGCTGCTGAGGCATGGGGTAAATCATGGTCAGGGTCATCAATCCGTTGTTACTCAGGCAACTAAGCATATGTCATATCATCAACAAACGCCACTACTCATCCATAAGGTCATGATATTTCTGGGGAACTCACTTGGTTGGCCACTTATCACATTTCACTTTCATGTACCAGACGGGGGTATACATCCCTGCCGACAACTGTCTCATTTATATTCCAGGCATGTTCATCATACGCTTCCTACAGCCGCCCATACAGTCACGTCCACTCTTTCGTTCCAGAGACAAAATCATGGATTAGACATACTCATGCAGCATAGCATGCACTATCCCACCTAGCACTTTCGTCCCATACTTGTAGAACACATAACACAGCTTTTCACCTGGCTTAAAGAATCTCATTGGCACACAACATAGCTCAACCTGTGTCATAACATTTCTCCTAGGTTTTGCTTCTTTTTGCCACCTTAAACTTAAACTATCTCACACACCATTAATTATATATTTTACAGGCATTCAACAACACAGGATAACCTATGGCCAAAACTACCATAACTTCATGCTATCATACCAGACAAGAATATACTCAGAGGTTTTCAGGAATCCATTCCCCCACGTTCCTCTCAGAGATTACCAATAGCCATCCAACTTTTCATCATTATCGGACCTATTAGATCTACAACCATTCAATTATACTACCAAGTCGGCCATTACCAGCTATGCACATTGCCTTTTATGCCTTTCTCAGGCCAGAGAATCCACTACCATCACCACCACTCAGACAGATCATTGTCTTCAACGATCCCACGTACGTAAACACATATATCATTACCTATTGGCTCTACCACATTCCGAAACGAGTCAACACGCACCAACAGTAGAGATAACATACCATCCTACCCACAACAAATGGTGTCCACTTTCGGTCGTAGATTCCTACCTTCAAAATCCTTTCAGGAATTAAATAATGTAATGCTTTTAAGGAAATGTCTGGTTAATTTGTATATATTTGTTGACTGTATTAAATCTTTGATTATTAATTTTTGCCCTCTTTATTTACAGGCCTACCGTATCGTCGGTCTCGGCACACCACAACTAACTTGCTCCCTTTATACTATCCTACACTTATGCTGGATCCTTACTCCATATACGGCTATTTGCCCCTTACACAAGTATTAAGGCCGTTTGGCCTGTATTTGTGGGAGGGGCTTAAATTAATTCACTCCCCTATATAAGGGACACCTCTTACCTGACTCATATCGCTTGAGGTCAGCATCAGAATGACCCTCCCACCCACTCCTCATTTCAACACTTTCTCTTTTCTTTCCATTTAATTTACTTACTTACTCCTTGGTGGGCCCTCTTTATTTACAGGCCTACCGTATCGTCGGTCTCGGCACACCACAACCGACTTGCTCCCTTTATACTATCCTACGCTTATGCTGGATCCTTACTCCATATACGGCTATTTGCCCCTTACACAAGTATTAAGGCCGTTTGGCCGTATCGTCGGTCTCGGCACACCACAACCGACTTGCTCCCTTTATACTATCCTACGCTTATGCTGGATCCTTACTCCATATACGGCTATTTGCCCCTTACACAAATAATATTAATATATATATTTATATATAATGTCATACTAAGTGTATTTTTTATTAATATTATATTTTTATTAAAAAAAATATATATATATATATATATGCATATTAATATAAAAATACACATATATACACACATATATCTAACATATATAATAACTATATATTGTATGTATATAATATATATATTTAAAAATAAATAATAATTAAAAATAAATAAACTGTCAAAATAATTTGTAAAATTTTATATATATATATATATACACAAAAATGAAAATAATACCGGCACTCTAGGTCTCCCAAAGATCGTTGGTTTATTGTAAATCAATCCAGAGGGTCAACGTTTCAGCATTTGGAGCTTTCATCAGGACACATCAAA
The DNA here is from genome assembly GCA_933207985.1 of Pelobates cultripes. Classification (NCBI taxonomy): domain Eukaryota; kingdom Metazoa; phylum Chordata; class Amphibia; order Anura; family Pelobatidae; genus Pelobates; species Pelobates cultripes. The sequence goes on from OW240915.1 coordinate 115,624,811, forward strand.
ATCATATTACAAAATGACAAGCTTAAATATATATATATATACACATATAATGTGTAATTTTATTCTAACTGTATTTTTATATTTATATAGATATATATATATATATCTATATAAATATATTTTTTTATTTATTTTTATTTATATCAAAATGCACTTAGAATGAAATTATATATATATATATATCTATGTATATACCCTTAACAACCGTGGACGTCAGACAAAAAAACGTTCTTTAAGGACCGCAGACGCACCTAGTACGACTGCGGCAAATAGGAGCCAGGGGGTTGCACTCACCTAAACATGCATAAATGGGGTGCTGCGGGGGGCCAATTTATACAATAAACAAGATCCAGCGCACTCACCTATCCACTTAACAGCAGCTTCAATGTTGACAGATTTTTATTAGTTTTTTTTTTTTTTTTAAACACCTAACCTATGCAAAAATAATAGGGGTTTAGTTACATTATATGATCATATATTGCATAAGCCTGCCACAACGTCAATGTACCCCATCTTTGGCAGGTTCTATATAATATAAATTATAAAAAAAAAATTATAAAAAAAAAGAAAACGCTAACTTTGGCCAACTTTTGTGACTAAGTGGCTACTACAAAAGACTGGAAATACCTCAGTTGGAATACCCTGGGTTGTCTACATTTGAAAATGGTATGCCATGATAGGGTTATTTCCCATTCCTGGGCTACCATATGGTCTCAAAAGGCAACACAGACCCAGCAAACCAATCTGGCAAACTGAATTGGGCAAGGCTAAATGGCTACTATAGTGGCTACTGAAAAATAACACAAAAAAATAACTACCCAAAACGTGGACAAAGACTGGTGGTAGAACTAGTGCATGGAAAGTGTTAAAATACCACCATTTGAAATACCCTAGGGTGTCTACCTTTCAAAGATATATGGTTTGATGTGGTTAAATTACATTGGCCGGCTTCAAAAATGTCCCAAATAGGACATGGGTGCATGATGACTAGCTGTGAAAATTCCAAGTTGGAAAACTGGAATGTGCACCCTCCAAATAAGGTCTTTTAGCCCTCAGAGAACCCGACACACCTATACATGGTGTACTCAGGAGATGTTGCTGAACACATATTGGGGTGTTCTTTGGTGATGTGATGAGACCAATCTCGCCACATTGCATTGGAGAAGCCTGGTTGCTCGCCTGTTGCCTTTGCATTATGGCCCCATGTTAAAAGACTTCGTTTCCCCTGCAGAAAATACTTATTCGTGCTTTTCTGCCCGGTGTTCGGTAGACTCAATCTACCGAACTAACACACGAATGACTAGACCACCTGGGAGCTGGAGTGTGTCTGCAATTAGCCTCCCAGAAGCTGCGGTTAACCGCAGCTTAATTGACGAATACTGGGTGGCCGCCATTCGTATACCGAACACGAGGTCGCGGCCATTTTAAACACGCGAACGCACAGCGGTGTTCGACGCCTAACTCATGGAACTAAAAATGGACACAGTTTGGCACGAACACCGCTGAAGCTGCCGACCTCCCTTCTTGTTCGGTGGAAGTGCACGAACGGCCCTGTATTCGGTAGTTGTACCTGACTGCACTATACTCCAGATAGGAATCCCATGGAGCTCATTTGTATGAGAACTGACTTTGTGAAGACTTTGGCTCCATTGCGATTAAACTGTATTCGTGTGGTCTGAGTGCCATTCGCTTAATAATGTGCGCTCAGACCTGAGCTATCTGGGGATATGTTGGATGTATATATTCATTGTAACTTGTGTCACATAGTGTATTTTAGCAGTAATTCCTATTTTAGTATCCCCACGTGCATAATGGCGATTTGCCTTCGTCCTGGGAGATAATTGGATTATTTCTCAATTATCTCCAGGGCAGAGGGGAGGAAGCCAGGATGCATTGTGGGAATATAATGTGACTGTGTGTCCTGGATTGCTGCTTGTTTGTCCTGTGTTACAGTCTCCCATTTGGTCCCCTAGGGGAGTGTCCACCAGGTGGGAGACCTGCATAAATACTGGGCAGGTAGCCCTCATTAAACAGACCAGTGCTTGACCCCCAACACGGAGCCTTGTCTCGTCTTTGGGGGGATTTACTGTATGCTGATAGAGACTGATTGCTAGGAGTGTAAGCCGCTTGGGTGCTTTTCTTATTCGTCTGCTAGCAGCTATTCGTATGGTTCCAGTTCGGGAGTTTGAAGTGCTATATTGTATGCAGTTCGGGAGATTGGAGCATTCCCTTACTTGCGGTTCGGGAGTTTGGTGTTCTACAGTAGCTGTGCCTGCATCTCTGGAAGGGGAAGATTGCCTAAACGGTTTTAACCCCTTGTGTGCTGAAACGGTCCGTAACAGGTAGTAACCCTTAAAGTTCTCAGTAGATGTATTCTTAAATTGCTATGTGTGTCCAAAAAAATCACCAATTATTTTATTTTTTTTAAAATTGGCATAGATTGGTGGTAAAATGGTTGAATGAAAAGAGTCAAAATACCCTATGTTTAATACCTTAGGTTGTCTACTTTTAAAAATATATACATGTGAAGGGTTATTCAGGGATTCCTGACAGATATCAGTGTTATAATGTAACTTGCGTCAATTTTTTTTAAAATGGTTTGGTAAGAGCAAAGTGCTACTTGTACTTAAAGCCCTAACTTTCCAAAAAAAAGCTAAGAACATGTTAACATTGGGCATTTCTAAACTCAGGACAAAATTAAGAAACTATTCAGCATGGGTGTTTTATGGCGGTTGTAGATGCGTAACAGATTTTGGCGGTCAAAGTTTGAAAAAGTGTTTTTTGGTTTTTTTTTTTAAATTCATCAGATTTTCTATTTGTTTTATAGTAAATTATATGATATAATAAAAATAATGCTATCTTTGGAAAGACCATTTAATTGCAAGAAAAAACAGTATATAATATGTGGGGGTACAGTAAATGAGTAAGAGGAAAATTACAGCTAAACACAAACACCGCAGAAATGGAGCCCTGATCCTTAACGGTAAGAAAATTAAAAAATGGTCTCATCACTAAGGGATTAAATACCCAACAAGATGGATTGGTTGCATGTAGTCATCTTTCTTTTTATTTCATATGCTCCAATACATATACATATTGTTTTATAAAGTCCTGTCAATATTATTAGGTGCCTTTAAATTTAATATTTTGAAGTGCAAAGCTCCTACTATTTAATAATTTTTTTTTTTAATTATTTACCATTATTTTTCTTAACCTTTGGTTATCTATTTAAATTGTATAATTTAAACTGTGCACATGAATTAGCAAATGCAATCATGTTTTATATAATATGTGTATATTCCTTGATTTACGTACAAATCAGCATACGTGTAGTAGAACTTCTAGTGAATGCAACTAGTAAATGAGAATAATAAAAGAAAATTAAAAACAATCTCTCCTTCTTTTCTCCTTTTTCAAACTATTTAGTACATATACATATTGTTTTATAAATAAAATCCTTTCAGTATTATTAGGTGCCATTACATTTAATATTTTTAAGTGCAACCTTCCTCATATTTAGTAATCAATTCTCTCTTTTTTTCTCTCTTCCTTTGTTAAAATTATTTACCCTTATTCTCTTCGTAACCTTTGGTTATTTAAAGGGACACTATAGTCACCAGAACAACTACAACTTAATGTAGTTGTTCTAGTGAGTATAATAGCTCCCTTCAGGCCTTTGCCTTTGCAGGGACACCTCCAAGTAGCCACTCTTGGCCAATGGAGGGGATTCTTGACTCAGGGCTCCACAGTAAGCAGCCGTGCCATTCAGCATCCCCATGTTCTGCATGGAGATGCTGAATTTTCCTCATAGAGATGCATTGATTTAGTGACTGCAGAATGTGTGTGCGTGTAAGGATGTAGGGTGTGTTTAGTTAATGCAGAGTGTGTGTGTCAAATGTAGTGGGGGTGCATACTGTGTGGTGGAGGAAAGCATTTTTTTCCCCATTGTTTCCCATTTTATTTTATCCCCCCTCCCTGCATCTAACCTGTTGCCTGGGAGGGGGGAGATCACATTCCCTGAGGGGCCTGGTGGCATGCTGTGGCCCCTGGCCACCTGTACACTACAGGGAGGTCCAGCACAGTCCATCCTCACTTCCCAGCTGCTCTGCTCTAAGTCTTGCGAACCACGTGGAGCGTGGCCATGGTAACCCGTGGCAACGCTCTGACAACTCCTCAAGCAGTCCGGGCCCCCCAAGACGATGACAACCATTTTGGTTGTCATGCCCTGATGACGGCACTGTACACATCTATTGAATTGTTAACTTAAAGTATACCAATGTCAGCCAAAACATTTGATCAAGATTTTGATCTTTAGAAACCTATATTTAAGTATTGGCTACAGAAAGAGTTTCAAAAAGAATATAATGTCAGATGTGAAAATTATAGCGCTATGTTTTTAATAGGAAATATAGACTGTGCGACAAGAAATTATGCAAGCAAGAAAATCTCTAGAAAGTGTTGAAATACTACACTGTAAATCTGGTACAGTTTGATAGACTTGAAACATTTTACAGCTATAAAAAACAGGCAGTTTAAACTGACAATTCAAAATTTGTCATTTTATTGAAATATATCTCTGACTGAGCTCATGTACTCCGACCGAGTACCTCCACCCAGTCAGCTTCCTAGCCGCTTGCAGGAACACCGAAACTTGACTCGGGTCACTCTTCCACCTGATCAGGCTCCAGCCCTTCTTCCAGGCTGGGATTGTCCCCTCTGCCTATTCCTTTAAAGCTCTGCTTGCAATTGCCTTTACATAAGCACGTGCAGCTCTCATGCCGAGCTCTCTTGACTTATTCCAGGGCTAGAGGTCCAAAGACTCTGTCACTGGGATCCCTAAATAGCCACACAGGACACAAGTTCCAAAAGTAACTGTAACGGCACCCTCAGCATAAAAGGGTTAAACCACCGTTTAGTAGATCTTCCCTTCCAGAGACACAGCCACAACTACTGCAGAACACCAATCCGCCGAACAGGAAACCATACGAATGCTGTAAACAGCCAAATAGGAAAAACCATACGAATAGGTTTACACTCCTAGCAGTCAAACTGGAACAGCATACAGTAAATCCCCCCAAGAACGAGACAAAGCTCCGTGTTGAGGGTCAAGCAGTGAACAGTCAGAGCTGTGGGTTTATTGTTCTTATATACACATTAGTAGCACCCACAGGGTTTTGGAACACAACCAATAAACACATACAATACACCCAGACACTCCCACACAAAATCCTCCCCTCTGCCTGTGATTCAATTACCTTACACAATGGGTAATGTAATTATAACAAGCAGAGAAATACAATTTTTCCCACATTATTCATAACTTGAACATTCACATTCACTTACATTTTCAGAATCAGCATACTCCAAATACAAACATACTTCAAAATCATACAAATTGATCCAGTGGTTCAAAAGATAGATCGTAGTCCTTTGTGACCAAAGGAAGCATGGCTTTTCTGCCCAAAACCAGTTCCATAGAGTCTTCTATCCTGGAGATAATTGGGAAGTAATCCAATTATCTCCAAGGACAGAGGCAAAACCCCATTGAACACATGGCAGCAAAAGACAATAAAGCACATAAAAACATATAACTGTGCAGCCATTGCACAAAACAGGTACATTCAACATATCCCCAGATAGCTCAGATCTGAGCGCACATTATTACTGAATGGCGCTCAGAGCACACACATACAGTTCAATTGCCATGGAGCCAAAGTCTTTCCCATAGTCTTTCATTATACGAATGGGCTCCATGGCATAGCTATCTGGGGTATCACCGCTCAAACAGGGCAAGCACCAAATGACCCGGCTTTCATGTCTCCGCAGGGGAAAATCAAACGTTTCAACATGGGGCCATAGTCTAAAGGCAGCAGGCAGGCAACCAGGCTCCTCCAATGCACAGTGGCGAGATTGGTCTCGTCACAGTAACAAACATGCAATAATTTATTTTTACTCGGGACTAGCCCATATGTTCATTACAAACCGATTACTGTGGGAACTAAATAAAATTATAAACAGTCAAATCATAGCAGACAACATACAGCAACTTATTATAACACAATTACATATTTATAAAGGGGCGGGGAAGACAATAATTAACAGAACATATATCTCCTGCTTACAGAATTAACAATATGCAAATCTGCCAGAATATGCAAATTAGCAAACCTTGCTATTCAGGTAGTGCATATAGCTGTTCCTAGATCCTTGTAAGTGGCCCTGTACAGGCTCCACAGTCAAATCTACCTAGTTGATTGCAAGCATTAGCAAGACATAGTGATGTCGAGAACATAAAATGTGACCGAAGACCTGACACCAGGAGGGGGCCCGGCGGCTTGCCCGGTATGCCGCCCGGTGCGAGGCCCCTCCTGGCTGCCCGGCCACCATTGCAGACACAGGTCTGCAGCTCAGCAGTGAGCAGAGCTGCAGACCATGTGTCTCACGAGAATTGGCCAATCAGAGCGTTGCCATGGGTTACCACGGCAACGCTCTGATGGTCTCGCGATATTACACGGTCTGCAGCTCTGCGGAGCTGCAGACCGGAAGAAGTGGCCACTGGACCACCAGCGAAGAGAAGGTAGGATAGTGATGTCGCGAACATAAAATTTTCGGTTCGCGAATGGCGAACGCGAACTTCCGCAAATGTTTGCGAATCGGGCGAACCGGGCAAACCGCCATAGACTTCAATAGGCAGTCGAATTTTAAAACCCACGGGGACTCTTTCTGGCCACAATAGTGATGGAAAGGTTGTTTCAAGGGGACTAACAACTGGACTGTGGCATGCCGGAGGGGGATCCATGGCAAAACTCCCATGGAAAATTACATAGTTGATGCAGAGTCTGGTTTTAATCCATAAAGGGCATAAATCACCTAACATTCCTAAATTGTTTGGAATAACGTGCTTTAAAACATCAGGTATGATGTTGTATCGATCAGGTAGTGTAAGGGTTACGCCCGCTTCACAGTGACAGACCAAACTGTTTAACGCACCGCAAACAACCGCAAACAGAGGCGGCTCTCTAATTAGGCGGTTTAGGCGGCCACCTAAAGCATCGCGCTGGCTGGGGCCTCGCGGCCGCCTAAACCGCCTTATGGCAGACTGTGTCAGGTCCTCGGTCAGTGACCGAGGACCTGACACCAGGAGGGGGCCCGGCGGCTTGCCCGGTATGCCGCCCGGTGCGAGGCCCTCCTGGCTGCCCGGCCACCATTGCAGACACAGGTTTGCAGCTCAGCAGTGAGCAGAGCTGCAGACCATGTGTCTCACGAGAATTGGCCAATCAGAGCGTTGCCGTGGGTTACCACGGCAACGCTCTGATGGTCTCACGATATTACACGGTCTGCAGCTCTGCGGAGCTGCAGACCGGAAGAAGTGGCCACTGGACCACCAGGGAAGAGAAGGCAGGCTCCCTCACCACCCTCAGCCTCCCCCCACCAGCCTCCCCACCACCCCCACCAGCCTCACCACCCTCAGCCTCCCCCCACACCAGCCTCACCAC
>OW240915.1:115632406-115687696 GCA_933207985.1 Pelobates cultripes
CAAATAATCTTTAATATATAAAAAACACACAATATAAAATATCCACAATGCATTTTGCCAATACAGCTTCTTCAAAATGGAATTAGGACCTAATACCTGGCAGGGTAGGTTTAAATAGGAGTGCAAATAATTGAAATTGGTGCCAAAATTGAGGACAGCCAATCAGAATCCTAGTGGTAAACAATTATCTTAAAACATGTAAAAACGGATTTCAATTAATATGTATAAAAAATAATAGGCTAACCTTGTATGGTTATTAAATTGTAAAAACAAGGGTTATTTAGTGTAAATGATAATTTATAGTAATGTAGTGCCGTCATGTGACTAGCGTGATAACCGCAATGAGTTTTGGGATATGTAGTGCAATATTAGTAGAGGTTGATGTTGGCGCACACTGGGCAGCCACCGACGTCGGGACAAGTGGGCAGTGTATAGATGTCGGCTCGCACATAGTTGAGTCCGGCGTCAAGGAAAGAAGGCGTCGGCACACACAAAGATGCGGCTGTCGTCATAGGAGATGGGCGTGTTTATATGATATAATAGAACGTTGGCATACACAGAGCTGCGGCCGACATAGGAATATGGGAGTGAACCTGGCAAACTAGAGAGAAGTATCGCTGGGCATGGAGCCATATTTGGGGATGAAGTAATAATTATATATGACTGATGAAAAGGGGGTTAGTAATATGAGCCATACTGGGGAAGGGAATAATATGAGCAATCATATAGGAAAAACATATATGGCTAAAGGGGGATAGTTACACAGTCACAATAATAAAATTAGACACAATCATAAAAATAAATAAAAATAAATAATAAAAGGTAGTGCACAGTAATAAATACTAAAAATGAACAATAGAAGAATAGAAATACATATGAAAATAAAATGATAATATATACTTATAAAAAATTAAACAAATCAAAATCAGCATTTAGACCATGGGGTATAAGGGTCTGGAGTTTATATACCCATTCCATTTCAGTTTTACCTAGAATGTTTTTAATATCCCCGCCCCTCCATGGTGTGGTACATTTTTTTATTCCAATTCATTTAAGCATTCTTGGGTCCTTATTGGGTTTAATAAAATGTTGAGCTAATTTATACCCCCGTAAGGACTCCAGCGCAATGGTCTGTTAAGGAAGCCCTGCTGATACACAGAGGTATCTACTGCGGACTGATGTTCCTGGGGACTAAACCCAATCGAGGCAAAAAGATCTTTTGCACACATTGATTCATTTCAATTGTGCCAATATATTTGTGAGTTCCTTTTATCAGCTTTCAACTTTTTGTGTTAATGATCTCTTTTTTCTTTTTCATGTGAGTTCTATGCTTTCCTCAACATTTTGGTAACTATATCTACCTCATGTTTTGTGACTGTGGCACCCTGTACTGTATTTACATTTGTTTTGTACAGTTTGCTTGCATTTGGTTTTTGGAGGGATACAGGGAGTGTTTCCTGTTTTTAGTGGCTTGTCTGCACATTTTTTGCACTTTTAATCTCACTTACCCTAACTTGGTTTCTAATATCTTAGACACTGTAATTTAACATTTCACTTTAGTATTTTTAGTCCTTTCAACGGACATTAGCCAAGATTGTCTAGGCATATTTACCTCAGAGTAAATTTTATTCTTTTTATGGGTTGCATTTTTCATGAAGGATATGGTTGGAATGGATTTTTCGAAACTTCACTTCCCCTTCACGTTTGGTCTTCTGGTTTTTCTCAATATTACCCCCCATTTTGTATATAGCAACCTGGCACACTCTCCCTTAATCAACTCATTTACAGTTACTCTCTGTGATTTGTAGGCCAACTTGGTGTGTTTTGGTATGTGACTAGATTTAACATCACACATGAGGAGGACATGCTGGGCTTAAATATAAAAACCATCCCATCGATTAACAAACTTCTCTTGGCCACACACTGAATTTAATAAGACCTCTGTTAGTATGGAATACTAGAGGGTGAACCTGGCTACATATTTCTTTTCAAATTCACCAGCCAAATGATGCTTAAAAAATAATGTTTTACAAATACCACCATCTCCAACTAGAACAAGCATTAACTGCACTTGAGGTTCTCTTTGGGCTGGCATGATTTGTGTCGAGCAGGGATCCTGCCCAGAGCTACAGGGATCGGTGGTGCTGCACTTTTGCTCGGGCAAAGAGACAGTCAAGTCTCCTTTGGACATGGGATGGCTGTGATACATGTAGGATTGTGAATAGGGGGGCTAAGGGAGGATGATATGTCTCACAGATATCAAATCTCACCTTCCAGAAGCATCTGTGAGGAAGTTAAAAAAATCAAGGATACGTTGAGAGGCGTGCACACATACGCTATGAAGCAAATGCAATATTTCAGGTTTAAACAAAACACTTTTAACCAATGTAACCTACATGCCATCCCATAACCAGTGTCAGAATCACTGGTGCTACTACAGCAGGCAAAAAGTAGAAGCACTTGAGTGGTGCAAGAGCAGCAGTACTAGTTCCCCCATTTTACATAAAACCGAATCATGTCTACAGCATAGGGGAAAAGTGTGGGATCATTGGGATCATATTGATAGTGTGATGAACATTTGACAAAATGCAGGCTGTGTGACAAGGAGGTTAGTGTAAAACATGTTGGGCATTTGATAAGCGCAGGAATGAGCAAACATCACACATCACCTCACCCATCACAAGGCTGTTCTGTTGCAGTGTTAGAGTGAAGGTTTAGCAGCAGAGGAAGTTGTGATTGCCTGGGCTCATGTTCAAAGTCTGCTGCTGCTGATCTGACTGAAAACTAAACATCCCCCTTTAGGGCTTGTTGTGACTGCCACCTCTTCCCTGGCTCTCATCTAAAGTGCAGTTGTTCTGACTTGAGTGAACATTCCCCTTTTAGGGATTGCTGTGTCTGTCCAATTTTATTTTATCTAGTTGTTGGTGTGTGCATGCAAAGGCATACGCATACATTGCATAGCATTTCTTTAAAAGTAACATATATTTATTTATGCTTTCATTTTGCATTAATCCTGTTTTATAAACAGGATTCATTCCCATAGAGATTAATGTTTGGCCGAAATGTGTTAAATAAATTACCATTTTCATGAGGATTTAGACAGACCAAATAGATATAGGTAAACATTTCAGAACTGAAATGAAAATTATTTCTATACACATCACTATGGATTAGTGCAAAATATTTCAACATGTTAACCTACCTCTAGCCATATTTGTAAAAGGGTCATATAATAGAAACTATATAATATGATGTATTAGGGAGAAATACTGCCTAGGGGCTCTTAAAGTTTTTTATGCTATCTACAGACCTTTCAATGGCATTGTTTCATATATTACATGTTTCACAGTTGTCTATCCTATGTATATCATTCTAGTCGGAAAATATATTTCCTAATACATTTATCAATATCTCCAGACCCTGAGATGACATTAGTTTCCCAGATGTACTTTTCTCAGCTATTTATCTTTTATATTTTTACTGCTTGAACAGGTGTACTGGTTCATTTTAGTAAGACAGTTATATCTCTGTGTGTTTCTACCAAAGATAGTATACAGCAATAATGATTTAATTCCATTACCCGTATAAACCTGAATTACTATTTTTTTATCTACAGATGTTACTTTGTAGTTTACGCGGTTAATGCAAGATAAAAATAAAATTTTATGAGTTTCATCCTTGGAATCAGATGGTCCTATATCTGAGTTCAGTAAAAAGCTATATTTGTGTACAAGCTCCCATGGTTCATATTTTCAACACCAAATTATCACAGTGCGAAAATGTGTTATCTAGGTAATGATTATGCTGGTAAACTCAATACTTCAATTTACCCAGTTTTGGGGTGGGGGGGGGGTATTTCAGTTTGTACATACAAGAAGACAGACATAAACAATTAAATTATTTTAGGGAAAATAAAATATGTCCAAGAGTCTTTCTCTTCTCCTGTAATGTTTTTATATAAAGTGACCACGGCAGATGCAATTTCAAAACCTGATTTTCGAAAGCCATTTTTTTCAATATAGTGTGTGTATACACGTCTTTTAAATTTAAAACATTTAGTTTGTGTAAATCCTACATTGCAAGGCATCTGTAGTCTTGCAGTAACTGAAGGTATTACCTAACAACGTAAAGGAACTGTAACAGATCCCCCTGTTTTTTTTCGTAATCTGTAATATATGTTGTAACAGATCCCCGACCCCTATGTGTTCGTTCAAGGGATCTGTACTTTATGTGAAATGCTCATTCGTTTCAAAACCTGCGTATGAACTGACTGCCATAGACTACCATACAATATGTTCAAAAGTCCCGAATTATTTACTGAATGTTCCGACCACCCAGATAAGTGTGTTCTCCATTAATGTTCGCAACAATGTTGAGTTTCATAATCGGCACTCAATTCCACGTATGCTTTGTTCTCTGGGTGGATGCCATTAAGGGAGATGAAAACGTGGCGGCGGCCATCTTAATCTCCCGAACAGCGGTGTTTGGTCGTCGAGTGTCTGGAACTCAAATCGAACACTCGACCAAGCAAACACCACTGAAACCTCCAGAGTGCCAGAACCGATGGAAGGAAACTATTGAACGAGCCGCTGTTCGGTAGAAAGACTATGCTAAACATGGGGATTCTAACGAACACCAGGATATCCACGGATAGCAAGCCATTCAGGACTTTATATTCCATGAACAGAGACGGACCATAAGGCCAAAACTTATGGAACTGTTTTCGGCTACTGTTGCCTGTGCGGTCGGTCAGAACTTTAAGTCCCTGTAACTCCTGAACCCCTGGTCCGATCTGGGTTATTTTTGAATATGTTGTTCACCCAGATCGGGGCTCTCAGGGGATACCAGTGTTAGGGATGTACCCCATATATTTGGGGTACATCCAGAAACTTGGAAAAAAAACTGTGTACCTTTTAATTGGGTTAACTGTTTATCTGTTTATGTAGGATGTACCTTATCATTAATTGGTTAATGTATAATTGCTTGTCGGTGTCTCCCTTGCTTGGGAGCACAGCATAAAAGGAGAGTACATGCCATTAAAAATCAGTTCTACTTCACCCTCAATCTAGAGTATTATCTCTTATTGGGGGTATCCTCTATACAGCTATTCACGCTAGCTCTTGTAAGAGCTTCTTCACTTGGATCACGACTGGATGCTGGGAATCCTCCTCACTGATCGGGAAAAAGGACACCCTCCAGCGGTTGAAACCCCTCTGATACACGGGGTAACCGCTACAGGAACACTGTAGTGTCAGCAATGCAAACATGTATTTCTGACACTATAGTGTGGGCGTGGCTATTTAAGTGTCCCACTATCATCATGCTGAAAAGACAATTTTACTCATCTTTTTCCCACGCCGTGGTGTAGTGGTTCTGGTGACTGTAGTGTCTCTGTAATAAGTAAGCATGCATTATAGGTCGCACTGATAATTTTATATATTCAAAATAAATTGACTATTCCTCAAGGAATTATGTAACTTGAGTGTTACAATAAGCATTATTACAGACTTGACACTGAATGTGACTTGGGTACAATAAAATTAAATGTTATAGCTGAGAAGAATATTATTAAAAATGTATATTAAAAATAAATGTTTATAGAAGGAAACATATTTAAATATTTGATATTTTCAAGTACATACTGAATACACAAGTGCCATATGAATAAAAGAAAGATTAAAAGATTTTAAATCTCCCATATTTTTCCAAGCATTTAACTTTTTAAACAGTTATTATTATTATTATTATTATTGGTATTTATATAGCACCAACTAATTCCACAACGCTTTACAATATTATGAAAGGGGGGAAATTTACAAATGATACAATTACACAGGAACAATAGGTAGATGAGATCCCTACTCAAACAAGCTTACAGTCTAGAGGAGGTGGGGTACAAAAACACAACAGGGCAGCAAGGGTGACAACCACCAAACAAGGTGGAAAAGTAGCAGAACTGGAGGTGAGAGGAGAGTGTAGCACTTTATGAAAGCAAGACACAGATATAGATAAGTATAGATAAGTTTAAAAAACATATGCAATTAAAGTTTACATGTGTATTCATTAGCAGTTAGCTATTGATAATATTTGTACTAAAGGGAACCACAAGTGAAAGTAACAGCAGTTGAGAAAGAAATCAAACTAATTATTTAATAATTTTATTTATTTATAAATAATTTTAGCAGGAGGATACATTGAGATTTCTCTAGTTTTCAAGTATGTCCTGGGTCCACAAAACATTGCATTGTTACAATAGGGTACAGTAAAATACAAAAACAATATTATTACAGAACATATATACAAAATTTAACATAGAACAATAGAACAGGTAAGAAATATATAATCAACCATGAGAGGTACATTCTGTTTTGAGATATGTAGAGAGGGATCTCTAAAAGGATTTTAGGCCTGGGGAAGATTTGAAAGTGTGCGGGAAGTCATTCCATAATTGCGGTGCGCTGTAGGAAAATTAGTAATTATAAATTATTATGAACTAAACATTTTTCATCAATAAGAATCACTTTGTTCTACTTCTGTTATATTTTGCATATGAAGAGAAATGCCGGAAGCAAGGAGAACTGTCATAATACAATAGGATACATACAACAATTCCATTCATTATAAGTCTGTAGAAAGTATATATGGCACAGGGTAATCCATTATTGCAGTGCAAGCATCAAACTGGTGTAACAGTCAACATTTTTAACCCATCATTATTTATATATAACACAATATTCTTGTTTTTTAAACAATTTTTATATACATAATGATTTTATTTTGGTTTCATTCCTGAGTGTGATTTAAATAAAATTGGTTAGTATATTAGTCTTTTATGATGGTTTTTACATGATTGAAGCAGCTGTGAATGTGATAACTATATAAAACCAATATGTTTGATAAATTAGTCAATCATTATAAAAACTTCTTTAGAGCATTACTACTTGTATCTGAACACAAAAGAAAAAATAGTTAAAGGACCACTATAGACACCCAGACCACTTCAACTCAATGAAGTGGTCTGGGTGCCAGGTCCATCTAGGGTTAACCCTGCCTGCTGTAAACATAGCAGTTTCACAGAAACTGCTATGTTTACATATGGGTTAATCCAGCCTCTAGTGGCTGTCTCATTGACAGCCGCTAGAGGCGCTTCCACGCTTCTCAGTGTGATTTTCACAGTGAGAAGACGCCAGCGTCCATAGGAAAGCATTAAGAATGGTTTCCTATGGACTGACTGAATGCGCGCTTGGCTTTAACCCCTTTCTCCCCCTAGAACCCGACAGGAGGGGGGCCATGAGGGTGGAAGGGACTTATTAACACTATAGTGCCAGGAAAACAAGTTTGTTTTCATGGAACTATAGTGGTCCTTTAATATTAGATATTTCAAAAAAACAATGTTGTCATGATTTGCAATAAGTGATCAAAATGGTAATTTCTCCTACAAAATATTCAGAAGTCCCTAAGTATTTTTATTAATATTTATAGAGATTAAACATCAACATTTACATAAATGTACCTTAGTTGTAGGCATCAAAGAAGAGTAATCTTGAAAACATGAAACTGCTGTCTTACCCCATATTAACCCATTAAGACCGCAGCCAAATGTACAAGTTGTGTTCCAAAAAAAATGTAAACAAACCACAGAAATTTTACTAAATGTCTGTTCAACAATAATTTACCTCTTTCATATTAAATGCACCCACACTTATTATATATCATTTTATTCAGGGGAAACAGGGATTTCATTTAACATCAAATATTTAGGTATGGAAAATTTTAATATGAATAAAATATAAAAAAAAATTAGAGAAAATAAGATTTTTACAAAAATTTTCTTAGTTCTACGTGACATTTTAACTTTAAATGTCATAATACTGTTTGCTTTTACTGCAATAAAATACACATATTTGTATTTAGCAATGCAGTGGCGGATCCAGGGCCTGATCTCGGGAGGGGCACTTGTAGATTATTTAAATAAATAATCCAGACACAATAACCACTACAGCTCAGTGTAGTGGTTATGGTGTCAATAGTGCCAGTACCCCCTTCCAGAGTAAGTAGTCAAACCGTTTAAGAACAGTTTGACAACTTACCTGAGGTCTGCTGGGAAATGGGGCTGTAGTAGGGCATAGGAGCAGTGGTGTGTGTGAGTGGTGCAATGTGTAAGGGGTGCAGTGTGTGTGTGTGTATGAGGGGGACAGTGTGTGAGTGAGGGCGGCAGTGTATGTCAGGGATGCAGTGTATGTGTGGGACAGTATGTGTGTGTGAAAGGTTGCAGTGTGTGTGTGTGAGTACTGCAGTGTATGTGTGAGTGTGGGCAATGTTTGTGTATGGGGCGGCAGTGTATGGGGGCAATGTGTGTGTATGGGAAGCAGTGTGTGTGTATGGGGAGCAGTTTGTGTAGGGGGGTAGTGTATGTGTGTAGAGTGTGTGTGTATGGAGGGCAATGTGTGTGTATGGGGCGGCAGTGTATGGGGGCAGTGTGTATGTATGGGGGTAGTAGTGTGTGTGTATGGGGGCAGTGTGTGTACGGGGGGCAGTGTGTGTGTATGGTTGGTGTGTGTATGGGGGGGCAGTGTGTGTGTGTGTAGGTATGGGAGATGTGTGTATTGAGACAGTATGTGTGTATAAGTGTGTGTGTGTGAAAGGGCAGTGTGTGTGAGGGGGGCAGTGTGTATGGGGGGGCAGTATGTGTGTATGTGTGAACTGTGTGTGTATGGGGGCTTGATATGTGTATAGAGACGAGTATGTATGTATAGGGGCAGTATGTGTGTGTATAGGGGCAGTATGTGTGTATGGGGAGACAGTGTGTGTATGGGGGGCAGTGTGTGTATGGGGGCAGTGTGTGTATGAGGCAGTATGTGTGTATGTAGGGGGCGGTAATAATATTGTGTATGGGGGGCAGTATGTGTGTATGGGGGCAATGTGTGTATATGGGGGCAGTGTGTGTGTATGGGGGCAATGTGTGTATGAGGGGGCAGTATGGGGGCAATGTGTGTGTATGGGGGGCAGTGTATATGTGTGTGTGTGATAAGGGTAGGGGGGCTTTTTTTTATAATATATATATTTTTTTATGTAATTAAAATAAATATTCTATGCCCCCCCGCCCTTCTTACCTTTACTGGGAGGAGGGGGGGCATATTACGTTCCATGGTGGTCCGTGGGGAATCCCTGGTGGTCCCAGTGGGGAGGGTGAATTGCCCCGTTGCCCCCCCCCCCCTGGATCCGCCACTGGTCACATGTGTAAAACAGTACCCCTATGTACAGGTTTTATGGTGTTTTGGAAAGTTACAGGGTCAAATATAGCATGTTACACTTTTCAGTTTTTTCACATTGAAATTCGCCAGATTGGTTACGTTGCCTTTGAGACTGTATGGTAGCCCAGGAATGAGAATTACCCCCATGATGGCATACCATTTGCAATAGTAGACAACCCAAGGTATTGCAAATGGGGTATGTCCAGTCTTTTTTAGTAGCCACTTGGTCACAAACACTAGCTAAAGTTAACGTTAATATTTGTTTGTGTGTGAAAAATGCAAAAAACTAATTTGAACGCCAATTTTGGCCAGTGTTTACTAAAAAAGTCTGAAATACCCCATTTGCAATACCTTGGGTTGTCTACTATTGCAAAGGGTATGCCATCATGGGGGTAATTCTTATTCCTGGGCTACCATAAGGTCTCAAAGGCAACATAACCAATCTGTTGAATTTCAGTGTGAAAAAACTGAAACGCAAGCCTTATATTTGACTCTGTCACTTTTGAAAACACCATAAAACCTGTACATGAGGGGTACTGTTATACTCAGGAGACTTTGCTGAACACAAATATTTGTGTTTCAAAACAGTAAAAAGTATTACAGCAATAATATCGTCAGTGTAAGTGCCGTTTATGTGTGAAAAATGCAAAAAATGTCACCTTCACTGACGATATCGTTGTAATACATTTTACAGTTTTGAAACACAAATATTTGTGTTCAGCGATGTCTCCTGAGTAAAACAGTACCCCCCATGTACAGGTTTTATGGTGTCTTGGAAAGTTATAGGGTTAAATATAGTGCTAGCAAATTAAATTCCCTATACTTTCGGCCTGGGTTGTCAGGAAGGTCCCGCAAATTGTAATTAATAAAAGGACCTAATTATGTTAAATTATTATATAAATATATATGTAAAATGATTTTATATATACATGTGTGTGTGTGTATATATATATATATATAATTTTTTAAATTTTTTATATATATATATATATAGGTATACATATAGTGATATATACATATATACTTATGTATATACAGTAGATATATATATTATTTCATTCTATGTGTATTTTGATATATATATATAATATTTAATCAATATCCTTCTACGTGTATTTTGATATTAATGTGTATATATATATATATATATATATATATATATATATATATATAATTATATATATATTAATATTACATACAATATGAGGTGGAGTATCTTTACAGTTTAAAATAGATATTAAAATAACCTAGAGATAAAACGGAAAAGGACACATAATAGTGCAATATTGTCTAAATCTCCTATAAATTACAGGGAAGTATGTGGGAATAAACTCACAAAGCAGGAGCCTGTAGAGTAAGGCTCAATCTTCCAGCGTTGTGGGATTTAGGTTCCCACTCCCTTCTTTATACTGCCAGGAGGTGATGAATAATGGGATGTCCTCTCACAGGTAGGTATAAATGGTGAAAAGTGCTTTATTAATAAAGTGCACAAGTTGAAGGTAATTTTGTAGAGATAGTCTCTGGTAGCAAAACGCGTTTCGCCTCATGTAGAGGATTCCTCAGTTGCTGTAGATACTTGCTGTGAATGTTCTTTATTTGTAGTTTAAGTTTCGCGTCCTTTTTCTGGCTTAATTGTTCGATCGCAGTATTTTCACTTCCACGTTCCACAAGTGGAACGCATTGGTTCAGTAATTTCCGGTTTCGGCATTTGCGTTCCAACGGTGGAACGCATGCGTTTCAATTCCGGTTTTCATGTATAGGGACGTGTCTCTGCGTTCCACTGTGTATAATTCTTTAATGGCAGTTCATTGTACACTTAAAATAATTGTCATTGTGCAATAAAGTCTCACAAAGCAGAGATTTGAGAGAAAAGTAAAATAGATGCATATTATTAATACAAATAAGTATAGTGAAGAGGAGCAGCTCTTATGTAAACAGGAAATATAAAATAAGCGCCTTAAAATTTCTATATGAATCTTGTTCTCTTATGAAAAGGGAACTGAGAATTTAGGATATAAATATAAATAAATGATCAAGAATAAAATAGGATTAAAACAGCCCCTAAATTAGCTTAAAATAAGAAAGTCAAGAATAAAATAGGATTAAAACAGCCCCTAAATTAGCTTAAAATAAGAATATTATTAATATAATATTAAAATACACTTAGTGCATGTGTAAATGTGTGTGTGTGTGTATGTATATATATATATATATATATATATATACTGAGATCATATATATATAATACATATGATCTAAGTATATTTTATTTGTAACTGTAATTTATTTATTTTTTAACTAATATTTAATTTTTATAACAGGAGAGGGGCAGAGACAGTGTCAGCCAGTGATTTCACATCACTGGCTGACACACAGGATCAGTGATCACAGTGACTGGCTGTCACTGTGATCACCTCCTGCAGATCACGGTAATTGGCCACAGGGGGAGTGCCTGGGTGGCCAGGCATGCCCCCCACCGCGATCTGCAGGGGGATCCTGCCTGTAGTTACATGTGTCAATAGGCTGCCACATAGTAACTCTGATCACAGTGAGAGGCTGTCACTGCGATCAGATCACAGGGAGAGGCTGTCTCTGCATTCAGATTGCAGAGACAGCCTGTCACTGCGATCAGGCTGAGCAGATCGCGGTCAATGACCGCAGGGGGACTGCCTGGGGGGCCAGACATGTCCCCCGACCGCAATCTGCTGCAGGAGAATGCGGCCGGCTCCATGTGTCAGCCGATTACAAATCCGCTTACACATGGTAAATACTGATTGCAGTGACAGCCTGTCACTGCGATTGGAAACTGCAGACCGCGGTCCCCAGGCACAGGGGGGTTGCCTGGTGGGCCAGGCATGCCCCCCGACCGCGATCTGCAGCGGCCATGTGCCGCTGGCCATGTGGGAGGCAAGATCGCCCAGGGCATTCTATGCCGCCCTGCAGCGTTTAGAGCCGCCCAAATAGGGACGGCATAGAACACCCTGCGGTCTTAAGGGGTGAAAGGGATGGTATAGGTATCAAAACAACTTTATCTTAACAAAGCAGTTTGAGTGTATATATAATGATTGATTATTGCTGCTTGATTCTTGATCATCTTCCAAAATCCACATTGCTGCACTACATTGTGAATGCTGCTGCCAGGTTTATCTTTCTTAATGCTCCTCTCACATCTTACACATTTTCCAATCTTTATGTGGCTTTCTGTACTCTTCAAGCAGTGGCGTCTCTAGGATTCATTTTTCGGGGGGGCACATGGAGGGCCAGTGACAAAAGTAGGGGGGCACATTTAACCCCGCCCTCATCACAGTTTGTCCCCGCCCCTGTCGCATGTTAAGCCACGCCCCCGCCACAATGTGTTTTGTTTTTTTAATAATACCTGGTGGAGGATTCATTATTTTCCACCAGGGATTATTAAAAAAACAAACACATTATCCTTGATACAGTGCCATAGTTGCCAACATTTGAAAAAAATTTTCCAAGGACATTTTGCAGCACAGCTATCAATTACTGTCTGGGTATAATATCCCTGGACAGTCAGTGCTCTCTGTATAATACAGGGTTATGTGTATAATAAATTGGGACTCTCAGTGCTCCCTGTATAGTGCTGCTCTCTGTATAATACAGGTCTGTTTGCGTATAATATCCCAAGACAGAAAGCAGCACTATACAGGAAGCACTGACTGTCCCGGGATATTTTATACACACAGATCTGTATTATACAGATAGCTGAGCATATACCCCAATCTCTAGACTTCTAGTACCTGTCAACAGCAGCTCCCAGACGCGTGTAACAGGGCTAAAGTGTGCGGCAACTCACACAGATTATTCAGCGGTAAAGTGCACTCGCTGGCAGAGCCAAACTGGGAATCCCTGGGAATCCAAAGCAGCCCTGGAAAAAAAACGTATGCCATTCCTACAAGTCAATATATATATATATATATATATATATAGTACAGTAAGCACACAAGCTCACTGACATGCGCAAATAGGCTTACTGACAGACAAAACTCTCTGACTCACACACAAGCTTACTACAGACACTCACTTGTATAAACAGAAGCCTCACTACAAAGAAGTTCAGGGACACACACACAAGCTCACTAAAGACAAGCTCACTGACACACACATGCTCACTAAATAGAAGCTCACTGACACACACATGCTCACTAAATAGAAGCTCACTGACACACACAAGCAGTACCATTTTAACAGAGTTAAGGGCCCCTGGGCAAAGCAATGCACTGGGGCCCTTCCTACACAACAACTCACAGGAATTTTAAATATTGATAGACTGCTGAGTCTATACACACACACACACACAGACTGCTGAGTAAATACACACACACAGACTGCTGAGTCCATACACGCACACACACACACACACACACAGACTGCTGAGTCCATACACACACACAGACTGCTATGTCCATACACACACACACAGAATGCTATGTCCATACACACATATACACACATATACACACACACAAAGACTGCTGAGTCCATACACACACACAGACTGCTGAGTCCATACACACACACACACACACACAGACTGCTGAGTAAATACACACACACACACACACAGACTGCTGAGTCCATACACACACACAGACTGCTGAGCAGTGGTGGATCCAGAGCCTGATCTCGGGAGGGGCACTTGTAGATTATTCAAAGAAATAATCCAGACACAATAACCACTACAGCTCAGTGTACAGGTTATGGTGTCAATAGTGCCAGGACCCCCTCTCTTTAAGAACAGTTTGACAACTTACTTGAGGTCTGCAGGGAAATGGGGCTGTAGTAGGGCATAGGAGCAGTGGTGTGTGTGAGTGGTGCAATGTGTAAGGGGTGCAGTGTGTGTGTGTGTGTGTGTGTGAGGGGGACAGTGTGTGAGCAGTGTGTGTGTTTGAAGGTTGTAGTGTGTGAGTGAGGGTGTGTCAGGGATGCAGTGAATGTGTGGGACAGTATGTGTGTGTAACAGTTGCAGTGTGTGTGTGAGTGTGGGCAATGTGTGTGTATGGGGCGGCAGTGTATAGGGGCAGTGTGTGTGTATGGGGAGCCATGTGTGTATGGGGATAGTGTATGGGGGAGCAGTATGTGTGTATGGGGAGCAGTGTGTGTGTATGGGGGGCAGTATGTGTGCAGTGTGTGTGTGTATGGGGGCAGTGTGTGTGTATGGGGGGCAGTATGTGTGTATGGAGGGAGCAGTGTGTGTGTATGGGGAGCAGTGTGTGTGTATATAGGGGGGCAGTATGTGTGTATGGGGCAGTGTGTGTATGGGGGCAGTATGTGTGTGTGTATGGGGGCAGTGTCTGTGTATGGGGCAGTGTGTGTGTATGAGGGCAGTATGTGTGTGTATGGGGGCAGTATTTGTGTATGGGGGCAGTATGTGTGTGTATGGGGGCAGTATGTGTGTATGGGGCAGTATTTGTGTATGGAGACGGTATATGTGTGTATAGGGGGCAGTATAGGGGGCAGTATGGGGGCAATGTGTGTATGGGGGCATTATGGGGGCAGTGTGTGTGTATGGGGGCAGTGTGTGTATGGGGGGCAATGTGTGTGTATGGGACAGTATGGGGGGCAGTGTGTGTGTATGGGGGCAATGTGTGTCTATGTGGGGCAATGTGTGTCTATGGGGGGCAATGTGTGTCTATGGGGGGTATTATATGGGGGTAGTGTGTGTGTATGGAAGGCAGTATGGGGGCAGTGTGTGTGTTTGGGGGCAGTGTGTATGGGGGCAGTATAGGGGGCAATGTGTGTGTGTGTATAGGGGCAGTATGGGGGTAATGTGTGTGTATGGGGCAGTATAGGGGGCAGTGTGTGTGTGTGTATGGGGGGCAGTGTGTGTATGGGGGGCAATGTGTGTGTATGGGGGGCAATGTGTGTGTATGGGGGCAGTATGGGGCGCTATGTGTGTGTATGGGGGGCAGTATGGGGGGCAATGTGTGTGTATGGGGGGCAGTGTGTGTTTAGAGTGTGTGAACACACACCCCCCCTCCCAAGCCTACCTGTCACTGGAGTCTGTTGCTGGGGGTCAGGCAGCCATCTTCTGCACCAGCATGCTCGGCTGCTTTACGGCGAGGCTTACGTGCGGGAGGTGGGGCTTCGTTTGGGGGCGGAGCCTTGCCAGGGAGCTTGTCAGTGCTCCCTCCAGCCACAGACAGCCCCAGCACCTCAGTCCTGCATTCCCTCGGGCTGTCACAAAAACAGTCCGAGGGAATATAATTGAAGCTCATGGTCAGCAAGTTGATGGCATTTGGGGGGCCCAAGGGGGGCACAGCATGATGTAGGGGGGGCAATGGTCCCCTCTGGCCCCCCACTAGCGACGCCACTGAAACAGAACATGCAGATTAAGTAACCAATCAGAGTGTTATGAGTCAAATTACACAGCGTGGGAAAATTCCAAAGAACTTTCCCACGCTGTGTAAAATGACACAGAGCACTCTGATTAGTGGATTTCAAACCAACCAATCAGAGTGCTGTGACAGGTAAATGTAGAGACTTACCTGTCAGTCTCTTCATTTACCTGTCAGAGCACTCTGATTGGATGGCTAAAACCTACCAATCAGAGTGCTCTGAGCCTAATTGCAGGGCGGGGCAAGGCTTTATAAGCCTTCCACCGCCCTGCAGAGCTCAGTCTGCGTGGAGCCCTCGTCGGGTGAAGATGGATTATTTTTTTTTATAATTGCGTTGTTTATTATGGTTTTTTATTTGGCCTTTTTTGGTGCTGAAAAAAGAAGATTTTAGTAGAAAGAAAACATCGAATGGTAAGTCCCCCCCTCATTATTTTTATGGTGAGGGGGGTAGGTAGGGGGATAATGGTTTTTTTTGGGGGAGGGGGTGACTAGGGGTTTGGGGACTCCTAGTCACCTGGGGGGAGGGGGCATTTTTTTTTAGGGCCTCCACCCACCGCTCAGGGGTGGGGGCCAGGGGGGAGGACATTAGGTCCCCCACCCTTATTCTTGTCTAGGGCCCCCACCCACCGCTCAGGGGTGGGGGCCAGGGGGGAGGACATTAGGTCCCCCCCTTATTCTTGTTTAGGGCCCCCACCCACCGCTCAGGGGTGGGGGCAAGGGGGGAGGACATTAGGTCCCCCCCTTATTAGTATTTAGGGCCTGCCGCTCAGGGGTGAGGGCCAGGGGGGAGACATTAGGTCCCCCCTTATTCCAATTTAGAGCCCCCACCTGCAGCTCAGGGGTTGGGACCAGGGTGGAGGACAATAGGTCCCCCCCATCATATTACTTTAGGGCCCCCACCTGCCGCTCAGGGGTGGGGGCCAATAGGTCCCCCCTTTAGTTTAAAAGCCTCCACTCGCGCATCGCCGGTGGGGGCTCGGGAGGGGGGACCCTATTTATTTTTATTTTTTTTAAACAGTGAGCAGCCACAGGCTGCTCACTGTTTAATAGACATGCCCCTACTCGCAGTATAGCGAGTAGGGGCATAATTTGCTAATACTAAGTAATCTTTATTTAGTATTAGTAAATTTGGCTGAAAGACCAATTGAGGTCTTTCAGCCTTTTAGTAGATAGCTCCCTAATACCGTGGGAATTAGGGAGTTATCTACTAACCGGCTGCAATAGAAGTCCCGAGGTGCCGAAGTCCCGAAATTCCGAAGTGGACGAATTTCCGAAGTGTCGAAGTGCTGAAGTTCCGAAGTCTTGAAGTGCCGAATTGCGAAAATCCCGAATTTCGGAATGCCGAACCGAACCAAAAATTTTCCCCATGCACATGCCTACATATTATCACTTGTTTATGTCTTAAAACTGCACACTTCCATTTTTTTATTGTCTCAGCTTTAACAATAATGTGAAGTTCGAAGCATATTGTTGAAATCTAATCCTTTCATATAACATATAAAATAGATTTATCAAAAAACACAAATTAAGAAAAACTGTAATTTTTGTTCATGTGTGCACAACACAGAAAACGTTTTGTATCAAAGTATGTTTGTCAGAATATTTTCCATTATAAATAACAGCACATCCTAAAGCTAAAGCCAGGAGCACTTAATAGAAAGTTATATTCATTGTTAATTGCACCACAGAGTAAAACAGAGTCTCATAGCCACAGGATGTTTACTAAATAAATTATAAAATTATTTTCCCATAATTCTGAGCAGTGAGTCATCTCTTTGCTACTGAAATTGCTTTTGTCATAGCTTAGCAGGGGATGCAACAATCAAACCTCATTAGTGAAACTAAAGAGAGAAAATTATAGAATCACGAAGTGGCTGTAACGACATTCATTATTGATTTGTCATGTAATTTAGATGGGTTGCACCAAGCCAATTAATGTGTGTGCTTTAGCTATATTGTACAAACACTTTCAACACAAAATTATATGCACTTGCTTTAAAGGGTTACTGTAACCCTTTTTTTCCCTAAGATTTTTTTTTACTTAAAAGGCCCTAGTGGTGCCTACCAATAAACCTGTTAATTAAGCTGTAAATTTACCTGGAATTTAGCGTCAAGAGAAACTTCCTGTGCTGGTCTTCATCCCTTTTCCATCTTTATTGCTGATCTCTTGTGGTCGAATCAAATGCTTTTGATAGAGAAACATATAATTGTGCCATTTCCCCAGCTCCTGTTCACTGCACTTCTTCCTGTCAGACCGGGTACAGTGAGCAGGAGCATCTCTACCTACGGTCTGCATGCTCGGCCACGCTTCAACAAGGTAGGGGGCTAATAAGACACAAGGATGGTGGGGAAGGAGGCTAATGGGACACATGAGGGGTGGGCTATAGGGACACATGGGGGGCTGGGAGGGGAGCTCGAAGGACACTGGGAGAGGGATGAATGGGACACATGGAGGGCTGGGAGGTAGAGTTAATGGGACACATGGGGGGCTGGGAGGAAGAGTTAATGGGACACATGGGGGGCTGGGAGGGAGACTAATGGGACACTTGGGGGCTGGGAGGGAGCCTAATGGGACACTTAGGGGCTGGGAGGGGGCTTTAGAGACATTGGGAGGGAGACTAATGGGGCACATGGGGGGCTATAGGGAGGCTAATGGGACATATGGAGGGCTGGGATGGAGAGTAATGGGACACATGGGGGGCTGGGAGGGGAGCTATAAGGACACTGGAAGTGGTACGAACGGGACACATGGAGGGCTGAGAGGGAGAGCTAATGGGACACATGGGGGGACTGGGAGGGAGAGTAATGGGACACTTGGGTGCTAATGGGGCACATGGAGGTGTGGGAGGGAGGCTAATGAGACACACTGAGGGCTTGGAGGGGGGATATAGGAACACATGGAGGGCTGGGAGGGGAGCTACAGGAACACATGGTGGGCTACGAGAGGGGTAATGAGACACATGGGGGGCTGGGGGTTTAATAAGACACATGGAGGGCTGGGAGAGAGGCTAATGGGACACATGGTGGGTTGAGAAACCTGGGGTGAACCTGCGGAGAAAAAAGAGACAAAGGGCTTTTTCTTTCTCTTTCTTTATTGCTATAATAAGGGGCTGGTTGATGTTGTTGGACATCCAACACACATGATGGGCTGGAGATCAACAAAAGTTTTATCTGTTTGTTCTGCCTAGACACAGTTGGTACTCCAATCACACAACATATGATGTTCTATGGCTTTATGGAGATATCACTGCATACTTGAAAATCCCTTGACAAACGGCAAAATTGTACCTACTTGTGTACCATGTGAAATGTTCAAGGGCCCTATAATGTGTTCCTTTTTCTAATGCGTTATGGTGTATTGCCCTGTATCTGACTTTTGCACAAGTCATTAAACCACTGTTACATTGCTGATTCTGTCAAGATGAAAAAATAAAGAATTTAAAAAAAAAAAGACACAAAGGAGTGTGGGGAGAAAGAGACACAGATGGGCTGCGAAAGCGGAACAGTAGAGGGGCTGGGGGAGGAGGGAATGGGACACACAGAGATGCTGGGATGTGGAAAAAAGACTCACAGAAGGGCTGGGGAAGAAGAGTAAGAGACAAAGGGGCTAGGGCTAAGAGACATATGAAAGGGGCTTGGGGGAAAAAGAAACAAAAAATAAATAAATGCATTTTCACCTGTGTCTCCTGCTTTCCCTATAACTCAGTTCTTCAGCACAGGAGTCGACAGGGGAGAGGAAAACATGGTATTAAAGGGACACTCTAGTCACCAGTGGTTCTGTAGTGGTTCTGGTGTCTATAGCCTGTCCCTGTAGGCTGAGCACTGTAAATGCTGCCTTTTCAGAGAAAAGGCAGTGTTTACATTGCTGCCTAGGAACATCTCTAGTTACAGTCACTCAGCACCTTTGTTGAGCATCTCAACGCTCTGTATGGAGGCACTGAATGCTCCCCATAGAAATGCGCTGATTCAGATGCACATGCACATGCACAATAGCCTCATGGATTGGCTGAGATCGTCAAGTTTGATGATCTCAGTCAAAGTGAAGAAAACACTCTTATTACTTCAAAATAAACAAGATAACATTTATTTGTTTTACTGCTACGCAATAGCATACATTCACCCTTTCAGTCTTAATATGTCAAGGTAGTTGGACTGAAATATTGATTATATGCAAACGTACATCTGCTTAAAATAAATTTGCTCTTTTGTTTATTTTGAAGCCCTACAAGTGCTTTCTTTCACAGTTGAGTAATAGTTTTCAGCTTTCAGGTTATTTTCAGCTTCCATATTTGCACACTATGATGGCACAACGCATTATGAGGCTGGTATAGAATGCTTTTCGTTCTCAGTCCAGCCCAGGAGGAAGTGACCTGACCTCACTTTCTTCCAAAACTGCCATTTTGACAAGGACCAAGTCACAGTGTTAAATGGTCATGGTGCCCGAACAGACCCCTGATCAGAGATGCCCATCAGTGTCTGTGTCCCTAAGTGTGAGGGACAACAAGCCTGGGAGCCCTGGTGCAGCCACATTGGTATAGTGCCGGTAGTTCTGGCAGAGTTCCCAGTTAATTTATTTTGGCCTGAAATTTTTAATTCCCTTTACAATTTCCTACAATTCTACACAAGGACGGAGGGTGTATATATAGGCCTATAAGCAAGTGGACGGCATAGCACACCCAGCTTTTCTCCCGCCTGGCCTGCTGATCAGGCTGGTCAATCCTTGGTGATCCTGGTCGGGGGGGTGAGGGGGTTCTGCCTGACAGCCCAGGCAGTCCCCCTGCAGCAACTCACAATGATCACATGCCTCAATGGGAGGCTATGGAGCTGCCTGCATGGTGACTGGCTGTAAGTTGTAAGTTGCAAATAAAATTTAAATAAAAGCTTTAATAAACATATCATACATATATTCTACATGTATAATATATAATAAAATAATTAAACAATTTTATATACAGTATCTTACAAAAGTGAGCACACCCCTCACATTTTTGTAAATATTTTATTATATCTTTTCATGTGACAACACTGAAGAAATTACACTCTGCTTCAATGTAAAGTAGTAAGTGTGCAGCCTTTATAACATTGTAAATTTGCTGTCCCCTCAAAATAACTCAACACACAGCCATTAATGTCTAAACCGTTGGCAACAAAAGTGAGTACACCCCTAAATGTAAATTTCGACAAAAGAAGTTGAGTGTCACATGAAAAGATATAAAATATTTACAAAAATGTGAGGGGTGTACTCACATTTGTGAGATACTGTACATATATATATATATATATATATATATATATATATATATATATATATATATGTAAAGAATTGCCTTGAGTTGTGGGAGGGGCTAGGTCAATTATGGTAGGGACTCCCACCTGCCCTACCATAATTGACCTAGCGATCTAGCGATCCGCATGCCCCCCCTCCACTCCCTTTATTAATTTTTTTTAAATTTTATGTTTTTATTATTCTACTTGAGTTGGCCCACTTTATTTTCCGGCCTACCGCATACGTTGGTTCTGGCACACATCAATCGATTTTTACCTCTGTACAGGTTACGTCACTACAAAGTATACGTTAATCTTAACGATGGATGCCCCAAGCAGAAATATATATATATATATATATATATATATATATATATATATATATATATATATATATATATATATATTATATACATATATAATACATATACAGTGACGGAAAAAGTATTTAATCCCTTGCTGGTTTTGAACGTTTCTCCACTGACAAAGAAATGATCAGTCGATAATTTTAATAGTAGGTGTATTTTAACTGTAAGAGACAGAATAACAAAACAAAAAAAATCCAGAAAAATGCATGTCAAAAAAGTTATAAATTGATTTGCATGTCAATGAGTAAAAAAGTATTTGATCCCCCATCCATCAGCAAGATTTCTGGCTCCCTTGTGTCTTTTATACAAGTAACAAGCTGAGATTAGGAGCACTCTCTTAAAGGGAGTGCTCCTAATCTCAGCTCGTTACCTGTATAAAAGACACCTGTCCACAGAAACAATCAATCAGATTCCAAACTCTCCACCATGGCCAAGACAAGAGCTGTCCAAGGATGTCAGGGACAAGATTGTAGAGCTAAACAAGGCTGGAATGGGCAACTAGACTATCGCCAAGCAGCTTGATGAGAAGGTGACAACAGTTGGTGTGATTTTTCGCAAATGGAAGAAACACAAAATAACTGTCAGTCTCCCTCAGTCTAGTGCTCCATGCAAGATCTCACCTTATGGAGTTTCAATGATCATGAGAACAGTGAGGAATCAGCCCAGAACTACACAGGAGGATCTTGTTAATGATCTCAAGGCAGATCTGAGGACTGAAATCCTGCAGCACCTGCAAGGTCCCCCCGCTCAAGAAAGCACATGTACAGGTCCATATGAAGTTTGTGAACATATGAATGATTCAGAGGAGAACTGGGTAAAAGTGTTGTGGTCAGATGAGACCAAATTTGAGCTCTTTGGCATCAACTTAACTTGCCATGTTTGGAGGAGGAGGAATTCTGCCTATGGCCCTAAGAACACTATCCCCAAACGTCAGCCTCAAAACCTTAGTGACTTGGAGAAGATATGCATAGAAGAGTGGGACAAAATCCCTCCTGAGACGTGTGCAAACCTGGTGGCTGTGGCGAAACCGACCTCGCCACTGGGCATTGGAGAAGACTGATTGCCAGCCTCCTGCCATGTGACTATGGCCCCTGGGATGTATTGCCCTTTAAAGACATGATTTGGGCATAATGGATTTATGTTGTGCTGCTGCTAGCCCTTTTAAGAACCATCTGGGGACATACTGTGGAGTTACTGGGTGGCCACCATTTCCTGTATCAGAAGCACATGGTGAGAACAATGGATGGTGGCCATTTTAACTCACAGACACTGTGTGGACTTTTCAACACGGTGCCATCTCGCCAGTATTTGTTGCACAGAGACATCGTGCGGTGGTTTTGGACTATACAGCAGGGGACACATTATACAGTGATTGTTTTTTATTTAGCCTGTATATGTTCTGCAGAATCTGCATTAAACTGTATTTTCCAAAGTACTGAACGGATCTGGGTGAATTTTGGATATGTGGTTCACCCAGATCCCCCAGTTCCAAGGATATATTTATGGGGTTATTACATGTTTTGGGGTCCCTGTGATGTGTTTTATGAAACTGTATTTCTCTGGCTGTGATAATTAGATTACCCATTGTGTTCAGTAATCATATCACAGCCAGAGGGGAGGATTTTGTGTGGGAGTGTCTGGGTGTAGTGTATGGATTGATTGGCTGTTTTGTAACGCCCTGTGGGCTGTACTATGTTTGTGGATTGGGAATAAAAGAGACTGTATGTGACAGTACAGGGAGTTCCTGTTTTAACCCTCAAAGTGAAGTGTCGTCTCATTATTGGGGGAAGGATTTATTGTATGCTGTTCCAGTTTGACTGCTAGGAGAGTAAACCTATTCGTATGGTTCCTATTCAACTGTCTACAGCATTCATATGCTTGAGAGGATTCATATGCTTCTCCGGTTCGGTGGTTGTGGTGTCTGCTGCAGTGCTTGGAGTCCTCAGGAAGCGCTAGGAGCATCCTTTAACGGAGGTACCCAGTCCGTTACAGTGGCCAACTACAAGAAATGTCTGACCTCTGTGATTGCTAACAAGGGTTTTGCCACCAAGTACTAAGTAGAAGGGGTCAAATACTTATTTCACTCTGACATGCAAATCAATGTATAACTTTTTTGACATGCGTTTTTCTAGAGTTTCTTTTTCATTATTCTGTCTCTCACTGTTAAAATATACCTACTATTAAAATTATGGACTGATCATTTCTTTGTCACTGGGCAAACGTTCAAAAATCAGCAGGGATTTCTGGGTACGTGATGACGTAGGAGACGCAACACGTACAGGAGGTGGGCATGCCCGGTTAGGCGATGCAGCAACTAAGCGTGTAAGCTGAACTCCACCGAGCGCTAATAAACCTCTGAAGCGAGTCCGATAAACAACGGGGTCATCAAGGCTGACTGGCGGCAGTAAATTGCGACATCACCGCTGACCATGTGCTGAGGAGGGGACCTGGAGAGGCTGAGAGACAGAGACATCAACGCATATGTGTGTTTCATGGCGGCTGTCGAGTAGCTTGGAGAAATACTCGAACACAGATGAAAACAAAAAGCTGTAAAAGAGCAGTGAGTACTGGCGATATATTGGAACTATTGTTTGGTGTCAGTTAAAGAAGAAAAAATATTTAGAAGCAGACTGATGAAATTATTTGCTGAGACATTAATGTGCAAATTCAGTAGAAAAAGGAACTGCATAAAAGGAGACTGAATAAGCAAGAAATTACTTTCTGTTTTTGTTTGCTAGAATAAGTGTGTTGTAAAAAGAGAAAAAAAGAAGGGAAGCAAAAGGGGAAGAAAAAGGGAAAAAAGAAGGAAAGGGGAAAGAAGCAGGAGAAAACAAGATGAAGGAAAACAATAAAAAAGGAAGGGGAAAAAGGGAAAAAAGGGAGGTAGGAAAAAGGAGAGACGAAACAAAAGAAAAGAAGGTAATAAGGGAGCAAAGAGAGAAAACGGCAAACAAGAACTAAATAATGCTCTAAATTTAAGCGAGATTAAAGCAGTTTTAAGCAAGCTCCTTAAAATGGCAACAACAAAAAAAACTGCAATAGATAAAAGAAAAGATATAAAACCAACACAAAAAAATGAAAAAAGGCTTTCAGGCTTTTTTGCTTCCACTCCTTCAAAAGATGCACAAGAAGCATATACAGAAGTAGAAAGCCCCATTTACTCAGTAAACATAACAAATATAAATGCAGAACCTATGACTTCACAAAAAAATGAACATAATCTACATAAACAGATAAAGCAATTATCGGAGTCTCAGCTTCATGCACTAAGACAAGACATGCTCATAAATTTTATTGATATCAAACAAGATACAAAAAAAAAATTACTGAAGCAGTAAGTGTGAAAACCAAACTATGACTCTTAAAGAAACAGTGGAGGTTTTAACAAGCAAAACAAACTGCCTTAAACGAAAAATAGCACAACTAGAGGACAGATCTAGGAAATCCAATTTAAGGTTTTGTGGCGTATCTGAGGATATTACACCCAAAAAAATGGAAGACTCTCTATTTGGTCTCTCTCTAGAGAGGGGAAGAAGATGGTGAGAGAGCTCAGACAAATTTAAAATTAAAACATATTGAGATAAAAAAACTAATTTAATGAGGCAGACTGATGACAAACTATAGGAAAGTGTTTTTTTTTTTCAACTGATTAGCACTAAAATTCACTAATATTTTGTTTTGTTTCACATAATGTATATAATGATCTGCACAAAATGCATAAGAATGTCACAGAAATGGTTTTAAGAAAAACAACCCAGTGGGGTATGTTTAAAATTTTGATAAGATCACTATATAGATAAGGGTAGAGATAGGAGAAAGAATAAAGAGAATAATAAAGGAATACTAAAATACAGTCTATATACTATTATATTCATTCTAAAAGAATTTTGATAATGATTGTCACAAAAATATAAGAAAATATATGCACTGTCTTTTTAAACTAAGCAAAATTGAATTATTCAAAGACACAACAAGAAGGGAAAAGAGACGAAAAAAAAAAGAAAAATAAGGATTTGTTATTTAATTTATGTTTTTTGTATTTTATATTTTATGTTTAAGTTAGCATAAGATAGATTAGGAAAGTCTTGCTAATATGTACGGATTAATAAGGGCAAACTAAAGACCACAAATGTCTTGCATAGAGAAGGAGAGACTATGTAAAAAGCATATTTGAGGAAGTCTAATGTCCTCTTTGGTAACATGTCGAACTGGAAGTCTCACTTGATTTTCCCCTCCCCCGCCCTTTTCTCTCTCTCTCTCTCTCTCTCCTCTCTCTGAAATGGCTAAATTAAGTCAAGAGACGAGATCTAAGGAAACAGATAACAGTGAAGCGGATGCGGGGGTGGAGGGAGGAAAAGAGAGAGGAAGGAGAAGCATAAGCCAACACGGGCAGGCCCACTTAGTGTCTATATTAAGACACAGGATCAGACCGATTTCTCGATATGGTAAGAGAACAGTCTTTGTATCAATAGGGGATGATATCCCCAATTGATTTTAGATTCATGTTTTTTTGTGTTTATGTACATGCAGCAATAGAGAAGGAAGTGAAACAGTTCAATGCCAAATCAGAGAAGAGGAAGTCTTGGGAAGTGAAATGATAAAAATGTTAACATTAAATGTCCAAGGTTTGAATTCAACAACAAAAAGGTCTTTATTATATAAATATTTAATTAAAGAACATATAGATTTAGGTTTCCTCCAAGAAACTCATTTAAGACAAATAGATAAACAAACATGGGGTGGGAAAAAAATCCCTAAAATTGTCCATTGCTCAAATAAGGAAAAAACAATGTGGCATAGCTATTATATTTGGAGAAAAGACAGAAGTATAAATAATTTATCAAACTCAAGATCCGGAGGGAAGATTTCTGGTGATAATCTGTAGAATAAATGCAAGATTGTTTACCCTATGCAATGTCTATTTGCCAAATAAATCTCCAGCAACCTCTTTAAAGAAAGTATTAGAAAACATAGAAGAAATAAAGGCAGGACACATTATAGTAGCAGGGGACTTTAATTCAGTCTTAGACCCCAATTTAGATTAAAAAAAAATATTGAAAGGTGCCAATATTAATAAAATGGTATTCAAACAAGCTAAATCTTTAAAAAAAATTAAGAATGAATTTAATCTTTATATTTGGAGAATCATAAACACAAACGAACTAGATTACACACATTTTTCAAGAGTTCGTTTTGCCTACTCAAGGATAGATATGATTTGGACAGACCCTACGCTATTAGATATAATAGCTAAAACAGAAATTAAAGAAATAACTTGGACAGACCATAATGGAGTGATCTGTGAAATTGGAGCCAGTAAAAAGACAAAAGAAACTTATAGTTGGCGTCTAAATGATAGCTTGTGTTCAGAATATAACAGAAAACATATTGAATTGAATATTAATAACTATTTTGGAGAAAATACTACGGAGAATACTGATCCAATGATCCTATGGTGTGCCTTTAAGGCAGTGATCAGAGGACATTTTATCAAATTACAAAGTCAAGCTAATAAAAATTTTAAATTAAGTGATCTTCATACAGAATTAAGAAAATTA
This sequence comes from Pelobates cultripes, assembly GCA_933207985.1. Taxonomy (NCBI): domain Eukaryota; kingdom Metazoa; phylum Chordata; class Amphibia; order Anura; family Pelobatidae; genus Pelobates; species Pelobates cultripes. The sequence continues at coordinate 115,659,211 of OW240915.1, forward strand.
ACGCAAATTAACAAACAAAAACCAACAACTGAGAACTCTAACAAGATAATTGCTGTAAAGGAAAAACTAAATCAAAAGCTAATGGAAAGAACAGTAAAAAATTTAGATATATTAAAACGTAAATATTATTCTAAAGGGAACAGAGCTGACAAAATGTTAACCCAAAAACTTAGACAGCAAAAATGTTCAAATTAATAAATAAAGACAAAATATTAGAATCACCTAAAGATATGGGACAACAATTCAATGAGTTCTATAGCAAATTGTATAATACAGTTGCAAGAAAAAGTATGTGAACCCTTTGGAATGATATGGATTTCTGCACAAATTGGTCATAAAATGTGCTCTGATCCTCTTCTAAGTCAAAACAATAGACAATTGCAGTCTGCTTAAAGTAATAACACACAAAGAATGAAATGTTGCCATGTTTTTATTGAACACACCATGTAAACATTCACAGTGCAGGGGGGGGGGAAGTATGTGAACCCCTAGACTAATGACATCTCCAAGAGCTAATTGGAGTGAGATGTCAGCCAACTGGAGTCCAATAAATGAGATGAGATTGGAGGTGTTGGTTACAGCTGCCCTGCCCTATAAAAAACACACACCAGTTCTGGGTTTGCTTTTCACAAGAAGCATTGCCTGATGTGAATGATGCCTCGCACAAAAGAGCTCTCAGAAGACCTACGATTAAGAATTGTTGACTTGCATAAAGCTGGAAAGGGTTATAAAAGTATCTCCAAAAGCCTTGCTGTTCATCAGTCCACGGTAAGACAAATTGTCTATAAATGGAGTATGTTCAGCACTGCTGCTAGTCTCCCTAGGAGTGGCCGTCCTGTAAAGATGACTGCAAGAGCACAGCGCTGACTGCTCAATGAAGTGAAGAAGAATCCTAGAGTGTCAGCTAAAGACTTACAAAAGTCACTGGCAAATGCTAACATCCCTATTAGCGAATCTACAATACGTAAAACACTAAACAAGAATGGATTTCATGGGAGGATACCACAGAGGAAGCCACTGCTGTCCAAACAAAACATTGCTGCACGTTTACTGTTTGCACAAGAGCACCTGGATGTTCCACAGCAGTACTGGCAAAATATTCTGTGGACAGATGAAACCAAAGTTGAGTTGTTTGGAAGAAACACACAACACTATGTGTGGCGGACAAAAGGCACAGCACACCAACATCAAAACCTCATCCCAACTGTGTATGTAAGTATGGTGGTGGGAGGCATCATGGTTTGGGGCTGCTTTGCTGCGTCAGGGCCTGGACGGATTGCTATCATTGAAGGAAAATGAATTCCCAAGTTTATCAAGACATTTGGCAGGAGAACATAATGCCATCTGTCTACCAGCTGAAGCTCAACAGAAGATGGGTGTTGCAACAGGACAATGACCCAAAGCATAGAAGTAAAATCAACAACAGAATGGCTTAAACAGAAGAAAATACGCCTTCTGAAGTGGCCCGGTCAGAGTCCTGACCTCAACCCGATTGAGATGCTGCGGCATGACCTCAAGAAAGCGATTCACACCAGACATCCCAAGAATATTGCTGAACTGAAACAGTTCTGCAAAGAGGAATGGTCAAGAATTACGCCTGACTGTTGTGCACGTCTGATCTGCAACTACAGGAAACGTTTGGTTGAAGTTATTGCTGCCAAAGGAGGTTCAACCAGTTATTAAATCCAAGGGTTCACATACTTTTTCCACCTGCACTGTGAATGTTTACATGGTGTGTTCAATTAAAACATGGCATCATTTCATTCTCTGTGTGTTATTAGTTTAGGCAGACTGTGATTGTCTATTGTTGTGACTTAGATGATGATCAGATCACATTGTATGACCAATTTGTGCAGAAATCCATATCATTACAAAGGGTTTCTGTTTCCTGTACCCGGTCGGACTGACAGGAAGGTGCACACTGAGCGTGCACCTTCCTATCACTCCGGCTGGCCACCGCGGACAGCAGAGCAGCTCGGCCACGCTACAGGGGAGGTGAGAACCAACTGCAGCCGCCTGAGCGCTCTTGACAGAGCGCTCAGGCGGCTGCAGTATTTAAAGGGCCGGAGTATAACATGCACCCACAATTTCTCCCCTATTTTCAGGGAGAAAAAGTGCGTGTTATACGCCGATAAATACGGTATATGTTTCAAATGCTACCTTTATATATCTCTAAGAGTTGGCTTGAAATGATTCAAAGAAGCTTCACGCAATATATATGGAAAGGCAAAAAACCGAGATTAAGCCATATTACATTGGCACAGAAATTAAATTAAAGGGAGGACTGGCATATCCCGTTATTCAAACTAATTATATAGCAGCGACAACACTACATATCTATAGGATGCAGATATCTGATAATATAAATGGAGGATGGTATATGATGGAGGTTAAAGCAGGAGAGGTAAAAAATTTGGAAAGTTTGATTTGGAACACCATGAAAACAGAAAAAAAGGAATATCCTAGTATTATTTTAACACATCTGTTAAAGAGTTGGAAAAAAAATTCAAATGAGGTCAGTGACATCAATTTGAATAAGTGGATACAGGCTGGAATTATGAAGATAAAACAGCTATTAACAAAGGGAGTATTTAAACCCTTTACTCAATTTACGCAAGAATTTCACTTACCATCAAAATAATTATTTAATCTTTTAAGGATAAAGACCTTCTTAATGCCACACCTAATGGAATCAGAGGCTAATCTGACCAAAAGAATAACTATAATATTTAACTCATACAGGGTGGATAAACCACTCTCAAAAGCTTTATCCTTAAGTAGATCCTGCAATAAAGAAAAAATACCCACAGCTCTAAATACCTGGAAGAAAGAACTGAATATCAATATAGTTATCAAAAGTTGGGGCTCCTCTATGGTAAATGTTTCAAAAACTATACATTCATTAAATGTAAGAGAATCCTCACTTTAAAGTGTTAAACAGATGGGACTTGGTGCCAGAAAAAGTGAATAAAATGTTCCCCTCAACAGACCATCTTTGTTGGAGATGTGGGTTGACCACTGGAACATTCAAACACATCTGGTGGGAGTGCACAAAATTAAATAATTTGTGGGAGGCAATTCACAGATTTATATCAATAAATCTGAATCTTGGGTTGAAACTTTCCCCAGAAGTAGTTTTGCTCCATTTAACCTCTTAAGGACACATGACATGTGTGACAAGTCATGATTCCCTTTTATTCCAGAAGTTTGGTCCTTAAGGGGTTAAACTGGCCTATAATGTCCACCGAGAACAAAACTATAATACTCCATGTCACGACTGCTAGTGTGGTCCAACACGCAGAAACTATGTAAACATATACATACAAAAGAAAAGGAAAAATAAAAGGACATAGCGTAAACCGGACCTTAGAATGGCCGGACTAATACGCTAGAGATAGAAAATGGTCAAAGGGAAAGCCGAGGTCAAGGAAGCCAGAAATACTCAAATACCGTTTAAACAAGCCAAGTCAGGGAAACCAGAATTCAGAATAACCAGGGAAAAGCCAAGCTCAGGATACCAGGGAGTCAGATTCACAAAGATAAACGCACTCTCAGGAACCAGGAACAGGAAACCACGACACGGCAAGGAACTGGAGTGAATTAGGGATTTAAATATCCCTCTCTGGGTTCTGAGGATGACCTCTGACCCCAGAACGTGCGCGTACGTTGTGACGTCACGCGCACGTTTGTATTCATTTGAGGGGTGGAGCTTAAGATGGACGCGACCACGTGGTCCGCGCCATCTTTGATTTGGGCGCGACGCCCATAGAAAGCAGAGGAGCGGCTCCCGGCTCGCCGACGAGCAGGTAAGCTTGTGGGGTCGGCGAGACCGTGCCGGTCGGGCGCGGCTGCGGCGGGTCGGGAGCTGCAACAGTACCCCCCGCTCAAATACCGCTCACCGGGCCGGTAGGAGCTGGTTTATGAGGGAAGCGGTTGTGAAACGACCGGACAAGACAGGGCGCATGAACCTGGTCAGCAGGAACCCAACAACGTTCCTCTGGACCATACAGTCAACAAGATAAGACAAAATACCCCTGGAGAGTTTGGAGTCCAATATAGAACGAACCTCATACTCCTCCTGGTCACCAACTACCAAGGGCGGAGGAGGAGCAGTAACTCTAGTGTATCGATTGCAAGTAAGAGGCTTGAGAAAGGATACATGAAATGAATTGGCGATCTCATGTGGGCAGGGAGTGCCAACGAATAAGTCACAGGGTTGATACGGCGGAGGACCCGAAAAGGACTGATGTACCGAGGGGCAAATTTCATGGAAGGAACTTTAAGTTTGATATGACGTGTGGATAACCACACCTTGTCTCCAGGTTGATAAACAGGATTGGCACCCCGTCTCTTGTCAGCTTGGATTTTAGCACGTTTTGATGCCTTTTGTAATGCTGTATGAACGGAATCCCAAGTTTCATGAATATAATTTAAACGAGTGTTCAAGACAGGAATATCTGTGTCTGAAATTTCAGAAGGGAAAACAGTGGGGTGATAACCCTGATTTACATAAAACGGACTATGATTAAATAATTCATGAGTCCATTATTCCTGGCAAACTCCAGCCATGTCTAAGAGTTCATACCAGTTAGATTGATTGGCATCGATAAAACAACGTAAATAAGATTCTAAGGACTGATTGGCACTCTCTGCTGCGCCATTAGTCTGAGGGTGATATGCTGAAGAAAATGAAAGTTCTATACCCAATTGTTTACAATTGTTTACAAAAGGCACGCCAGAACCTAGAAATAAATTGGGTACCTCTGTCAGATACTATGTTTTTAGGCACCCCATGTAAGCGAAATAACTCTTTTAAAAATATTTGTACAAGATCTTGAGCAGATGGTAATTTTTTAAGCCATTTTTGAGAATCTATCTATGACCATAAGGATTGTGTTAAATCCATTTGAGCTGGGCAGATCCACCATGAAATCCATGGCTAAATGGGTCCATGGAGCAGTAGGTATAGGCAGTGGTTGTACCAACCCAGGAGGTAATTTGTTAGAGGATTTAGAAACGGCACATATTTGACATGTCCCTACATAATCCTTGATGTCGTTCCTAATTGTAGGCCACCAGAACCTCCTGGAGATAGCAGAGAGAGTTTTATGGACTCCAGGATGGCCTGCTGTCAGATTATCATGGAATAAACCAAGTACCTTTTTCCTTAATAGTGGTGAAACGTACAGTTTATCCAGAGGTTTCTCCACGGGTGCCTGAGTTTGATCTACTATTATAGCACAGAAGAGTGGAGAAAACACTTCGGAAACAGTAGTAGCAATAAGGCATTCTGGAGGTATGATAGGGAATACCTCTTGTTCAGGAATCTCATCTGTCTCAAACTGTCTAGACAGTGCATCTGCCTTGGTGTTCTTGGTCCCGGGCCTATAGGTAATTACAAAATTGAATCGGGAGAGGAACAATGACCATCTAGCCTGACGAGAGGACAATCTCTTAGCGTCCCCAATATAAGACAAATTCTTGTGATCGGTAAAAATCAGAAGTGGCTCTTTGGAACCTTCTAAGAGATGCCTCCATTCTTTAAGGGCCAATAATTCTCTATTCCCAATCTCATAATTTCTCTTTGCAGTTGTTAGTTTTCGAGAGAAAAAGCCACAGGGATGTAAAGGTGTATCAGGACATTCTCTTTGAGACAGAATGGCTCCTAGTTCTGTTTCTGACGCATCTACTTCTAGAATTAATGGTTTTGTTAGATCGGGGTGTGTCAGGACAGGTGCTGAGGCAAATAAAGATTGTAATTGGTTAGGTTGGTAGTAGGAGAGATTACAGAGAAAAAACCTTTAATGAACTTGCGGTAATAATTCGCAAAACCTATAAAGCGTTGTGTAGCTTTAAGGCCTTTGGGTAACGGCCATTGTAAGACTGCTTCCAACTTGTGTGGGTCCATTTTGAAACCAGACGGAGATATAACATATCCAAGAAACTGTATCTCGGTCTGGTCAAACTGGCATTTCTCCAGCTTACTGTAGAGGCCGTTCTTTAACAGGGTTTTTAGTACTTTTCTCACATGTTCGTGATGTGTCTCTAGGTCTGGGGAATAGATGAGAATGTCGTCCAGATACACTAAAATGAACATGTGGAGGTACTCTCTAAGGACATCGTTAATGAAATCCTGAAATACCGCTGGAGCATTGCATAGTCCAAACGGCATAACTAGGTATTCATAATGTCCCATTCTTGTATTAAACGTGGTCTTCCACTCATGCCCTTCCTTAATTCTGACTAGGTTGTAAGCACTTCTGAGGTCGAGCTTAGTGAAGACTCGGGCTCCTTTCAACCTGTCGAATAATTCAGAAATAAGGGGAATGGGATAGGTGTTTTTTATTGTTATTCTATACAAACCCCTATAGTCTATACAATGACGTAGGTCACCTTTTTTAGAAATGAAGAAGAACCCAGCCCCAGCAGGTGAAGAGGATCTACATATGTGACCCTTTCTGAGAGCATCCTTTATATACTCTTCTAAACAAAGATTTTCTTGAGGAGATGCATATACTCCTTCTTTAGGAGGCATAGTACCTGAGATGTTTGGGTATTAAATACAATACAGGGGTACCTATTGAAGCTAGTCTCTCACCCTACTCAGGTTCAGTTCCCTCGAGAACTAAACATGGCCAACGAACACCACACGATGATCTCGGCAGAGATTGCAGATTTGGCGTCAAAACACGCTATTCAACAAATCCCATGGGACACAGAAGGGTTCGTGAGCAACCTGTTTCTGGTCCCCAAGAAAGGGGGTGGGGTACGTCCAGTAATCAATATCCGACCCCTAAATGCGTTTGTCCAATATCACCATTTCAAAATGGAGGGTATTCATTGCCATCGGGACCTCCTACTACCACCAGATTGGATGGTCAAAATAGATTTACCGGATGCTTATCTGACAATCCCTGTCGCGGAAGCGCACCAAAACCTACTGCAGTTTCAGTGGCAAGGAACGAAGTGGAAGTTTGTATGTCTACCATTTGACCTGTCCTCTGCGTCATGGTGCTTCACAAAGGTACTGAAGCAGGTGATTGCCTTCCTGCGCACACGAGGGGTCAGATTAATAATTTACCTAAACGATATCCTTCTCCTGTCTCAATCTCAATCCCAATTATGTGTTCACTTGTCTTGGACAACCCACCTTCTCCAGAACTTAGGATTCTTGGTGAATTGGGAGAAATCAGTTCTTCAACCCTCCAAATGCATGGAATTTCTGGGATTTCAAGTGGACTCTGTACAACAGAGAATGTGTCTACCCAAAGACAAAATGATTTCGATCAAGAAAGAGATCAGACGACTTATGAATCGTACGACCATTTCCCTCAGACAACTTGCGAGGATCATAGGGCTATTAGCATCATCCATATAAGCAATCTTCCCGGACCCGTTACATTATCTTGCCCTACAAAGGCTCATGTCTGGACACTCGTCCGGACACTCGTACGAAACCTGTGTTACACTGGACGAAGATTCCAGAGAGGAGTTGACATGGTGGCTAGCCCACATGAAGGCGTGGAACGGACAGACGATATTTGGGTCTATGTCAGATCTGGTCATAAAGTCAGACGCCAGCTTACACGGCTGGGGAGCGCGTTGCGGATCAGTTTCCACACGTGGCAGATGGTCCAACGAAGAAACGCTGCTACACATCAATTGCCTAGAACTGTTAGCGGCATCCTTTGCCATTCGCAGCATGACCCCCACAGGCATCTCATGCTCTATCCTAATCAAGATTGACAATGTCTCGGCGGTGCGTTATATCAACCACCTAGGGGGAATGAAATCGAAAGTTCTGGCACTGATGGTTCGAGATTTTTGGCATTGTCTGAAACACAGCATTTTGGTAATAGCGGAATATATCCCAGGACGAGACAATGCACTGGCGGATTGGAATTCTCAATATCTTCGAGACACAGGGGATTGGCATCTCCACCCAATGATCTTCCAACGTCTCTCTTGACTTTGGGGGCCTTTCAACATAGATCTCTTCACGTCTCAACTGAATACCCAACTCCCTCGGTTCTTCAGTTGGAGACCGGACCCAGATGCTCTGGCGACAGATGCATTCTTACAAGACTGGACCAAGGGCAAGAATTACACTTTTCCACCTTTCAACCTAATCTCTCAGACCCTTGCATGCCTTCGATATTCCAAAGGGACTCTAGTTCTGATAACCCCGATATGGAGGTCACAACCCTGGTTTCCACAGTTATTGGAAATGTCGACAGATTTCCCACGGCTGTTGCCAGACATACCTTACCTCCTGACCAATCCAGGGGGAATGAGTCACGAGTTGATTGACCAGGGTCTACTTCATCTGATAGCATGGCTCCTTTCAGGAGATCATGGAATCTCGAGGATGTTTCGCAGACGACACTCAGTCTCTTGGCAGAGTCTTGGGCACCAGGTACCAGACGTTCCTACGGGTCGGCTTGGAGGAAGTGGACTGATTGGTGCATGGGACAATCAGTGGATCTCATATCAGCTACTGTGAAAACAATCTTGCAATTCCTGACTCGATATGGTAGGTACAATGTCATACACGACACGAAGGTGAGTAAGGTATGCGATGAATATACTTATATTATACTTATAGTGATTGAATAACATAGTAGACGAGTTGGATAGTTGTGGAATAGCAGTCGCAAGTTTCGATATTACCATATATTTCTTTTTTTTTAGCTTGAATACACCTGTGAGAGTTGGTGGTTGAAGCTGTTCCCTGTTGAATTTCCGCTTATGGTTTTGTTTCGGGAATTCGTGTTTGTTTTAATATTTTGGAACTTACAATATGGTCTTCGGGATCTACGCAGAAAGAGGAGGAGTCAAGGAGAACCACACCCATATGGATACTACTGGATGCTGATTGGTGCCACTGTTACCAGGCTGTTATGTTTTTTCTATGATTCTCTCATACTTCCTTTTTCTTGCTGCTGGCAGGGGCGTATTAGCAGCGAGGCAAACAAGGCATTTGCCTTGGGCGGCATTTTTCAGGGGGCGGCAAAAAACGCCGCCCCCCCAAATGCCCAGGGCAAATGCCTAGTTAGCCTTGCGGCTAACTGACATCCTGAGCGGGCGGGCGTCGCTGGCAGGCGGGCGGCTGGCGAGGGAGCACTTCCTCTGAGCTGACTGCTCAGCTCCCTCGCGTGCCGCAGAGTGAGGCTGGGAGCCGGAAGATGACGTCATCTTCCGGCTCCCAGCCTCACTCTGCAGCCGGCGCGCGAGGGAGCTGAGAAGATAGCTCATAGGAAGTGCTCCCTCGCCGCACCCCCGACCTGCAGGCAATAGACCACCGGACCACCAGGGAGAGAGACCCCCCCCAGCACTCCCAAAGGTAAGGAGGTTGGGGGGGGGGATTTAAATTAAAAAAAAGTTAATGTGTGTGTGTGTCTGACTGTGTGTGTGTGTTTGTGTCTGACTGTGTTTGTGAGTGTGTGTGTGGTTGTGTCTGACTGTGTGTCTGACTGTGTGTGTGTGACTGTGTTTGTGTCTGACTGTGTGTCTGACTGTGTGTGTGTGACTGTGTTTGTGTCTGACTGTGTGTGTGTGTGTCTGACTGTGTGTGTGTTTGTGTCTGACTGTGTGTGTGTGTCTCTGACTGTGTGTGTTTGACTGTGTGTGTGTGTGTATTTAGAAGGTGGGGCGGGGGGAAGGGTTGGGTGGGGGTGGCGCGGGGGGAGGGAGGCGCCTGAGTTTTGTCCTGCCTAGGGCAGCACAAAACCAGGATACACCACTGGCTGCTGGGAGTATAATAAAGAAAGAGAATGCATAATTCTCGCCTCCGTGTCATTAATAAAATCGTGACTTTACATCATGTTAATAGTAAAATCTGGGAATTAACAGCTAATTTTAATTTACCTAGAGGCAAGATAAATCTTTATATAGTATTCATACTATGGACAAACACTGATTTCTCTTTTCCTTTGGCATTTTGTTCTTTTTTTATTTTTTTTATTTTTTGCTGCATTGTCTTGTACGTGTAAGATAGTATTGTATTGTTAATGTTAGTAATGTATGCATGTATGTGAATACAGGATAGCCTATACTCTTACTATGTAATAAAAAGACTTGGTATCATTACTGTAGATCTAGGAGCCGTATATCTGTCAATTATTCAAATTATTTTTAGAACAAGAGAAAGCTATTTCCTGTAAATTGGTGTTTTTATATGTCTCAGTGTTAACAAACAAAACATTTACCGTATATACTCGAGTATAAGCCGACCCGAATATAAGCCGAGGCCCCTAATTTTACCCACAAAAACTGGGAAAACTTATTGACTCGAGTATAAGACTAGGGTGGGAAATGCAGCAGCTACTGGTAAATTTCTAAATAAAATTAGATCCCCAAAAAATTATATTAATTGAATATTTATTTACAGTGTGTGTATATGATGAATGCAGTGTGTGTGTATGAGTGCGCAGTGTGTGTATGAGTGCGCAGTGTGTGTATAAATGCAGTGTGTATATGAGTGCAGTGTGTGTGTATGAGTGCAGTGTGTGTGTGTGTGTGTGTGTGATGCAGTGTGTGTTTGTGTTGCAGAGCCTTGGTGGGGGGTGGGCATTTTTATATAAAAAAAAAAAAAAATAATATTATTATTTATTATTTTAATTTTTTGGGTTATATTATTTTTTTAATTATTTTTTTATTATTATTTATATTTATATATTATTAATTAATATTATTTGAATTTTTTTGTTATATTATTATTATTTTTATTATTATTATTATTTATATATTATTAATTTATTTATTTTGTTGTCCCCCCTCCCTGCTTGATACATGGCAGGGAGGGGGGCTCTCCTTCCCTGGTGGTCCAGTGGCATTGGCAGTTCAGTGGGGGGAGGAGGGGGGCTGGCAGAGCTGTTACTTACCTCTCCTGCAGCTCCTGTCAGCTCTCTCCTCCTCCGCGCCGGTCCGTGCAGCTGTCAGCTCACACTGTAAGTCTCGCGAGAGCCGCACTATGACCCCGCGGCTCTCGCGAGACTTACACTGGGAGCTGACCGAGGTGCTGACCGGACCGGCGCTGAGGAGGAGGGAGCTGACAGGAGCTGCAGGAGAGGTAAGCGCTCGCTGCCAGCCCCCAGTCTGTATTATGGCAATGTAAATTGCCATAATACAGACACTGACTCGAGTATAAGCCGAGTTGGGGTTTTTCAGCACAAAAAATGTGCTGAAAAACTCGGCTTATACTCGAGTATATACGGTAATAAAGAATATATGCAAAAAAAATAAGCAGGGATTTCATTGTTACTGTACTTTGATATTTATATACAAATATAAAAAACACTTAGAATGAAATGTTATATATGCATTCTTATGTATAATATATACTAAAATGCTTTAATTATTTTATAATATATTAAAAGTAAAAATGTATGTGTATATATACGTGTGTGTATATATATATATATATATATATATATATATATATATATATATATATATATATATATATACTTAATATATAATTATACAAATTACTTAATACAATTACATAATTATGTCAAATTAACAGTTAAATATAGGTGTAGAATTTATATATATATATATATAAATTCTACACCTATATTTAACTGTTAATTTGACATTTCCCTTCTGCAAAGAAGACTAAACATCCCTATGTATTTTTAAACAAATGGAGGTTTTTAGTTACCTCCAATGGCCATGAGAGGATATGCCCACCTGCCACGTCAAGGCAGACCTCTAACCATTCACCTTGCTTCCTTGAGCTTCTGGCAAAGATATCTGAGACAGAAAGGAGTATTTTTGTTATATACATCTCTACATGCTTATTAACCCTTAATAGGGAACACATGGGATGGGCAGCACCTAAGAGGTCTTCCTTGATGTGGCAGGTCTACCTCCTGATCCATATAGGCGATGATGACCTCAGTCAACTACACAATAAATTTATTCTAAGCATCTGAGTCCTCTGTCGCTTATTTAGGCTTTAGACTCACTAACGATGTGGACACACTGTATCAGGTTACGCCCCTTACTGGAAAAAGCATATGCAGACCTAGTGGTCTGGGACAAGCTGAACATCTAGTGGATGGGACGTGACGCCTCCATCAAGATGAACCTCCTCCCTAGATTTTTGTATATTCTCCAAGCGCTCCCTGTCCTGTTCCACAAAAGAGACAGTTTCCTTACAAGCGGCAGTCAATCAATTTGTTTGGAATGGCTCTAAACCAAGAGTTTACACATGATGTCCCCAGGAAATACGGCAGCTTAAACCAATGGCACCTTCCGCATACGAAACGATGTATGGACATCGAACATTCCATCTTCAGGTGAGACCATCCCTCACTATATACGTGGCTACCATAACAGCAATGCACCCTACCACCACCAACTGCACCTACGATCACTCACTTCTTATACCTGTGGGATAATCTACAATTTAAATTCAACCTCTCTTTATATCTCTCCCCCATGACTCCAATCTGCCAAAATAGAATGTTTCCGCTAGGGTTCAAGGTGAAACATTTCACCCAATTTGAACAGAGAGATATTACTCGACTGTTGCCTCCCTAACCACATTTGACTACTTTCAGTATATGCAGCTTCGCAGTCTCACATCCACATCTTGCGTCTAACAAGTGGGCAGAGCTCCACTCACAAAAAAAAGATAGTATTGCCTCACCGACCAGGAAAGGCCAAATATCGAATCTCTACATTACACTAGCAACACACTCCACGCAGATATCCTTACCATATATTGCGGCCTGGGAGGAGGACCTAGGGTGGTGTGGGAGCGGGCCCTAGAGACAGAGCTCAACCTTGACTTCCTAAACACTTTTAGTTTTCCACCCCACTTCTTCTTCCTTCTTATTCCCCCCCTCGCTAGTTTTCCACTAACTTCTCCCAACCTTTATTTTTTTCTTTAATCATTTTAGGCCTTTTGGTGCAGAAATAGTGATGTCCCGAACGGTTCGCGAATGGTTCGCCACGGACTCAGCATTGAGTAAACTTTGACCCTGTACCTCACAGACAGCAGACACATTCCAGCCAATCAGCAGCAGACCCTCCCTCCCAGACCCTCCCACCTCCTGGACAGCTCACTAAGAATGCAGCTTCAAAATGGATGCTGTCCAGGAGGTGGGAGGGCCTGGGAGGGAGGGTCTGCTGCTGATTGGCTGGAATGTGTCTGCTGACTGTGAGGTACAGGGTCAAAGTTTACTGAATGATGAGTCCGTGGTGAACCGTTTGCGAACCGTTTGGCGAACCGTTCAGGACATCACTATGCAGAAATAAAATGACCCCAGTAAATACAATTTTAGGACTTCTCACCATACACATACTCTGAAAGCACGACACACCACGACTGCACGTCTGTTCCCTCATATGAGACTAGACCATTGCTCCTGACCAGTGACAGTACTGGAGGAGCCCACAATGGGGCCCACAATATGCCAGTGATCACCCCTTACACAGGGCAAATATCATTTCTACAAACCAGCGAAAAAGAATAACTGGGGAATAACCAACACAGCAGAACAAAATGGCATCCCCACAATTGCAATTGTTAATGTTATCATACACGTGAATGGTCATGCAACATGTTATCACCTTGAGCTTACGCATTGGTTATTTGTCAGAAACTACTGCGTGTAAACACAATCTACGTATGTAATAATATGTACCCTTTGAGCCAGGCGTGCTGTGCACTGAAGGCCTATATTATTCTGTTCTGTCTTACACTGACTTTCCATGTACTACTCTAAAATGTATATAATGTATCATGACGATGATATCATCAATGAAAGTGCAGTTTTTGTGTTAAAAGTGCCAAAAAAAAAAATATGAACGCTAATTTTGGCCTGAGTTTGTGACTAAGTGACTACTAAAAAAACAAACTGGACATACCCCATTTTGGATACCCTCGGTTGTCTAATTCTGCAAATGGTATGGCATGATGGGGGTAATTTTTCTTGGGCTTGCATAAGGTCTCAAAGGCAGACCTTTTATTACCCAGGACCCTTTGCTCTAACCGGGAGATAATTGTGAAGTAATTCAATTATCTCCCAGGACAAAGACCAACCGCCATTTTAAATGACAAGGACAAAAAGGCATAAAAATACATAACTGTTCAATATTAAAGCATAACATAGGCATTCAACAGGTCCCCAGATAGCTAGGATCTGAGTGCACAAAAGTACCGAATAGCGCTCAGATCCTATGTACACAGTCCAATCGCCGTGGAGTCAAAGTGTTCACAAAGTCTGTTCTCTATACGAATGGGCGCCACGGCATGGCTATCTGGCGTATGGTTTATTCGTTCCCAAAGTACCGAATAGAGGGACGTTCGTGGATTTCTACCGAAGGAGAAGGGAGGTCGGCGGCTTCAGCGGTGTTCGTGACAAAAAGAGTCCATTCTGGGTTCCATGAGTTGGCCGACGAACACCGCTGAGTTTTTGTGGCTGCGACCTTGTGTTCGGTATATGAATGGCGGCCACCCAGCTACAGTATCAATTAAGAGGTGTCTGCGGTTAATCTCAACAATCTAATGGGACCAAGAGGTTAACCAGCAGCACACTTCTCTACTGAGTGGCCGGCCGTTCGGGAGTTTTATTCGGTAGTTACAAAGGGAACGGTGTAGAGTCCACATGAACAGGAAAACACGAACTAACGAATGAAGAATAAGTCTCTGTAAGTTCAAGACAGAGAGATCTGTCACAGTATATGTATGTGTTACTGTGTGCACCTGAGTGTGTGTATGTGCTTGTATCTGTATCTGAGTGTGTGTATCTGTATGTCAAGGTGTGTGTGTATGTTTGTATGTGCCATTGTGTGTCTGTGGGTCAAGGTTTGTGTATGTGTCACTGTGTGTATCTTAGTGTGTGCATCTCTGTGTTTATATGTCAGTATGCCTGTCTTAGTGTTTAATGTGCCAGTGTGTGTATCAGTGTGTTTGTATGTGCCAATGTGTGCTTCTGAGTCTGTGTATCAGTGTGTGTATCTGTGTGTCAAGGTTTGTGTATGTGTCACTGTATATACCTGAGTGTGTGTGTGTGTACTGGTGTATGTGCCATTGTGTATCTGTGTGTCAAGGTGTGTATCTTTGTGTCAGTGTGTATATGAATGTGTGTGTATGTGTCAATGTTTTTATATGTGTGCCTGTGTGTATGTATGTATGTGGCAGTATATGTGCATATATCCCATCAAACACCAACACAACATGCAAACACACTCCTGCAAACACAAATATTACATACAAAAACCAACCCTTCACTCAAACACTAATACTACACACAAATGTACATTTGCATTTAAAAGCCAACACTACATCCAAGCAGGGATGTTTTAGCTGCGAGGCAAACAAGGAATTTGCCCTGGGCGGCATTTTCCAGGGGGCGGCAAAAAAGCCGCCCCCAAATGCCCAGGGCAAATGCCTTGTTAGCCTTGCAGCTAACTGAAATGCTGAGCGAACTGATGGGCATGCTGCTGGGCGGGCGGCGAGGAAACACTTTTCCCTGAGCTGTCTGCTCAGCTCCCTCGCGTGCCGCCCGCAGAGTGAGGCTGGGTGGCGCGCGAGGGAGCTGAGCAGACAGCTCAGGGGAAAGTGCTTCCTCACCGCCCGCCCAGCAGCCAGCCCTTCAGCCCGACCGGCAGCCCCAGGGAGAGGGAGACCCCCCTCCCCCAGCATCCCTAAAGGTAACGAGGCTGGGGGGGTTTAAATTAAAAAAAAAAAAAGTGAGTATTAATGTGAGTGAGTGTGTGTGTCTTATAGTGTGTCTGTTAGTGTGTGTGTGTGTGTGTCTGTTAGTGTGTGTGTGTGTGTTTCTGTTAGTGTGTGCGTGTCTGTTAGGGTGTACAACAAGAAAAAGGAAAGGCTGCGCCAAAAGGAATAATAAATAGTAAAAGAATACACAAATTATAGGAATATAAAAGAATATATAGAAAATATATATATATATATACACATATATACACATATATATATATACACATATATATATAAAACAGTCCCAATTAATATCAGAGATTGAATAGTCTTAGTCACTGTTTCAGTTGGTGCGGAATCTTCTCTGTTTGTAGTAGATCGTCTTGTGATATAGAAGACACAATGAGAAAGGACCAATCATGCGGAGTGTATAAGATGAATATTAATGAATTAAAATATAAATATTACACTCACATTTGGATGAGCTATGGCCAGCTCAGGTGTAACAGGCATACAGCGGAATCATCCCCGCTTGTAGGATGTATGGATACTTGTCCTCCGAAAGGTAATGGTATTCACCAATCTTTACTTTAAATGAGTGTGGCAGTAAGCATTTATATTACAAATACTTTTCTTTCTATTTTCTTTTTTCAAGTAAAGATTGGTTGAAAACGAAGTTTCTAACAATAAATATAAGGATGAAATAATAGCGCATCACGTGACTCGCACAGCACTATGGGGAATGTAGTGCGCGAGTCACGTGACCGGCGCCAACATAGACATGCTGGGACCGGAAGTAGTAAGGGGCTTGGCAGCATGGGAGATGTAGTTGTGCGGCCGTCCTGTAGGCAGACAGCACGCATGTAATAGGGGGCGGGTTTGAGATGCGTCACGTGACCTGCGGCATGTAGGGAAGTGTAGTACGCGGGCCACGTGATCAGCATCAATAGTAGAATTATGGCGGCGCATGGCATGGGAAATATAGTCATAAGAAGTCCGGCCGCCATTTTTGTAGGCAACATCTGTGTTAAATATAGGGAAAAATATATAATATTAATAAATATATCAGCATATAAGCTGATAAAAGGAACAGAAACAACTAAATGGTGGTGGGTTTTACCAGCAACTAAGTTAATTTTTATATGTTATGGGGCTGTGTGGGAAAACATAGGTAAGGGAAGCCATATTGGTTGTGGGCATATATATGAAAAAAGGTTAAAATACATATAAATTTCAAAATAAAATATATAAATAACATATAGAAACATTGCAAATATTCAAGTACATAACTTTGTACAGATGTTAATTAAAGACATTAATATAGCACATATTTGTAAAAATGCGGTCAGGTTGGGGGCATCCTAGACTATAATGCCGTAGGTAACAACTATGAATAGGATAGCCCCAACATGACAGCAAAAAACAGTACATAAACTAAATCCAGAAATGCGTAAAATAAATAAAATGGTTAAAAACAATGGGAACAATTAAAACAATGGTATTATAAAAAGTTGAATAAATCAAAATCTACATTTAAGCCTTGGAGGGCTAGGGTCTGCAAATTGAATACCCACTCCATTTCGGATCTTCCTAAAATGTTTTTTATATTACCACTAGTGATGTCCCGAATGGTTCGCCACGGACTCATCATTGAGTAAACTTTGACCCTGTACCTCACACTACATTCCAGCCAATCAGCAGCAGACCCTCCCTCCCAGACCCTCCCACCTCCTGGACAGCTCACTAAGAATGCAGCTTCAAAATGGACGCTGTCCAGAAGGTGGGAGGGACTGGGAGGGAGGGTCTGCTGCTGATTGGCTGGAATGTGTCTGCTGACTGTGAGGTACAGGGTCAAAGCTTACTCAATGATGAGTCCGTGGCGAACCGTTCATGGCGAACCGTTCGGGACATCACTAATTACCACCTCTCCAGGGGACCTTACATTTTTTAATTCCAATACATTTGAGAAATTTAGGATCTCAATTATGTTTAACAAAATGCTTAGATACGGAATAAATTGGGTACCCATTTTTTATGTTTCTGCAGTGTGCTAATCTTGTTTTTAGGCACCTGGTGGTCATACCTAGATATTGGAGGCCACAAGGGCACTCCAATAAGTAGATAACATTAGTAGTATTACATTCGATAAAATCTCTTATGGTATAGCTCTTATTAGTTATATTAGATTTAAAACTGGTAACTTTTGAATGTGTAGATGGGTTGGTGTTTTTACACACAATGCAGCGTTTACATTTATAAAAACCTGTAGCTCCATCCAAAAAGGTATGATGGGTATTTTTGATTTCTCTAGTGTAATTATTGGTTAAAATAGATCTAAAATGTGGGGCAACTCTAAAAACAATTTTGGGTTGTATTGGTAAAATCTCTTTAAGAAGGTCATCTTGTCTCAAAAGGTGCCAGTGTTTTTTGATTGTTTTTTTAACAATATGGCTTCCCTTACCTATGTTTTCCCACACAGCCCCTTAACATATAAAAATTAACTTAGTTGCTGGTAAAACCCACCACCATTTAGTTGTTTCTGTTCCTTTTATCAGCTTATATGCTGATATATTTATTAATATTATATATTTTTTCTTATATTAAACACAGATATTGCCTACAAAAATGGCGGCCGGAATTCTTATGACTATATTTCCCATGCGCTGCCATAATTCTACTATTGATGCTAATCATGTGACCCGCGTACTACACTTCCCTACATGCCGCAGGTCACGTGATGCATCTCAAACCCACCCCCTATTACGTGCGTGCCGTCTGCCTACAGGACGGCTGCACAACTACATCTCCCATGCTGCCAAGCCTCTTACTACTTCCGGTCCCAGCATGACTATGTTGGCGCCGGTCACGTGACTCGCGCACTACATTCCCCATAGTGCTGTGCGAGTCACATGACGCGCTATTATTTCATATCCTTATATTCATTGTTAGAAACTTTGTTTTTCACCAATCTGTACTTTAAATGAGTGTGGCAGTTAGCATTTATATTACAAATACTTTTCTTTCTATTTTCTTTTTTCAATTGTAAATTTGAAATATTTTTATTATGTGCAAAGAATTGCTCTGTTTGGCTATTGACTGATGATGTCATTTTGGCGCCATTTTTAAATGACTTATGTACCTATATATACTCTTCAATTGCCAGGTTTTAATGTTATTTCAATTCGATAAAGCCCTAGTGGCGAAACGCGTTATTGGTTTTATAATATTGTGTATTTTATATAATAAATAATTTTGTGTTATTATCCTTTCACACAATTTTTTTTATTTTTTATTATTTTAATAATAAATAATTATTTTTTCTGGCATTTTACTTATTTCTAAATATATATATATTTATTTTTTTTTTAATTTTTTTTTTATTTCTTTATTTTGTTCGTGCAGGGATAAGACATACAATTTGCACTGCCACAATAGCTGGTGCAGATCGATTGGCATTCACATATGTTTACATGGCATCAGAAACATTGCACTTTTTTTTTTTTAAATGAAAAAACAGACAGGTTTACATTGTATACTTCCTAGCCACCTAGATGGAACTGCCGCTTTGCCCACCGATTGATAACGTGGTTTAGGGAAAGGTAGGAGTAATACTTTTTTTTTTATATATATATTCTTTTATATTCCTATAATTTGTGTATTATTTTACTATTTATTATTCCTTTTGGCGCAGCCTTTCCTTTTTCTTGTTGTATACTTTTATTATAGAGGGTTAGAGGGTTAACCTCTGTCAGGCCGCTGCCTATCCACTATATTATTAGCGCTAACCTACCTCTTTATCCTCTTCTGTCTTCTGTAAAGTGGTTTTATTAAAAAAAACAATCAAAAAACACTGGCACCTTTTGAGACAAGATGACCCTCTTAAAGAGATTTTACCAATACAACCCAAAATTGATTTAGAGGTGCACCAAATTTTAGATCTATTTTAACTAATAATTACACTAGAGAAATCAAAAATACCCATCATACCTTTTTGGATGGAGCTACAGGTTTTTATAAATGTAAACGCTGCATTGTGTGTAAAAACACCGACCCATCTACACATTCAAAAGTTACCAGTTTTAAATCTAATATAACTAATAAGAGCTATACCATAGGGGGGGCGTGGCCGACTGCCGGACAAGATGGACGCATAATCCTCAGCTCCGGCAAACGGGCTGAAAATCCGTTGCAATCCTACCACACAGAACGCATCACAAACTTCAACACAGAAGATGTCGCAACACAAGAGCAAGAAGAACTCGACAAAAGCTGAAAAATTAAATCTCTTTCAACAGAAACCTCATCTATCACACTCGGGCCTACTACCGTCTACCCAAGATGGCGACGAGGGTACCGACGATGAAAGTGCCTCGCAAAGCATACCTGAACCAGGGGATGTCCTGACAAAAAGCCACCTAACTCAAGCATTGGAAGCCCTGTCCCAAAAACTGATTGGGTCCTGGCAGCATTCCATGGACTCCCTTCGTAAAGATGTCCAAGAAATAGGCAAGAGAACGTCGCACATGGAAACAAAAATGGACGAAATGGCGGCTGCCCACAACAATCTCGCAACACACGTGGAGCGATTGGAAGACAAACTACTACTCACGGAAACGAAACTGGCGGACATGGAGGACAGGTCTCGGCGAAACAACCTGCGGCTGCGGGGGGTACCTGAGACAGTGCTCCCAGCGGATCTGCAAGCATATGTGCGAGGCCTGCTTAGTGCTTACGTGCCCGAGATCCCGTCCGATATGCTGTTGCTCGACAGGGTTCATCGAGTGCCGCGTCCACGCCACCGGTCAGATTCCTCACCCAGAGATGTTCTGTTACGTGCCCATTATTACCACATTAAAGAGCACGTCCTCCGAGCCAGCAGGAGCAAACCCAAGCCTCCAGACGATTACGCCATGGTACAAATCTTCCCAGACATCTCAGCGATCACCCTGCAAAGAAGGAAAGATTTCGCCCCCATTACTGCGGCACTTCGCACCAACGGAGTGCGGTACAGGTGGGGATATCCTACGAAGCTCTTGGTGACCAGAAATGGCTCTCTCAAGGCTATCCTGACCCCCGAAGATGGCGCCAACCAGCTGAAGTCGTGGGGCATCAACCCACAACTAGAACCTGCGCAAGCTCCATCACTGGGCAGATTACGCCTAGACTGGCAGAAAGCGCCGGACAGGCATTAAACCACACTGATAGCTGTATGAGGGACACGCAAGTATTGTGCACTACACACTTATTTCCCACAGGCATACTGACATTGGAAGGGCCCAGCGGAACTCTCACTCTTGTACATTTTGGCATCTCCGGAGAGTTCAACCACTCACCCACGGGGGGATACTTCCTTGACTGAACACTGAACATATGGACATGCCAGGAGATGGACTTCCCCTGAGATGGCATACTAGTAACTGTGAACTCTCACATTGCCACATTGACAGTAATGGCTGGGAGATTGGGGAGATGCAGGGTTGTTGGGGACCCAGCAAGATACATGCTAGTTGTTTCGCTGTGATATTGGCCGAGCTCATGTGGGTGGGCGGCGTGGGCCCGGGCGCCTTCCCCCGGTCATTCTCCTCCGAGGGGGGGAGGGACGGGGGGGACGCGCGGGGTACCTCGTGGCCCATACCAATGGCCATTTTATGTGTCTCGTTATGCGTCTTATGTTTTTTTTGTAACTGTGCAAACCCCTTTACCAAACCCTAGCCATTGTTGAGGTGTTACAAGGGATACTGTTGATAGACCCTCGTGACTGCACACAATCACCAACCCTGGGGAAAAAGGTGACCCTTAGACCCCTCGGATAAGGTTTAGGATCAGGAGTGAAACGGAGAAGCCTGAAATACAGCACGGATGCAGGTGCCCTTTCAGATGCTGATAAGAGCCTCAACAGCTCGTCCTGTCACACATACTCTTGCGAATGATTAGCATTGCGCTGTACTCGGTACAGCAGCCACTCATGCAGCAACCACACCCAAGTTTTCCTTCCCAGTCCTCACATATTCAAAAAAAAAAAAAAAGTTCTGTCCAAACCCAAAGGCTACCAAGCCCACACGCCACACCACAGGAGACAAATGTTTCCGTACCCCATGGTGCGCACCCACCGCACCAATTCCCTGCTACAGGGAACATGTATATATTCCTCTCCTTCCAACCCTCTCTTTACCACACCCAAGTTGTCCCCTCCCTGCTCGAGGTACATTAGTCTCTTTGAGAATAGATCCACAAGGGTACTCCAAATAAACAAACAAATACTACAACCTGAGAATACACACTATTAACGCGTGCGGCTTGAACACCCCGCACAAACGGCGTGTCCTGATAGACATGGCCAGGAAAGACAAAATAGACGTCCTCTGTGTGCAAGAAACCCACTTTACACATACCAAAGTTCCTAAGTTTGCACAACAGGAATATCCCACGCAATACCACTCCACACATTCCTCCAAGTCCAAAGGCGCCTCCATACTCATCCACAAATCACTCTCGTTCCAACTACTTCAAGTCAAAAAAGATTCCCAAGGCAGATATGTCATCATTCACTGCACGATAAACGACATTAATTACACGATTGCTTCAGTGTACAGCCCGAACACTAACCAAAGAAATTTCTTACACAAAGTCCTTTCCAAAATACCTAGCCCACAATTGCAAAATTTTATTTTGTGTGGAGACCTGAATCATATATTCGACCAAACTTTAGACACGACAGTCCCTGGTGACACCAGGAGACAGGCCGCCCTCAAACCCCAATGCAAAGCTATGACAAAATTGCTGCTAGAATACAATATCTATGACTCCTGGCGCACAACTCACCCAAACGTACATGAATACACACACCACTCAAGAGCCCATAAAACAAGCTCACGCATTGATCACATCCTCATAGCTGCACATCTCCTCACATCCTTGATAGACTGCACGATAGGGGACTTGACATGGTCAGACCATGCACCCGTACGCCTAACACTACAAGACAAGTTTCCCTTCAGGGGAACCTCCCCATGGAAATTGAATGACAGCCTTCTGTTTGACGACTCCTTCAAAAATAGAAGGAAATAAAACTATATTTCGACACAAACTACACGCTGCAAACACAACCCCAAAACGTATGGCTCGCCCATAAAGCGGTAATACGGGGACTAATCATTAGCCGGGCAGCATACCTAAAAAGGAAAGCACAAGATGAATACACCACCCTCCTCAAAAAACTCAGAGACCAAACAAATGCCACCTCCTTTCCCCGTCTACTGCAGGCCAGGACGAAATATACCGCACTACTAAAGCAATAAAGACATATTATTCCAACGGATATCAGATACACTGACTAAACTCAAACTGAAGCAATACTCTCAGGGTAATAAAGCGGGGAAGGCACTGGCTTCCCTATTAAGGCAACACCAAACCCGGTCAAAAATACCGCACGTATTTAACCCTGCAGGCACCAAAATTACAAACCCACAGCAGATAAATGACACTATGGCAGAGTTCTACGACAAACTCTACAATCTAGCACAGGATACTAAGACACATCAACCCACAATTCAAGAAATACAAAACTTCCTAACACGTGCCTATCTCCCCTCACTTAGCCCAGCTCAACAGGCAATGATCCAACAACCGATCACCGCCACTGAGATAGAAAAAACTATCGACGCCCTACCACAGGGGAAAACACCAGGCCCAGACGGCTTCACGAACATTTATTACAAATGTTTCAAATCTACCTTAGCCCTGCAAATAGAAAAAACATTTAACGCCATCATAATGACAAGCTATATGCCTTCAGAAATGCTGATAGCCCACATTGCAATGTTGCCCAAGCTGGGGAAGCCACCTACCAAACCCCAAAACCTGAGACCGATCTCACTATTGAATACTGACACGAAGTTGCTAGCGAAAATTTATGCAAATAGACTCGCTTCCATAATCCCTTCGGTAATACACACAAATCAAGTAGGTTTTGTCAGGGGGAGGCAGGGCTCGGATGGTACCAGGAAACTGCTAGACCTGATGTCAAGCACGCGGGCCTCGGGGAGACCCAGTGTGTTCCTTTCGTTGGATGCTGAGAAAGCGTTTGACAGGGTGCACTGGGGGTTCCTTGAGGCTACGCTAACAAAATTCGGTTTCCCTCCCGGCTTCATGTCCCTACTGACAGCGCTATACTCCACACCATCGGCTCATGTAGCCAATAGTGGATTTATATAAAAAAAAATTAGTATTACAAACGGATCACGCCAGGGATGCCCGCTATCCCCGTTGCTGTACATCCTGATCTTGGAACCATTAGCGCAACATATAAGAATGAGTCACAATGTCAAAGGTATACAAATAGGCCCCGTGGAACATAAACTCACAATGTTCGCAGATGATATCATGCTATCCATAGAATCACCACATACATCACTCCCACATCTACATGACATCCTAGCCGATTACAGTGCATGCTCATACTACAAACTTAATATTTCCAAAACGCAAGCAATGGGGATGCACATATCATCCCGCACTTTGCAAGAATTAAAAAAGGCCCACGCATACGACTGGCGAACAGACCATCTCACTTTTTTAGGAGTTGCATTTACAGCCACATCGCATGCCATGCTTCAGGCAAACTACACCAAACTAGTGAACAAACTGAAAGGTCAAATCACGGGATGGACAGGCAAGTATGTCTCCTGGCTGGGACGAATTGCAGCGACAAAAATTATACTTTTACCCAAACTCCAGTACTTATTCCGTACGTTACACATCCAACTCCCACACACTTTCCTCCGGGAAACACAGACCCTCCTAAACACATTCATATGGAACAAGAAAAAAGCGAGGGTGGCGGCATCCGCGCTACACAAACCCTTCAGGCAAGGGGGTCTGGGGATCCCACACCTAAACGCTTATTACTCGGCATCAATTCTCAGCCCACTAATCACAGCATTCCATCAGGACCCCCGGCCAGAATGGCTCGTCATTGAGTCCACTTACACAGAAGGACACGATATAACCACACTGGCATGGATACCGCACTCCCACAGACCCAAATACAAAACTATGCTACCAACAACTAGGTTATCCTTGTCCATATGGGATAAACACCAAACCAAATCCTGGCCGTCAGCGCACCCGTCGCCGGCTATGAAGCTACAGGCCCTCACAACACTCATACCCTACTTTAATGCAAAAATGTGGACCTCCCATGGCGTGACATACCTCCACCAGTTACTCGATAAAGGCAACCTGATCTCGTTTGAGCGCCTACAAACCGAATATCAAGTACCGCAGTCCCTACTTTTTTCTCACATGCAGATAAAATCATGGTTCCACAAATACCGTCCCCCAAAGGCCCAACCCGAACAATCCATGCAACTGTCCACTGCTGAACAAATGTGTCGGCAAACCAAACCGCCAACCAAACCTATGTCTCAATTATACCACGAAATCATCCGCAAGGCATATCTCACAAAACACTCGTTTATCGCAGCCTGGGAACTAGACCTAAATATGAAACTAACCGACACACAGTGGCTCCACATATTCTCAGCTAATAAAAATTTAACGATGTGTGCCTCACACGTAGAAATATCCAGGAAGATACTATATCGATGGCACATTGTCCCAACCAAGTTAAAACACATAAACACCCAATCCACAGGTAAATGCTGGAGATGCATGGACCAACCAGGAACCACATACCACATCTGGTGGTCATGCCCAAAAATTGGACCATTTTCGGCACAAATCTCCAAACTGATAAAAACCACCGCAAAGGTAGTTATGCCGCCTCAGCCTGAACTATACCTACTACAACTGTTCCCTCCCAACATAGTAAAATCTGTTAAATATCTCACGTACCATATCCTGATAGCGGCACTACAACTAATAGGTAGGAACTGGTTGTCGGTACACACCCCGCAACTGTCAGCATGCATTCAAATCATAGAATGAACCAAACGGTATGAAACCATGGCCAGGAAAACGAGACCTGCAAAAAAATTTGGGGTAGCGGCCTGGGAGATGTGGGATACATACATAGTCGAGTCACCCCCAAACAGTAATAAACATGAGTGTAATCGTGAGATAACTCCTACAGCAATACACACATAGAAGTTGACTAGCATAGGCAATGAGTAACTGAATACCTTGACAACACCCCCTTCCTTCCCCCCTCCTTACCTTACCCCCTCTCTACCCCCATTATGTTACATTATTATGTTACTACTATACTTATTATGTTATGATACATATATTCAGAAAAAAAGGTGCACCGGTTTCAACAAACTGACATCCTACTCGAGGTAGGGCCACGTAAGGTCATGCACTGTAGCTGTTTACAATGGAAACTGTTTTGACGAATTCTGTATGCAATTACTATGACAAACAACTGCATATGTGACATACTATGTGATAGCAACCATAACAAATGTCAAAGAGATACCTGATGTAACATGCACCGGTTCAAAACTATAAATAAAAAATAAAATAAAAAAAAAAGAGCTATACCATAAGAGATTTTATCGGATGTAATACTACTAATGTTATCTACTTATTGGAGAGCCCTTGTGGCCTCCAATATCTAGGTATGACCACCAGGTGCCTAAAAACAAGATTAGCAGAACACTGCAGAAACATAAAAAATGGGTACCCAAGTCATTCCGTATCTAAGCATTTTGTTAAACATAATCGAGATCCTAAATTTCTCAAATGTCTTGGAATTAAAAAATGTAAGGTCCCCTGGAGAGGTGGTAATATAAAAAACATTTTAGGAAGATCCGAAATGGAGTGGGTATTCAATTTACAGACCCTAGCCCCCCAAGGCTTAAATGTAGATTTTGATTTATTCAACTTTTTATAATACCTTTGTTTTAATTGTTCCCATTGTTTTTAACCATTTTATTTATTTTACGCATTTCTGGATTTAGTTTATGTACTGTTTTTTGCTGTCATGTTGAGGCTATCCTATTCATAGTTGTTACCTACGGCATTATAGTCTAGGATGCCCCCAACCTGACCGCATTTTTACAAATATGTGCTATATTAATGTCTTTAATTAACATCTGTACAAAGTTATGTACTTGAATATTTGCAATGTTTCTATATGTTATTTATATATTTTATTTTGAAATTTATATGTATTTTAACCTTTTTTCATATATATGCCCACAACCAATATGGCTTCCCTTACCTATGTTTTCCCACACAGCCCCTTAACATATAAAAATTAACTTAGTTGCTGGTAAAACCCACCACCATTTAGTTGTTTCTGTTCCTTTTATCAGCTTATATGCTGATATATTTATTAATATTATATATTTTTTCCCTATATTAAACACAGATATTGCCTACAAAAATGGCGTCCACACTTCTTATGACTATATTTCCCATGCGGCCATGCACCGCCATAATTCTACTATTGATGCTGATCACGTGGCCCGCGTACTACACTTCCCTACATGCCGCGGGTCATGTGACGCATCTCAAACCCGCCCCCTATTACATGTGTGCCGTACGGCTACAGGACGGCCGCACAACTACATCTCCCAGGCTGCCAAGCCCCTTACTACTTCCAGTCCCAGCATGTCTATGTTGGCGCCGGTCACGTGACTCGCGCTCTACATTCCCCATAGTGCTGTGCGAGTCACGTGACGCACTATTATTTCATATCCTTATATTTATTGTTAGAAACTTCGTTTTTCACCAATCTTTACTTTAAATGAGTGTGGCAGTTAGCATTTATATTACAAATACTTTTCTTTCTATTTTCTTTTTTCAATTGTAAATTGTATTTTTATTATGTGCAATGAATTGCTCTGATTGGCTATTGACTGATGATGTCATTTTGGCGCCATTTTTAAATGACTTATGTACCTATATATACTCTTCAATTGCCAGGTTTTAATGTTATTCCAATTTGATAAAGCCCTAGTGGCGAAACGCGTTATTGGTTTTATAATATTGTTAAACACAAAAAGAATTCAGTGCTAGTAATCACAAAATTAGTCAAGGTAGGCAGCAACCCAAATGAAGGAAAACCCCTCGGGTCCTTCGGTGGATAGATACAAAAATATATGGAAGGGCTGCGCCAAATAAGGGTAGATAGTCCAGTAAAGTATTGCTGGGGTGCCAATAGATGGTCTAGGATACTTGATAGAGTTCCTCTGTGGATGAGTCTAGTGTAGACCATTCCGTATATGTAAATACAAAAGAGGTAGAGGCGACTAATGGTATAGTATGAAAGTTCAGAGTGTGATAGGTAACAAAAAGTAAAGAACTCACATTCAAGAGAGCTATGGCCAGCTCTGGTGTGGATTGCGTACAGCGGTATAATCCCCGCTTATGGGATATGTAGGGAGGGGTCTCCGTCAACACCGTCTGGTAGTCCAGAACTCGAAAAAGAAAGACAGAAAGCAACAATAGTGCTCTCAATTTTGATGTGGTTCAATGTGCAGATAAGAAGAGGTAAAAAACTCACATTTGAGGGAGCTATGGCCAGCTCTGGTGTGAATAGCGTACAGCGGTATAATCCCCGCTTATAGGATATGTAGCGGCGATACGTCCGTCAGCACCGTCTGGTGATCCAAGGCTCCAATATAGAAGAATAAAAGCAGCAATAGTGCTCTCAATTGTGATAGGTTAAGAGAGTAGTAGAGAAAATAAAATAATACTCACAAAGATAGAGCAGAGGTACTGCTCTATGGATAGGCGCTGGTGGTATGATCCCCACCTAGGATTTCTTGGAGTACTGGAACTTTAAAATTGCCAGTGGAAGTAAAAGTAACCAGGAACGGTTAAAATGCTAGGAATAGG
>OW240915.1:115687796-115816519 GCA_933207985.1 Pelobates cultripes
CAGTGTGTGTGTGTGGGGACAGTGTGTGTATGGGGGCAGTATGGGGGGCTGTGTGTGTGTATGGGGGGCAGTGTGTGTGTATGAGCGCTGTATGGGGGGCAATGTAGAATTGCAAGTAGAATGAGATATAACTGTTCTATCAATGGGGATCAGTTCACAATATAGACACATAGGGCATTCAATAGTCCCGTTTATTTAAAATAAAGTAAAGAGAAACCTTTATACATTAGCAAGAGTCTAGGATGAAGGAAT
The DNA here is from genome assembly GCA_933207985.1 of Pelobates cultripes. Lineage (NCBI taxonomy): Eukaryota > Metazoa > Chordata > Amphibia > Anura > Pelobatidae > Pelobates > Pelobates cultripes. Next base: position 115,688,049 of record OW240915.1, read on the forward strand.
TCAATTTGGGATTCTCCTCTCTGGGTGCTCTGGTCTGTAACTCAGTCTATTGCCCTTAGTCAGTCAATCTCCTCCTTTCTTAGCCCTCTATTTTCTCCTTTGATCTTTTTTAAGATGATCTGAAGATATTGATCCTCTCTCTTATTTTTCTCCCTATTTAACCATTATTTCCCCCTTATCAGTTCCTGCCCCTTGTTTGTAAATGGGCGGTACCTGTGACTTAAATCTGGCTTTTGATTGGTTATGGGCGTATCTCAATATTTAATTATTAATGTGGCCCTTAGAGACTTTCATCAATAGATGGCACTGTTTCCCTAGGTATGAAGACCTGAATTAGATCATTGATGACCTGGTTAAATAAATGAATTGACCTTTAATTCACCTATACTGGGGATATTTCAAATTACGTTAAATATCTGTCTTTGGTTATGTGTATTCTTTAATTGAAACAGGGTTGGTTATATTAATCATCATGCAATATTTCTATATCCTGTATCAATCTAACCTGTATGATTAACTGATTGATACATTCATCTTTACAAAGAAAAATAGAATCTAATTATATTAGTATATCTATATTACCTTTTACCCCTAAATCAATCAGGGATGCAGTTATAGACATTACTGTAGCAATCACACATTTAGTTTACATTTGTATATCATGCATGATTCCAATAGATTAATTTAAGTTCTAATATCCTGAAAATATGAAAGCGACCTCAGACTTTGGGTTCGTATGGCTGACAAACACTCTGGATTGCCTGTGATGTTTATGCACAAACAATTGCATAGTTTGCACACCCCTTTGAAGCTCTGTGCGTTTAAGTATCTCGGATTGTAAAGTCCCATTATGTAATAAACCATTGTTCTTGTTACGCTTGTACACAGATAGCTCACAAATTATGGGGGCAGTGTGTGTGTATGGGGGTCTGTGTGTGTGTATGGGGGGCAGTGTGTGTGTAAGGGGCAGTATGGGGGGGCAGTGTGTGTATGGGGACAGTGTGTGTGTGTATGGGGGCAATGTGTGTGTGTATGGGGGGCAGTGTGTGTATGGGGGGGCAGTATGAGGGGCAATGTGTGTGTATGGGGGGCAATGTGTGTGTATGGGGGGCAGTATGGGGGGCAATGTGTGTGTATGGGGGTGCAGTGTGTGTGTATGGGGGGCAATGTGTGTGAAGAGTGTGTGAACACACACCCCCCCCTCCCAAGCCTACCTGTCACTGGAGTCTGTTGCTGGGGGTCAGGCAGCCATCTTCTGCAGCAGCATGCTTGGCTGCTTTACGGCGGGGGCGGGACTTATGTGCGGCAGGTGGGGCTTCGTTTGGGGGCGGGGTCTTGCCGGGGAGCCTGTCAGTGCTCTCTCCAGCCACAGACAGCCCCCAGCACCTCAGTCCTGCATTCCCTCGGGCTGTCACAGACACATACACTGTTACAGTCCGAGGGAATATAATTGAAGCCCATGGCCAGCAAGTTGCCGGCATTTGGGGGGGCCCAAGGGGGAGTACAGCATGATGTACTGGGCGCCATGGTCCCCTCTGGCCCCCCCTCTATCGACGCCACTGAGTAGGATACCTGCTTCTTATTATGTTACCAAATACACTGTACCATTGGATTTTATTTTGTTTTTTTCTTATATACACAGCTGCTGAGAACTGGACACCTAACACAGCCACTATCCATATATCTGAAAACGGGGATTATGCCATCCTGGCGTTGTATGGCAGAGCTCTCAGTAGCTCTGTAAAGTGTGAGTTAGTCTTTTAACTGGCTTTTTACACCTATATGTGTTTTAACATTTATGTGACATATTATCTTTCTGTTTTTTATCTCCTTTGAGGGCTATATACATCTCCATAATATTGGATAACCTGTATGTATGTATATACTATAATTTACTGTTGGGTAATCTAAGGTTTTATATGTATGGAATATAGATTGAATAATATCTGATGATATTCACCCACACATAGAGCCTTCAGGGACCCTGTAGTTCTTTGTTTTAAGCGGTGATATAAACACTTATGAACAGCAGATGGCCAATAAACAGACTTTGCTTAAAATATATATAAATTTAATAATACACACTATAAAATGCAAAGCAACAAAACAATACAATTATAATCAATTTGCTATATTATATATGAGTTTATGTCAACAAGTCAATTACTTTACTTGACAAGCCTAAGGGTCAACATTACACTTTGTCTCATCTATAATCTTATCAGCAAAGGACAATAAAATCCATTACAAACTTCACAGCAATACCAGTATACAGAATTAATCATATGACACCCCTTGCATTAATGATACAATTGTCATTATATTAATTAGTTAAATATCAACCAACCCTGCCAAGTATATACCATCAGTTTAACTACAGTACATTTATATAAGGTTTCTGATAGCCTTAGTATATATATATATATATATATATATATATATATATATATATATTGAACTACTGATCTACTTCTAATGAAGGAATCAAGAATGTTCCAACTTAGGAAGTTATATCTGACTCAGGCTGCAAGTAGAATGAGATATAACTGTTCTATCAATGGGGATCAGTTCACAATATAGACACATAGGGCATTCAATAGTCCCGTTTATTTAAAATAAAGTAAAGAGAAACCTTTATACATTAGCAAGAGTCTAGGATGAAGGAATTCAATTTGGGATTCTCCTCTCTGGGTGCTCTGGTCTGTAACTCAGTCTATTGCCCTTAGTCAGTCAATCTCCTCCTTTCTTAGCCCTCTATTTTCTCCTTTGATCTTTTTTAAGATGATCTGAAGATATTGATCCTCTCTCTTATTTTTCTCCCTATTTAACCATTATTTCCCCCTTATCAGTTCCTGCCCCTTGTTTGTAAATGGGCGGTACCTGTGACTTAAATCTGGCTTTTGATTGGTTATGGGCGTATCTCAATATTTAATTATTAATGTGGCCCTTAGAGACTTTCATCAATAGATGGCACTGTTTCCCTAGGTATGAAGACCTGAATTAGATCATTGATGACCTGGTTAAATAAATGAATTGACCTTTAATTCACCTATATTGGGGATATTTCAAATTACGTTAAATATCTGTCTTTGGTTATGTGTATTCTTTAATTGAAACAGGGTTGGTTATATTAATCATCATGCAATATTTCTATATCCTGTATCAATCTAACCTGTATGATTAACTGATTGATACATTCATCTTTACAAAGAAAAATAGAATCTAATTATATTAGTATATCTATATTACCTTTTACCCCTAAATCAATCAGGGATGCAGTTATAGACATTACTGTAGCAATCACACATTTAGTTTACATTTATATATCATGCATGATTCCAATAGATTAATTTAAGTTCTAATATCCTGAAAATATGAAAGCGACCTCAGACTTTGGGTTCGTATGGCTGACAAACACTCTGGATTGCCTGTGATGTTTATGCACAAACAATTGCATAGTTTGCACACCCCTTTGAAGCTCTGTGCGTTTAAGTATCTCGGATTGTAAAGTCCCATTATGTAATAAACCATTGTTCTTGTTACGCTTGTACACAGATAGCTCACAAATTAAACTGTAGGTAAGTATTCCTCCTGTTTACTTCTTAAGGTTACAAAATACAAAGTTCCTTTGACCTGTGTTGAAACAGCATTACGTAATGTCCAGGCCAGTCTACCAGCATCCATATTGTTTTCTTTTAATATTAAAATTATGGTGCACCAAATAGCACAACATTACGAAAAAGAATTTTGAAATAAGAGACCAACTAACCTGTTTCTCCAAAAATATAATTTATTTACTAAAATGTCCTTGTGACTTGTTATATGTAGGGAGAACTATCAGATGCTTACACACTAGAATTTCCGAACATGTGAGAAATATTAAAAAAGGAATAGAGACACTTTAAAAACTTCCACAACCAAAATCCAAAAGATCTTACATTTTGTGCACTGAATGTAGTTAAAAAAAACTGGAGGGGAGGAGATTTTGCAAAAAGAATTGGAATTGAAGAAATGAAATTTATTTTTAATTTTAACACTCTAGCACCTTATGGTCGTAATTTAGATTTTGAACTGTGTCACTTTTTATCATGATTTTTATTTATATTTTTAGCTTATACATCATTTTTTAAATTTAAATTGGATAAAACTTGGATAATCTTGTTTTTAAGCTTCTAATTGAATTTTATAATTTAATCAGAAATGATATATATATTATAGTTTATTTTATATTTTCAAGAAATAATCGCTTCCCTCCTCCATGTTTTACAAATATATCACTAATAGAAGTACTATATAAGGATGTGGCAGTCTAAATTGTTTTACACTGATTTACACAAGCACTTTTGAAAGAAGAACTGGGCACTTTAAATTGTCTTGGTATAAAGAAATAGATGTGTATATTTATGGAAAGTTATTTTGTTGTGGATCAATCTCTGTTTTTCTTTTAATATGCTTATATTTCTTATAATACTTGAATACGGATGCTTTAGGAATATCTGTAATATTTCCACCTCAGAGTGAAGGTTTTTTTCGAGCAGTGGAACGGGACGGAGGAGGCACTTTCGGGTCATGTGATTAATATGTGAACGGAACATGTGTTCCACCTGACACAACGTGCGTTCCACCGAGGTCACTTCCGAGTTCACGGATGCCGGCAAATTTACAATGAGGCGGTATTTAAGAAGGAAAGAATGCTGCACAAACTACACAGCCAACTGAAGAAGCCAGTAAATGGTGAAACGCGTTATGGACATTTTGGACATTGGACTTATTTTGTATTTTATATTATACTAGTATTTTGGATCAAATTGATCATTTTTATATATTTTTTTTTTCTTCAATAAAAGTGGATCCTTTTTTTACTGGAGTTTCCTGTCCATTCCTAATAGAGAATTTGAAGGTGGAGGAGACCAGAAGGAGGCACAAGGGGGTAGTAGATCATCCTTAAAAGATCGTGAAGCATTATACACTAGAGCCAGATGAATTAATTGGCTCTAAAACCTGTGAGTTGTGAATTATCACTTCCTTATTTATATTGAAATTGTACAGACCATCTGCACTATATTTGTGCTGTATACTATTTACAGATCTCTGGTTAAGATTGTAACCAAGTGCATTCATGTTATAACCAGGTACTCTGAAGCTCCACTTATATCAGTGTGAGTTAGTCTTTTAACTGGCTTTTTACACCTATATGTGTTTTAACATTTATGTTACATATTGCACTATTATATTGGGGATACCAATACATGAATTACTATTAAAATACATTATATGACATAAGTTACAATAAAACTATACATTTAACATATCCCCAGATAGCTTAGGTCTGAGCGTGCATTATTAAGCGAATGGCGCTCAGACCACACGAATACAGTTTAATCGCCATGGAGCCAAAGTCTTTAAAAAGACAGTTCTCATACGAATGAGCTCCATGGGATTCCTATCTGGGGTATAGTGCAGTCAGGTACAACTACCGAATACCGGGCCGTTCGTGTACTTCCACCGAACAAGAAGGGAGGTCGGCGGCTTCAGCGGTGTTCGCGCCAAACTGTGTCCGTTTTTAGTTCCATGAATTCAGCGTCAAACACCGCTGTGCGTTCGCGTGTTTAAAATGGCCACAACCTCGTGTTCATAATACGAATGGCGGCCAGCCAGTATTCGTCAATTAAGCTGAGGTTAACCGCAGCTTCTGGGAGGCTAATTGCCGGCACACTCCAGCTCCCAGGTGGTCTAGTCATTCGTGCGGTTGTTCGGTAGATTGAATCTACTGAACACCGGGCAGAAAAGCACGAATAAGTCTTTTCTGCAGGGGAAACAACGTCTTTTAACATGGGGCCATAATCCAAAGGTAGCAGGCGAGCAACCAGGCTTCTCCAATGCAATGTGGCGAGATTGCTCTTGTCACATCTCTCCCCTTTTCCAAACAGACTAACAGGGTATCTGACCTCCTGCCGGTCAGTGCTCTTGTTAGTCCAGCAGCCCACCCACAAAACACAATCAACAGCACAGCCCACCCACAATAAATGGTTACTACACCTGGGTAGAGGAGAAGCTTGTCCATGTCCAGGTGCCTCACCATGGCTGTGCTGGGTACGGGTATGCTGACTTGGTGGGTTGCTGAGTGGGCAGAGACCAGCGGTATTCTGCCCTGTTGCCAGCGCTACTGGGGAGGTAGCCTGGTTGAAGCCTGGTTGTTGGAGGGGGAGACCGACTGTCTCCCCTTTAGATACACAGCCTTCTGCTGGAGACCGACTGTCTCCCCTTTAGATACACAGCCCTGCTGCTGGAGACCGACTGTCTCCCCTTTAGATACACAGCCCTGCTGCTGGAGATCGACTGTCTCCCCTTTGGCTAAATAGCCCTGTCGCTGGGGGGCAGAACCGACTATCCATACCCCCTGTGCTGTAAGTGCAGAGAGCACGGTCCGATCTGCACAGTTACTGTCTCCACCTGGTACATTAAGCTGCCGCTGGGGAGAGGGGGTAACAAGCTCCTCTCCCATACATACTTCCAGCCGCGGGGGAGGGAGACCGACTGTCTCCGCTCCCAATACAGAGTCCTGCTGCTGGGGAAAGGAGACTGGGCTCCCTATTCCCGGTAGGACACTCTGCCGCTGGGGAATGGAGACTGGGCTCCCAATTCCCAATAATTCGTACTGCCGCTGGGGAATGGAGACTGGGCTCCCAATTCCCAATAAATCATCATGTCACTGGGGAATGGAGACTGGGCTCCCAATTCCCCAAAAATCATACTGCCGCTGGGGATCTGAGCCGACCGCCCAGCACCCTCACCCTGCCACTGGGAATCATACTGCCGCTGGGGATCTGAGCCGACCGCCCAGCACTCCTCTCCCTGCAAGGTACACTGCCGCTGGGGGGCAGGACCACTTGTCTCTGCCCCCTGTAACTCAGCCTGCCGCTGGGGAATGGAGCTCGGGCTCCCAATTCCCTGCAATATCTCCCGCTGGGGAATGGAGCTTGGGCTCCCATTTCCCTGCACTATCTCCCGCTGGGGAATGGAGACTGGGCTCCCAATTCCCTGCAGGACCGGTGGAGAGACCTCGGTTCTTCCCAGTAAAACCTGGGGTTCTTCCCAGTAATACTCCGCAATATCTACCCAGCTGAATGGGTCTGGATCTGGGTCTCCGCTTCCCTGCTGAGCCTTCTCACTGGAGTGGAATAGATCTTGGTAGCCCTGCTCCAGCTCCATCTCTCTGGTCACTAGGTGGACCAGATCTTGCTCAATCTCCTGAGTGTCGTCCCAGTCATACCTGCTCTCCCTCCACTCCAAGAGATCACTGAACCGGGCTTGTGTAGGGCTCCCAAATTCAGGCTCTGAAAAAGCCTCCCATAACAATCCAGGGCCATCAAACTCCTCTACCTCTGGCTTGTTGTGCTCGGCTGTTCAGGGCAGGTACTGTGCCCCATACCACCAGAGTGCCTGGTAGGCATCTTCCAGCCACATCTCTTGTCATACTAGGTGTTCCAATCTCTTCACCCATACCTCCAGGGGCTGCTCTCCCAGGAAGGGCATCCACAGGACCGCTGGTCTTCCTTGGGGAATCTCTCGTCCCGCTGGTGCTGTCAGGGTTGCTGTACTGGGACATGCGTTGCCCTCAAATTGTAAAATCCACGGAATGGTGTCCCCTGTAGCTGTCCTTTTGACTGTAGGAACGATCCCACCGCTTGCCACCAATTATAACGGACCGTTTCAGCACACAAGGGGTTAAAACCGTTTAGGCGATCGTCCCCTTTTAGAGATGCAGGCACAGCTACTGTAGAACACCAAACTCCCGAACCGCAAATAAGGGAATGCTCCAATCTCCCGAACTGCATACAATATAGCACTCCAAACTCCCGGACTGGAACCATACGAATAGCTGCTAGCAGACGAATAGGAAAAGCACCCAAGTGGCTTACACTCCTAGCAATCAGTCTCTATCAGCATACAGTAAACCCCCCAAAGACGAGACAAGGCTCCGTGTTGAGGGTCAAGCAGTGGTCTGTTTAATGAGGGCTACCTGCATTTATGCAGGTCTCCCACCTGGTGGACACTCCCCTAGGGGACTAAATGGGAGACTGTGACAAAAGACAGACAATCAGCCAAACAGGACACACAGTCACATTGTATTCCCACAATGCATCCTGGCTTCCTCCCCTCTGCCCTGGAGATAATTGAGAAGTAGTTCAATTATCTCCCAGGACAAAGGCAAATCGCCATTATGCACGTGGGGATATCAATACATGAATTACTATTAAAATACATTATATGACATAAGTTACAATAAAACTATACATTTAACATATCCCCAGATAGCTCAGGTCTGAGCGCACATTATTAAGCGAATGGCGCTCAGACCACACAAATACAGTTTAATCGCCATGGAGCCAAAGTCTTTACAAAGTCAGTTCTCATACGAATGAGCTCCATGGGATTCCTATCTGGGGTATAGTGCAGTCAGGTACAACTACCGAATACCGGGCCGTTCGTGTACTTCCACTGATACATTTGACATATCCCCAGATAGCTCAGGTCTGAGCGCGCATTATTAAGCGAATGGCGCTCAGACCACACGAATACAGTTTAATCACCATGGAGCCAAAGTCTTTACAAAGTCAGTTCTCATACGAATGAACTCCATGGGATTCCTATCTGGGGTATAGTGCAGTCAGGTACAACTACCGAATACCGGGCCGTTCGTGCACTTCCACCGAACAAGAAGGGAGGTCGGCGGCTTCAGCGGTGTTCGCGCCAAACTGTGTCCGTTTTTAGTTCCATGAATTCAGTGTTGAACACCGCTGTGCGTTCGCGTGTTTAAAATGGCCGCGGCCTCGTGTTCGTTATACAAATGGTGGCCACCCAGTATTCGTCAATTAAGCTGCGGTTAACCGCAGCTTCTGGGAGGCTAATTGCCGGTACACTCCAGCTCCCAGGTGGTCTAGTCATTCGTGCGGTTGTTCGGTAGATTGAATCTACCGAACACCGGGCAGAAAAGCACGAATAAGTCTTTTCTGCAGGGGAAACAACGTCTTTTAACATGGGGCCATAATCCAAAGGTAGCAGGCGAGCAACCAGGCTTCTCAATTGCAATGTGGCGAGATTGCTCTCGTCACAGCGCGGTTTACCACTTTGTTTTTCTTTCACTTTTGGTCACTATTAGCAGGTATTGGGAAGTCCTGCTGGTTTACTGCTGCCTTGTATTTAGTTATTTTAGTTAGCGCCTATACCCTGCTTTTTGATGTTGTGCAGATCGCCTTACTGCAAGCCGTCATGGGCTCCTACGATTTATTGGTGTACGTTAGTAGAAGTGGCTTCAGGGAGGAAAGCAGAGGGGGTGGGCTTAGACCAAAGTCTGTCTAGTGTCTGCCGTACTTATGACGGGAGATCACCAGGCCTCACACCCGGGGTCACCAACAAAAGCAAACTATATACATTTAACAATAGACATTAATAATCATCAGCTGAAATATTAGGAAACGTGTACAGAGTAGTAAGATACATTGTCCCTGGTGATGATACTCCGGGGCCCTCACTCTGCTTGCCCTGCAGTGGCACCTGCCCCCACAGGGCGTGTGGGCGGTTGACAGTGAGCCTAATGGATTCTGATAAATCTTAGTGGACTTGGGTCTCCGTTAACTGCTGCATGGCTCCCCCGGGCTGATTAGGGAGAGAGGCTCCTACAACAGGGGGCTGTTGCAAGAGTAGTGATGCGGGGCAGAGCCGTTTGATGAGATGCGGGTAATGATCTATCTGGGCAGCAGAGCCTAAAGGCTAGCTGTTAGCATGCAACTTGATTTAGGTTTGTTTTTTTCCTACCCTGGGGGGGTTGCCGTGGCTGGCATAGGCTAAAGCATGTGTCCCCGTGGGGGTGTCCATATGGGCCCTTATGGGATTAGGTACCCAGGGGGGGACATGGGCTGTGGGGCATGCAGCAGGTTGTAGCCTAGCAGGTTAGTACTAGTAGCAAGTTTAGGCCTTTTGCAGGGCCTTGCTAACCTTCAGTTATAGCGGGTGGGGCTTAAGTTAGGACCCCCGGGTCGTCAATCCGGGTCCACCCTCTAAGGGATGTTATGGTCCCGGTTGTTTGATAAGGGTCACCGGTGAATGTTCCTGAACCATGCTTGTGAAATTACTGTTTTCATACCCTTAGGGGTATGTGATGCATTTATAAACATATTGATCATATAAGATAAGAACAATAAATATTAAAAGTCATCAATTGAAAGAGTGATCTGGTACATTTTCTCCCGTGGTGATATTCCATGGCCCCGGCCTCGCTCACCCCGCAGTGGCTCTTGCCCCTACTGGGCCTGTGGGTGAACACCATTTAGCCTACGGGAGTCCTACTGGTCTCGGTGGGCATGGATCCCGGTTATCTGCTGCATGGATCCCGGGCTGACAGGGGGCCATTGCAAAATTGGCGGCTCGGGACCCAGACGGTTGATAAGGTACGGCTAATGAACTATATGGACAGTTGTTAGAGTGCAGCTCGGGTTAGGGGCTCTGTACCCCAAAGGGAGTTGCCCTGGTCAGTATAGGTGGAGGTAATTATTCCCAAGGCTGTACCCCAGTAGGCCCATGTGGTATTTGGTACCTGGCAGAGTACAGGGTAGGGCTTCAGGGTGTATCATATATGGGACTACTTGTTCCTTTACTTATGAGCGGACCAATTTAGGTCTGCATACTTATTTATCATCTATATATGACTTTCAGCACTTGACCATAAGGGATATTATGCTAGGGGTAATTTTATATTCCATTGTTGGTTTCTCAGCTGTTATAGTTTCTTAGCCTGGGGTTTACTGCTTTGGATTACCCCATATATTCCAATTTCCTTTTCTTTCTATGGTTTCTTAATGATTAGTTAAGCTGATTAATAAGACAGGGTCACTGGTTAACACCATACACAGCCTTCTTTACTCTACAATTTCTGTCTATGATCCATTACACTGCCTTAGGATCAGTCTGGTACTCTTTATCTACATTTATTGTTATATATTAGATACTATATCAGACTTTCCTAGCTCCCAGCAGCTCATAAGACTTAACTGGGTGCTTTCAATTGGTATGCATTTTTGCAATATAGTATCAGGTTACTTCCACCTTCTTTCTAGTATATTACCAAGCTGGTAGATCATTCTGACTATCTAAATAGGATCCATCTGCTTGTTCAATTTTATTTATCTTCTATTTTTTCACTTTATCACATTTTTCTGACACTGTTTTTTTTTTGTGTGTGTTTTTGTATCATCCTTATAGGGATTTAATAGATTTGTGAATTATAAATTTTTAAGGCTTTCTCATTCCAATGTTGGACTAGTACTTTAATAAGGGTAATAGGATTGGTATTGGGCTTGTTTCTTACTAGTCTGTACTAATCTTCTAATTGACTTCTATGTTGAGTTATGCCCTAATTACCTCACAACCATTACAGACTCAGTATTAGATTCTCTTTTAACGTGTTTGTATATTTAAAGGGAAACTATATTGCCAGAAAAAAAAAAGTTGTTTTACTAGCACTATAGTTCCCTCTAGTGCCCCTCTCCCTTTGGCAGACAGCCACTGGAGGTGGAGTTAACCCCAGCAGGTAATTATTGCAGTTTCTTAAAAATGGCAATAATTATCACTGCAATTATAAGGGACATGGAACACTGCTCCCAGACAACTTCAATGAGCTTGAGTGGTCTGGGTGCCTATAGTTTCCTTTTAACATGTACACACAGTGTTTATATACCTTTAAAGAAAAACACAAACAGTGTGATTGGGTGTGAAACTAACTCGAGACCAAGGGCATGTTCACAATACTCAGGATAGCTTCTACAGCAGCTTGCGTTCCATTTGGTTGTCATAGCGACAGTTGAAACACACTTATATAAAAATCATTAATTATACATCTAAAGTGATGTGCTGAGTTATAAACAATTGGCAGTGAATCTTAAGGCAGTGAATAGCATACAAAATGTTATAAGGATTTTATACCATTCTGGATAATTTCGCCATAGCAGCAGTAAGACCACTACACAAACTAAGCGTTTTACTATATGTGTGCTAAGTCAAGGGGTCACAAGTGAGATATTAGAGAACCAAGGCTGGCAAACTACAGAATGTAGAGAAGTGAAAGTGCTAATGTTCAATTCAATGTGTATTATGGAACAAAATGTATATACTGTAGCTGCTATATTACAAATAAAGCACAGAGTGTGGATCATCTCTGTTTAGCTAACAAAAGAAGTGTAACGATACAAAGTAGTGCTGTATTGAGCCATGTAGCAAATAGAAAATTTTAAGGAGAATCTAATGGAATCCCCTGGACACTAATGCATATATTGTAAATACATCAGTAATCCAAAAGCAATAAAGCATATTAATTGCACATTTATATCAAAGAAAAAGTGGATGTTGCAATGTCACTCTTATACAAAACCACAAACGGGGCAGAGGGTATCAGGACCAGGAATAACACAGAAAAAATATTTACTATATCTATTCTGTGTTATTCCTGGTTCTGATACCCTCTGCCCCGTCTGTGGTTTGATTACCCCTATCAATCTCAGAACAGCAACCCTTCAAAGGAATTGTGTAATGCCAATGGGAACGATAGGAATTACTATGGTTTCCAATAAGGCACCTTGTTTTGCAGGTGAGCTTTGGGTGGAAGGGGCATAAATAGGTAGAGGTACTGGAGCTAAGCAAAAGATTAGCCAAATACTGTGAGCCTTGAGTAGGGGCTAAAGTAAAGGTGTGAAAGCTTCTCCTATGTATTCTGGCAGACAAACCCCTTAGGTCATAAATCCAGCTCACCTAGGATAGGGAAGAAGCTACATGCATGGTGCATGCAATGTGACAGTGACTAGATTGTAAGGAGTAATAGGAGAGACCTGCTCCACACACCAAAACCATATATCCACATATAAAAAAAGTTATTAATATATAAAGGATAACATGAAAAATGTGTACAGTGTGTATTCCCATGGTGCATACAGACTGTATGATATATTGCACAATGTAGTCATCTTACAAAAATACTGACAATGAGTATTTTTCATTGACTCCATTTGGCCAGACTGTATCAAGAGTCCTGATCCAGAATAGTTCTCGTTGCAATAGGAGTTTCTTTTGGTCAATAAAATCCCACAGCATGTCACTCATTATATATTTTCCTATAACAATGCCACATATTCCTATAACACTAAATCTTTAGCGGCCCCATAATTTTTGACTGAAGGCCAGCACTGCAAACAGCTCTTTAAATAGGTACTTAAATACTTATAACTACCTCACGGTGTGACCAGGGTTATAACTGCGTCATGGCGTGACCATCGTTTGACCAGGAAACACAGGTATCAATATATACTTGGGCGCTTCCCTCTGTCAGCTGGAGCCTTTTTTTAGTGGCCCCATAAAGACATGTGAGCTGCATGCAGAGCTCAGAGTGAGATCAGCATGCAGTTCTTTCAATGTTTTGATAAACTACATGCAGGGTTGAAAGTCAGGACTGCATATGGCCCTTTAAATCCATTGAGAACACTGCAGCTAAGGGATTAAGCTTAGCCACACTTATTCTCTTACTGGATCTTATGATTGGGTGACCCCCAGAGTCTAACCAGACCCTAGAAGGTCTTCCTCCATTCCCCAATGGCATTTTGATCTGTGCTGGGCTTTGTCAGTTATACAGGTGATACTCGAAAAATTAGAATATCATGCAAAAGTTAATTTATTTCAGTGATGCAATGTAAAAGGGGAAACTAATATATGAGATAGACGCATTGCATGCAAAGCAAGATAGTTCAAGCCGTGATTTGTCATAAGTGCGATGATTATGTCTTACAGCTCATGAAAACCCCAAATCCACAATCTCAGTAAATTAGAATATTGTGAAAAGGTGCAATATTCTAGGCTCACAGTGTCCCACTCTAATCAGCTAAGTAAGCCATAACACCTGCAAAGAGTTTCTGAGCCTTTAAATGGTCTCTCAGTCTGGTTCAGTAGGAAGACTGTTGACCTGACAGTTGTGCAGAAAACCGTCATTGACACTGTCCATAAGGAGGGAAAGCCTCAAAAGGTAATTGCAAAGGAAGTTGGATGTTCCCAAAGTGCTGTATCTAAGCACATTAATAGAAAGTTATATGTGGAAGGGAAAAGTGTGGAAGAGGTGCACAAGCAGCAGGGATGACCGCAGCCTGGAGAGGATTGTCAGGAAAAGGCCATTTAAATGTGTTGGCTGGAGTCAGTGCATCAAGAGTCACCACACACAGATGGATCCTGGACATGGGCTTCAGATGTCGTATTCCTCTTGCCAAGCCACTCCTGAACAATAAACAACGTCAGAAGAGTTCTACCTGGGCTAAAGAAAAACAGACCAGGTCTTTTGCTCAGTGGTCCAAAGTCCTCTTTTCTGATGAGAGCAGCTTTTGAATCTCATTTGGAAACCAAGGACCCAGAGTCTGGAGAAAGAATGGAGAGACACACACTGCCAGATGCTTGAAGTCCAGTGTGAAGTTTCCACAGTCTGTGTTGATTTGGGGAGCCATGTCATCTGCTGGTGTTTGTCCACTGTGCTTCATTATGTCCAGGGTCAACGTAGCTGTCTATCAGGAGATTTTGGAGCACTTCCATAGGTGTACACATGGGGTGTGCCGGGTGTGCCTGGGCATATCCTAATCCCCGCGGCCCGCCTATGGATTGAGACCGGCAGGGAAGATCTCAGGATCTCCCCTGTTGGATCATGCAGAGCCGGCGCTATCCGAGCGTCGGCTCTGCTCTAAGCCTCCATGGGCCGGTGGGAAGATCAAAGATCTACCTCACCAGCCCACACCAGCATGGAGGGGAGCCTGGGGAGCTCTAGCCTGGGGAGCCTGGGGAGCTCAAGCCTGGGGAGCTCTAGCCAGTAGCTCCGCTGGGTTCCTCTCGTGAGATGTCGAGAGAGTGAACTCTAGCCCCGCAGGCTAGAGTTCACTATCCACTGGAACACCAGGGATGGCAGCAGCACGGTCCACCCTCCCTACATAAGGTAAGAAGGGAGGGGGGATATTAACTACCCCCACCTCCACCCCCACAATCACCCAAACATACAGCACACATACCGCACCCTCACACACACAGCACACAAATAGCACCCCCACACATACAGCACCTACACACATAAAGCACCCTCACACATACAGCACCCTCACACACAGTACACTAACAGCACCCTCACAAACACACACACAGCACCCTCACACACACAGCACCCTTACACACAGCACACTAACAGCACCCTCATAAACACACACACACACAAACACAGCACCCACATGCACACAAACAGCACCCTCACACACTGCCCCCTTACACAGCACACTAACAGGACCCTAAAAAACACACACACAAGCAGCACACTACCAGCACCCTCACACACAGCACACCAACAGCACCATCACACACAGAACACTAACAGTACCCTCACACACACAAACACCCTCACCCACATAGCACACTAGCATCACACTCACACTCACACATCACACTAACAGAACCCTTACACACACACACACACACACAGCACCCTTACACACACGCCACCCTCACACAGCACACACACACACACAGCAGTGTATGTGTGTGTGTGTGTGTGTATATATATATATATATATATATATATATATATACAAAAAATGTTTCTTGGCACTCACCCTTTCGTGTAAATAATCCAATTTAGCCTAGGTGCAATCCCGCATTGAAGATATATAAACAAAAGAAAAGAGATGCACTCCAAGGACTTAATAAGTGAAATAAGGGGTAATTTATTCCAATAGGTATTACATCAAAAATTAGCCCACGTTTCGACCCATTCGGGTCTTTCTCACCTTGAGAAAGACCCAAATGGGTTGAAACGTGGGCTAATTTTTGATGTAATACCTATTGGAATAAATTACCCCTTTTTTTCACTTTTCACTTTTTCACTTAAGTCCTTGGAGTGCATCCCTTTTCTTTTGTTTATATATATATATTTGACACTGTTGCACATAGAAGGCTTATCAATAAACTGCAATCTTTAAGTTTGGATTCAAATATTGTTGAATGGGTAAGGCAGTGGCTGAGTAACAGGCAACAGAGGGTTGTAGTTAATGGAATATATTCGAAGCTTGGACTTGTCACCAGTGGGGTACCTCAGGGATCTGTACTTGGACCCATTCTCTTTAATATTTTTATTAGTGATATTGCAGAAGGTCTTGATGGTAAGGTATGTCTTTTTGCTGATGATACTAAGATATGTAACAGGGTTGATGTTCCAGGAGGGATAAGCCAAATGACAAATGATTTAGGTAAACTAGAAAAATGGTCAGAATTGTGGCAACTGACATTTAATGTGGATAAGTGCAAGATAATGCATCTTGGACATAAAAACCCAAGGGCAGAGTACAGAATATTTGATAGAGTCCTAACCTCAACATATGAGGAAAGGGATTTAGGGGTGATTATTTCTGATGACTTAAAGGTAGGCAGACAATGTAATAGAGCAGCAGGAAATGCTAGCAGAATGCTTGATTGTATAGGGAGAGGTATTAGCAGTAGAAAGAGGGAAGTGCTCATGCCATTGTACAGAACACCGGTGAGACCTCACTTGGAGTATTGTACACAGTACTGGAGACCGTATCTTCAGAAGGATATTGATACCTTAGAGAGGGTTCAGAGAAGGGCTACTAAACTGGTTCATGGATTGCGGGATAAAACTTACCAGGAAAGGCTAAAGGATTTTAACATGTATAGCTTGGAGGAAAGACGAGACAGGGGGATATGATAGAAACATTTAAATACATAAAGGGAATCAACACAGTAAAGGAGGAGACTATATTTAAAAAGAAGAAAAACTACCACAACAAGAGGACATAGTCTTAAATTAGAGGGACAAAGGTTTAAAAATAATATCAGGAAGTATTACTTTACTGAGAGGGTAGTGGATGCATGGAATAGCCTTCCAGCTGAAGTGGTAGAGGTTAACACAGTAAAGGAGTTTAAGCATGCATGGATAGGCATAAGGCTATCCTAACTATAAGATAAGGCTAGGGACTAATGAAAGTTTTTAGAAAATTGGGCAGACTAGATGGGCCGAATGGTTCTTATCTGTCGTCACATTTTATGTTCTATGTTCTATATATATATATATATATATATATATATATATATACACATACATACATATACACGCGGCTTGTATTTGTGTATTTGTGCTGCGCATGCCTATGAGCACTTCATGCTTCCTTCCGCAGGCGAGCTTTATGGGGATGCTGACTTCATTTTCCAGCAGGACTTGGCACCTGCCCACACTGCCAAAAGCACCAAAGCCTGGTTCATTGACCATGGGATTACTGTGCTTGGTAGGCCAGCAAACTCGCCTGACCTGAACCCCATAGAGAATCTATGGGGCATTGCCAAGAGAAAGATGATACCGAACAATGCAGAAGAGCTGAAGGCCGCTATTGAAGCATCCTGTTATGGAAATAACACCTCAGCAGTGCCACAGGCTGCTAGCTTCCATGCCACGCCTCATTGAGCCATAATCATTGCACTTCTGACAAATCACGGCTTGAACTATCTTGCTTTGCATGTAATCTCATATATTAGTTTCCCTTTTTACATTGCATTACTGAAATAAATGAACTTTTGTACTATATTCAAATTTTTCGAGTATCTCCTGTATACAATGAAAACAAGATAGGAAACTTTCATATTGAAAATAGACAGTAGAAGGCAGCAAAATATTACATATCTTAGATTAGGATTAAGGTTATTAGGGTTTGGTATAGCATTATGATATACTAGGGTATGGGTTAATATTAAGGTGAGTTTTATTATTAGATTTAGGGTAAAATTTGATTTAGAATTAGGGGTTGGTTAAGGATTAAGGGTTTAGACCGTGACTAAGATTGTTACTTTGCAAGGTATACATTTATTTATGTATTTATAAAATATTTTACCAGGAGGTATATGAGGTATTGTTGTACTCAGGACAGTGGCGTACACATGACCCATGGGGCCCTGGTGCGAAAATTGATCCGTGAGCCCCCCCGTGCGCGCGGGCCGGGCAGCAACACATGGCTGTGGGCACCTGGTCGCAGGGGTTACAGGGCTGCGACCGCGGTATGTACGCCAGTGCATGCAGATGCACACACACTTAAAGGACCACTACAGACACCCAGATCACATCAGCTCAATGAAGTTGTCTGGGTGTCAGGTCCCTCTAGTTTTAACCCTGCAGCTGAAAACATAGCAGTTTCGGAGAAACTGCTATGTTTCACTGAGGGTTAATTAGCTGTCTCACTGACAGCCGCTACAGGAGCACACTGAACATCCATAGGAAAGCATTGAGTAATGCTTTCCTATGGGCGGTTTGAATGCGTGCGCGGACACATTCGGAGCTGAGAGGCTGAGGGATCCCCAGCGCCAAGGGAGTCCGACGCTGGAGAAAGGTAAGTGCTGAAGACACACACACTCTCACTTACATACGCATACACACTAGCTAACAGACAGACACATTTACTGACAGAGACACACTCAGCGACAGACATACACACACACTCACTTACAAAACATACACTCTCATTGACAAACACACACTCACTAACAGACATCAAACAGACTCACTAACACACACACTCAGTAAGACACACACAGTAACACTCACTGACACTCAGTAGCAGACACACACACTAACACTCACACTAACACTCACTAGCAGACACACACATTAACACTCACTCTAACACTCACACTCAATCTAACACTCACACTCAATCTAACACACACTCTAATATTCACACACACACACACACTCTAACACACACACTCACACACACTAACACACACACACACACACACACTCTAACACTCACACACACACACTCTACTTTTACTCACACACACCTCTAACACTCACACACACTCTAACACACACACACACACACACACACTCTAACACACACTCTAACACTCACACACTCTAACAAACACACACACTCTAACACTCACACACACACACACTCTAACACACACACACACACTCTAACACTCATACACACTCTAACATTAACACTCTAACACACACTCTAACACTCACACACACTAACACTCACACATGTTTTTTTTTAATGTAATCCCCCCAACCTCCTTACCTTTTGGAGTGCTGGGGGGATTCCCTGGTGTCCAGGGGTGCTGCTGACCCCAGCTGGCGGGTGGCCGGTCAGGCAGGCGGGCGCGCGAGGGAGCACTCAGTGCTTCCTCTTCAACTCCCTCGCGCGCCACGTAGGGATGCCGGCGCCGGAAGATGACGTCATCTTCCGGCTCCGGTATCAGTGCGGCGCGCGAGGGAGCGGAAGAGTGCTGAGTGCTCCCTCGCGCGCCCGCCTGCCTGACCGGCCAGCTGGGGTCAGCAGGGCCAGCCTCGGGGGGCCCTGGGGTGGCCGCCTCCTGGGCCCCCAGGGGAAGAGGCTGGCCCTGTGGCTACATACCAGGTCGCAGGGGCGGCCGGGCCCCCTGGTGGGCCGGGCCCGGTCGCAGCGCGACCCCTGCGACCCTGGTATGTACGCCACTGACTCAAGATATGTTGCTAAGTATAGTTAATATAACTTTATTACAATGGGATGACATTTAAAAAATAAGCAATGGGATGAGGGTTAGAAAATGAGCAGAAAAAAATACAATGTTTATGTAAAAATACACATTAATACCACAAACATTGAAAAAAAATGGTGAAAAAGTGCCACCTCAACAAAGCGAATAAATATTTCATCTGATAGTTCCCATGCTATCCATTTTTGCAAATGGTATGAATTAATGGACTAATTTAAATATGGGAGCTACTAAAATGTCCCCAAATGCACCCATCTTCAATTTGCCATTTATAAAAAGACAAAAACTGCTATGGGCAGTTTATATATTAAGCTTTGTATTGTCACAAAACAAAAACAAAAAATTGACAAGGGTATACGAATGGGGTCATTCAGCACTCAGGAGATATAGTAAAGCACAATGTATTGATTTTATTACAGTAGCACATGACAAGTTTACAAAATATATCACTAAATTGCAATGTACATGTAAAAAAATGCAAAAATAAAATAATACCACAAAATTTTAAAGAAATTGGTACTAAAATGGTTGTATAATAAAGTTTAAATTATACCAAATGACATACTCCGTGATATATACTTTCACAAATGGCATGCATTCATGGCCAGCCTTATGCCTTTAGGCGCCCTGTGCGAATAATCTTCACAGCGCCCCCCCCCATTCATGTATGATGTAATGTTTGTGGTGTCTGTGTGGGATATGTATGCTATGTGTTGGCTGTGTGGGATATTTGTAATGATGCAGACAGACACAAACACACAGACAGCCACACACATATACACACACAGGCAGACAGCCACACACACACACAGAGGCAGACGGCCATACACACACAGGAAGACATCCACACACACACACACACAAACAGGCAGACAGTCATGCACACACACACACACACACAGACAGACAGTCATGCACACACACAGGCAGACAGTCACGCACGCACACACACACACACAGACAGTCACACACAGGCAGACAGTCATGCACACACACACACACACACACACACAGACAGACAGTCATGCACACACACAGGCAGAAAGTCGTACACACACACACACAGACGGTCACACACACATACAGGCAGACAGTCAGCCTGCGCACACACGAACACACAGGCAGACAGTCATACACACACACACACAGGCAGACAGTCATAAACACACGCACACACACAGGCAGACAGTCATGCACACACACAGACAGACAGTCATGCACACACAGGCAGTCAGTCGCGCACACACACACACAGACAGTCACACACACACACACACAGGCAGACAGTCATGCACACACACACACAGCAGACACACACACACACACAGACAGTCACACACACACACACACACACACACAGGCAGACAGTCACGCACACACAGGTAGTCACACAAACACGGGTAGACAGTCACGCACACAAACACAGGCAGACAGTCGCACACACACACAGACACACGGGCAGACGTGTACACAGGCACATACGCACACGGGCAGACAGTCACACATAGGCGAACAGTCATACACACACACACACAGGCAGTCGCCAAACACACACACACACACACACACACACACACAGGCAGACAGTCACACACACAGGCAGACAGTAACACACACAGGCAGACAGTCACACACACACACACAGACAGTCACACACACACACACACACACAGACAGTCACACTCACACTGACAATCACACATAGTTACCTCTGTTCATTGTGGAGGCAGTGCAGCTCCAGGAGACTGTTTGTGGGGAAGCAGGTACTCCTTCCTGCTTCCCCTGCAGCAGATATCCAGCACTTATAGCTCCGCCCCTGCCGCACGGAATGCTCCGCCCCGCCACACGGGAAGCTCCATCCCCTCAGCATGGTAAGCTCCTCCCCCTCAACTATTTTTTTTTTTAATCCCAGCCGGCCATGTGTCAGCTGTGTTAGCCACGCGGTGCTCCCTACTCCATGGCGCCCCGTGCGGCCGCACAGCTCGCACACCCCTAACGCCGGCCCTGCATGCATTTATTGAGTTATTTTAACTGCAATGCTACAATGTCCCAAAAAATGCAGAATGGGCCCATCAAATTCATCTTTTAAAATTCTAACTGTAAAACTGAAAGTTTGCAGAGTATAATTTCTTTGGGGGTGGAGGTGGGGGGTTAACTGCAGAGGCACATATCAGATTTAAAAAATGCTGGTCAACATGTAATGTGTATATAAAAAAAATACAAAACAACATTTTACCACAAGCATTGACATAAACCGGTGAAAAAAATTGCAGCACTTTAAGTCAGAATATACATCATATGAGATACCCTGGGTCTACTTTTACAAATGGTAGTCCTTTGGAGTTCATTTGAACAATCAAACTGCTGTAATGTCTCAAAATGAGCTTTAAGCCCATCAAATCCATCACTCAAATCCTAACTGTAAAAACTAAAATGGTCAGGTCTCTTATATGACACTGTAGCTTCACAGAACAGTGGCAAAGGCATACATTGGGGATATTGTTATTTTCAGAATATGTAACTGGATACATGTTGGGGTTTTGCTCAGTAGTAGCACAGATCGGGTTACAAAATACACAATAAAAAACTTGTTACACGCGTCCATGTTAAATGTCTCTATGCATAGGCGTGCGCACGGGGTGTGCCGGGTGTGCCTGGGCACACCCTAATCCCCGCGGTCAGCCTATGAATTGAGACCAGCAGGGAAGATCTCAGGATCTCCCCTGTCGGATCATGCAGATCTGACGCTATCCGAGCGTCGGATCTGCTCTAAGCCGCCGTGGGCTCAAAGATCTACCTCACCAGCCCACACCAGCATGGAGGGGAGCCTAGGGAGCTCTAGCCTGGGGAGCTCTAGCCTGGGGAGCTCTAGCCAGCAGCTCCGCCGGGTTCCTCTCACGACATGTCGCAGGCTAGAGTTCACTATCCACTGGAACACCAGGGATGGCAGCAGCACGGTCCACCCTCCCTACATAAGGTAAGAAGGGAGGGGGGTTATTAACTAATCTGCCCCCACCTCCACCCCCACAATCACCCAAACATACAGCACACACACACACATACAGCACCCTCCCACACACACAGCACCTACACACATACAGCACCCTCACACACACAGCACCCTCACACACAGTACACTAACAGCACCCTCACAAACACACACACAGCACCCTTACTCACAGCACCCTTACAGCACCCTCATAAACACACACACACACACACACAGAACCCACATGCACACAAACAGCACCCTCACACACAGCACCCTCACATATCACACACACAGCACCCTCACACACACAGCACACTAACAGGACCCTAACAAACACACACACACACGCAGCACACTACCAGCACCCTCACACACAGCACACCAACAGCACCATCACACACAGAACACTAACTACCCTCACACACACAAACACCCTCACCCACATAGCACACTAGCAGCACCCTCACACTCACACATCACACTAACAGCACCCTTACACACACACACACACACACACACAGCACCCTTACACACACACCACCCTCACACAGCACACACAGCAGTGTATGTATGTGTGTGTGTGTGTGTGTGTATATATATATATATATATATATATATATATATATATAAAATGTTTCTTGGCACTCACTCTTTCGTGTAAATAATCCAATTTAGCCTAGGTGCAATCCCGCGTTGAAGATATATAAACAAAAGAAAAGAGATGCACTCCAAGGACTTAATAAGTGAAAAAAGGGGTAATTTATTCCAATAGGTATTACATCAAAAATTAGCCAACGTTTCGACCCATTCAGGTCTTTCTCGCCTTGAATGGGTCGAAACGTGGGCTAATTTTTGATGTAATACCTATTGGAATAAATTACCCCTTTTTTTCACTTAAGTCCTTGGAGTGCATCTCTTTTCTTTTGTTTATGTGTATATATATATATATATATATATATATTTATTTTTTTATTTATTTATTTATTTTTCCTCGTCTCTTTATTCAGCATGCATACACACATTAACCTGTTCTGGTTAACCTTTGGCTAACCCATTTTCATTCATACTGCTGTCTTTAACATTCCACACTCATATACATTTAAGACCATGTAATCAGACTTTATTTCTTTTTCCTCCATACATGCTTTTAATTTTACTCCGATTTTTTTCTTTTTTAAAACAACTTTGACGTTTCTAGGCAACACCTGGTGGCTGTGCTTTATGTCACTTTTCGGCAGTATGCTTGACAGTCCTCGGTTTGCGGCTCTATTCACAGAGCAGACCGGACAAACAGGGTGCACTTGGTGATTGGGTAAGTTTAACACATGAGATTGTATATATTTGAGATTTTCACATGTCATAGCATCTTGATAAAGACCGCTAGACGGTCGAAACGTTGATTTATATGCGTTTGATTTAATATATTTTTTTGTTTACTAAATCCAATGAGTGCTCTCAATTTGTTCCATTTGTATATTTTGCACAGAGAGGCACCTGGTCATTGCTGAATTAATGCTTTTGCTATGGGATGAGTGCCAGAAACTATTGTGATTTTTATATATATATATATATATATATACATATATACATATATATATATATATATATATATATATCTATATATACACATACATACATACATATACACGCGGCGTGTGTTTGTGCTTTAGGGTGCACGCCCTAATGCAATAGGTTACGCACACCTATGGCTCTATGGTAAGTGTCAAAATACCCATAGATAAATAGTCTGTGATGTCTACTTTATATAAATATATACTTTATTGTGGCATTTGTGCTTTCTGTGACAGCTATGAAGCTCACAAGACAAAAATACAAAATTCTAAAATAGGTCCACATTGAAATTTAATTTTAGCCCTTGTATTTTGTGACCTGTAAATAAACTGAAATCTGAGCTGTATCATGTACTCTGTAAATCGGGACAAATAAATTAATTTATTTTGACTTATTTATCATAAACTGCACTAATTACACAAACAGCAGTATTACCAAAACTGTGAAAAAAATAAAGTTGAAAAATAAGTTATATATGTATAGGTCACATTCAATGAAAGCCCTCTCTGTCCTTTAACAAATGATATATAATATGTATAGAAGCACTTGAAGAGAAACCCTTAAATTACATAGGAACAAACCTATCGCTCGAAGTCAAGATTTTGGCTAAGAATGTGTACAATTACCAAAGGGCTTGGAGGTATGGCTTGGGTTTTAGAGGGGTAGGACATGAGGAAAGCACTGTAGGCACTATAACAAGTTCAAAAGATGAAGCTATTCTTCATCAACAGACCTATAGTATCCCTTCCCAAACATTTATCAGTCTTTTCAGAGTATGGGGAGCTCTCCAATTTGCAATTGAACACAGAGAAGTCGAAGGCCCTTTCCATCCCTCTTGCAGAAGTTGCAGTTGTCCATCTTAACTGCACTCACGAGGGGTGTCCTAGTCACCTTAAATAGCTGGCCATATGTCTCACCAACAACCTGGCACAGCTGTACATCAGCACTTTTGATTCTATCCTACAGACATTGAAAACAGATATGTTAAGATGATCTGGCCTGTATGTGTCATGGTTTGGCAGAATAAATGTCTTCAGAATGAACCTATTACCCAGAATCCTGTATCTTTTTCAGACAATTCTTATTTGTGTTCCAAAGGCATTCTTCACTTCACTAGACATGACTATTTCGAGTTTGTTTGGAAGTCGGCTGCGCCTAGGATAAAAAAGCTCTGCTGATACTGCCAAACTGCATGGGGGGAGTTGGATTGCCTTGTAGAAAATCATACTATAGAGCCACTAATCTGATCCAAATCACAGACTCGTACACTAAGGACTCGACTAAGTTATGAAAAGGCAGAGAGAAATCACGATAAAATATAAAAATACCCTCGTGATCTGGTTGTCTAACCCCTTTAGGATTAAACAGATATCTGGAACTCTATCTCTGTCACGGTTCACACGTGACATCCAATCTGCCAGATGTGGTTGCTCCAGAAGCGCCTGATATGGGATTTGAACTGTGGTTGTTCTACACCGTATCCTGCTATCTTCCCTCTGAGCCATTTCAGGACTTTAGATAACTCCTGTTTATTCTTGTATTGCCTGCAGCACTAGGGGGCTGGACTTCACCAAAGGCTCGGATCTGTCAGTAACTTTCCAGCTGAATCTGATACCTAATTAACAAGGTATAAAAGCCTGCCTCACCCTGGGAGGGGTGTCAGTTCATTGACTCTGGTTCCCTTGTTTGGTTCCTGTTACGCCGTACCTGCGTTCCAGTGATTTCTGTCTATTCCGGCTTCTGACCTTGGCTTTCCTCCTGGATTACTCTGGCTTCCCTGATTTTGGCTTCCCTTGACCACGCTTCTGCTAATCCCTGTTGTACTGAGACTTGGAGCACTTTTCCTGGAAAGCCCCCGTGCACAGACTCACAGGCCAGGTGGCGTCTTACCTGGTCACCCTGGTCTGTGTCTACTTGGCAAGGGTGAGCGTATAACTCTGCGAGCTGGATTCCCTATCAGGTAAGACTCCGTTACAGATGAACTGACCAATGGAGTCTGCAGAGTTATGCAAATTACTCACCTCCCTGGCCGAGCAAGTCTCCAACCTGTCCCAGAATGTTATGGATTTGCAGAGACGTTCATTGGCATTTAAAGGAGCAACACTTCCATTCCCGGAACATGTATGCCCAGAACCGTATGTCTTTATGCCTGACAGGTTCGACGGTTCCCGTTCTGCTTTTCCGATGTTCAAGACGGATTGTGAACTACTATTTGCCCTGAAATCGAGAACCTACGCCACCGACTTTATCAAAGTTCGCTTCGCTATTAACCTATGTACCGGGCGGATTAAGGCGTGGGCACACCAGAAGTTGCAGGAGAGAAGTACTGTCTTGGACTCCTGGGAGTTGTTTATGTCTGCAATGGATTCTCAGTGTTTTGCAGCGAGAAAAGCAACTTCCTAGCCTACTTCAGGTTCTCACAGAACCCGGTTGCCGAGAGAAGAGGCATTGTTTTGTGGATACAAAAATCCCATCATGTTGCAGCATGAACCCACTTTCAGGGACCCGCCTTGTAACCCTGTTTACACTCGAGCTAGCAGTGAAACTCCAGTCAACATGGAGGAACCCATGGAGATTGTCTTCACCAGGACTAGATTGCCACCTAAGGGTAAAGACCGCAGGAGAGCCCATGGTCTATGTCTATACTGTGGGAAAAGAGGGCATTTCATATCGCTCTGCCCGACTCGTCCACCTAGGCCAAGACCCCTTCTGTCTGGTGCTATATGGACTTACCCTGTCATCCTAGCAAGACAGCCTGGACACTACCAGCCCTGTCCCCGTCCTGTGACACAAAAGGGTACCCAAACTACTACAGTTAATGTTACCAGTACCCCTGTGGAATCTCCACCTCCTGCTCCAGAAACATTTGGACCTCTTCCTGATGACACCTTCTGTTCAAGCAAGCACCATCACCACTTCCTGCCTTGCCAAAACAGTTCTGCCACCTGACTGCACCTATGCCTCAAATGGCACAGTTGTGTGCAAACAGGATCTAGAAGTATTCGAAAAAGCTTTGAAAGCTGCAAATGCCTCCCCTATAGCACCCGAAACAGGTACCATAAAATCCCAGGTCGTAAAAGGATACCTTAATTATAAAGACTATCTTAGTGATACTGAGACTGAAGATGAGGAGTACCATTTCCAGGAAGAGCCTGTTCACGCCCGGAGAGCATTCTTGACAGGGGGGTACTGTTACGGTTCACGCCGTGACATCCAGTCTGCCAGACGTGGTCGCTCCGGAAGCGCCCGATAGGGGATTTGAACTGCGGTTGTTCTACACCGTATCCTGCTATCTTCCCTCTGAGCCATTTCAGGACTTTGGATAACTCCTGTTTATTCTTGTATTGCCTGCAGCACTAGGGGGCTGGACTTCACCAAAGGCTCGGATCTGTCAGTAACTCTCCAGCTGAATCTGATACCTAATTAACAAGGTATAAAAGCCTGCCTCACCCTGGGAGGGGTGTCAGTTCATTGACTCTGGTTCCCTTGTTTGGTTCCTGTTACTCCGTACCTGCGTTCCAGTGATTTCTGTCTATTCCGGCTTCTGACCTTGGCTTTCCTCCTGGACTACTCTGACCTCTGGCTTCCCTGATTTTGGCTTCCCTTGACCACGCTTCTGCTAATCCCTGTTGTACTGAGACTTGGAGCACTTTTCCTGGAAAGCCCCCGTGCACAGACTCTCACAGGCCAGGTGGTGTCTTACCTGGTCACCCTGGTCTGTGTCTACTTTGCAGGGGTGAGCGTCTAACTCTGCGAGCTCGACTCCCTATCAGGTAAGACTCCGTTACAATCTCCCTACAACTGCAGCTTACAACAACTCAGAGCCCATTTACCCTATTGTAGCGGATGGCACTGGGCTGTCCTGGGAATTGCATAGGTTTTAACTGCATTCGTGTAAATGGCAGGTTATATGTGTAGAAATGTATTGTATTCATCTGATTGTTCGGTAGAATCATTCTAACAAGTAAGGGAATGAAACTACCGAACAGTCAGACCTCCCCGGTGTGAAGTGTGCCTTCAGTTACCCGTTGCAACATTGTTGCGAACGGGTAATTGACAAGCTGGGCAGTAAGTCCTTTGTTCTCGGGGGTGGCCGCCATTCGGGAAACGAACACGTGGCGGCGGCCATTGTAAAACAACCGAACAGCGGTGTTTTGCCGTCGAGTGTCTGGAACCCAAATCGGACACTCGACTAGGTGAACACCGCTGAGACCTCCACAAGCCCGGTCTGTTCGGTTCCAAACTACCGAACGGCCCCTCATTCGGTAGACCGAAACAAACGAACGAGGGGATTTATTCCCTTTTGCCAGAACCGACCGCAGGGCCCCATCGCATGGAACCCAATTCGGCTATTCTCTCCAGCGCGGTCGGTCTTTTTATTCCCTCCTTAAATTTCCCGAACCCCTGGTCTGATCTGGGTGATTTTTGGATATGTTGTTCACCCAGATCAGGGCTACCAGGGGATGTATCATTTAAAGCGGTACCCCTAGGTTTAGGGGTACATCCAGAAACGGGGGGAATTGGTGTCCTGGATAAGGGGATTATGATGCAGGCTGAGGGGAGGAGATGTGTGGGAGGTTACCAGAACAGGATTGGCTACTGTACTAATGAATGGAAATCCCTCCCTTGCATGGGAGCATGCTTTATAATGCCACTGTGTGAATAAATCTTTAGTTCTGCTCCTGATACTGTGTGTCGTCCAGTTATTGGGAGTGATGTTGGGATACTGCTGTATTGTTTTGTCTGCTGGATACTTTGCCTATGGATTTATAATTACTTGTTCCTGAGCCTCACTGGGATCTACAAGTGGAGGTAGGCTATGAAATACTAGCTCTCCGCTACATTGGTTGGCAGCGCTGGGATCCAGACTCATTGATTTTTTTCTACACTAAAACGCTCCACACTAAAGGACCTCCTAGAAGCAAGGGGTATTCAAGCCAGCAACAAAAAGAAAGTGGTACTTATTACCGAACTCATGGCAGATTACCGAATGGAGGGTGGTTCGGTTCCCGAACAGGGGGATTCGGCGGAAAGACAGGAGCAAATGGAGTTCCAGAGACAGTTACAATTTAGGCTGTCTTTTTATGGAGACCACCCTCCAGCGGAAATTATTTGCAAGACCATGACAGAGGTCCAGGAATTCATACTAAGGCAACGGACAACAACAACCCCAGAACGCAGCCCTGCAGTAAACACGGCACAGGAAGGTAAGCCTAAAATACCATATCAGGCTTTTAAAACGTATGTGGAGGCAGAGGAAGACATAGATGCTTTCTTGCAAGATTTTGAAAGACTGTGTGCCCTGCATAGAATCAGCGCAGAGGACTGGGTACCTATTTTGGCAGGACGTTAAACTGGGAGGGCAGCAGAGGCATATCGTACAGTACCAGACGAAGAAATCAGGAATTACAGTAGAGTGAAAGAGATTATACTGGCCCGGCATGCTATAACACCAGAGGCATATCGGAGGAGATTCCGGGACTTAAAGAAAGCGGAGAAAGACTCACATGCAGAGTGGGCGTGCAGGTTACAACGGGCGGCCCTCGGGTGGGTACAAGCTAGCAAGGCACGGTCCATGGAGGACGTGATACAAATGCTGCTAATGGAACAATTTTACAATGGGGTGACAACAGATGTCCAGGAGTGGGTAAGGGACCGGAATCCTACATCCCTCACAGACGCTGCAAGGAAGGCAGATGATTATCTGGAAGCATGCAGGCAACAAAAACCTGCAGTTCCAAAAATAGCATTAAAAACCTTTTGGGGGAACCAACTACACCCCAGCACCACCGAGGCAACTACCGAGACTGACCCAAAGTTTATTTTGGGCAGGGATCAGCCAGGAAGTGCGTCGATATTGCAACACTTGCGATACATGCCAGAGGGTAGGGAAAAGGGGGGAATGGCGCAAGGCCAAGCTACACCCCCTTCCCATAATTGAGGAACCATTTAGTAGGGTAGCAGTGGATCTAATAGGACCTCTCAAGAAAGCGAGCCCATCAGCCAAGAGATATATCCTGACTGTAGTAGACTATGCCACTAGATATCCAGAGGCGGTGGCTCTGACTAATATTCACGTGGAAACGGTGGTGGAGGCCCTCATGCAGATATTCTCCTGGATGGGACTCCCCAGGGAGATTATCTCGGATCAGGGTACTCAGTGCCGAAGTCACTCAGCGCCTCTGGAAGTTCTGTGACATTAAGCCTATCATTAGTGCCCCTTACCACCCCCAGACTAATGGGCTCTGCGAACGATTCAACGGTACATTGAAACAAATGCTCCGAACCTTCGCAGAGACCCACAAGGACTGGGAACGATTGCTGCCTCACCTCCTCTTTGCTTACCGAGAGGTGCCGCAGGAATCCACGGGGTTTTCCCCATTTCCCCATTTGAATTATTGTTTGGCCGAAGGGTACGGGGGCCACTAGATTTGATTAGAGAGCATTGGGAGGGAGAGTGGAGCACCAACGGTACCCCCATCATGTGTTGGCCTTCCAAGACCGCCTGGAGGCCTTAACTCAGACGGTACGGGAAAATTTACAGGCGGCTCAGACCCGCCAGCGCACATGGTATGATCGGGGCGCCAGGGACCGTAGCTTTCAGGTCGGACAGAAAGTGTTAATTTTAAAACCTGTCCGACATGATAAGTTACAGGCCGCCTGGCAGGGCCCTTATAGGGTGGTGGAACAAAGGTGTGACACCACTTATATAATAGGCTCTTGCATTGGAACTGGAGGGCGACGCATGCTCCATGTGAACATGATGAAGCCCTACCAGGAGCGCTCCGAGGCGTTGACCGCCATATGTGCACCCAACTCGGAGGAGTTCAACAGTTTGCCTCTCCCAGACCTGCTGGGAGATGGTCAGTAATCTGGGGATTTAGGGGAAGTTGCACTGGGAGACCGGCTGAGTCCTCCGGAGCGGAGCGAGGTACAACAACTGTTGAGGGAGAAGCAAGATACCTTCTCTAATGTACCTGGTTACACTCCTCTGGCCACTCACAGAGTGGAAACACCAGGTCACCTTCCCATGCGCCAGACCCCGTACCGCATCCCAGAAGCGGTGCGGGAAAATATGCGCAAGAAGATCAAAGAGATGCTCCAGCTGGAGGTGATTGAACACTCAGACAGCCCCTGGGCCTCCCCGGTAGTACTAATACCAAAACGGGATGGGACGACACGATTTTTTGTAGAATACCGGAGGCTGAATGAGAAGACTGTGTCAGACGCCTATCCCATGCCCAGGATAGACGAACTGCTGGACAGGATGGCTAGAGGACACTATCTCACCACTATTGACCTGTGTAAGGGGTATTGGCAAATCCCCTTAGCTCAGGACGCCATCCCTAAGTCGGCCTTTGTCACCCCATTCGGTTTGTACCAATTTAAGGTCATGCCGTTTGGGATGAAAAACGCCCCAGCTACCTTTCAGCGGAAGGTGGACCGCCTCCTAGATGGGTTCCAAGATTATACCTGTGCATATCTAGATGATATTGCCATATTCAGCAATACCTGGCAGGAACACTTGGCCCACATAGGAGCGGTCCTAGACAGGATTAGAGAAGCCGGTTTAACGCTGAAACCAGCCAAATGCAGTATAGGGATGGCCGAGGTACAATACCTAGGCCATCGGGTAGGATGTGGAAAGCAGAAGCCAGAATCAGCCAAAGTAGAGGCTGTAGCCCAATGGCCTACCCCTAGGACCAAGACTCAGGTACTAGCCTTCTTAGGGACGGCCGGATACTTCTGGAAATTTGTCCCGAACTATGGCGCCCTGGCCAAGCCCCTCACTGACTTGACCCGTAAGAACCTTCCCCGCCAAATGACCTGGACCCCGGAGTGTGAGCAGGCATTCCAACTGTTGAAAAATGCATTGACCAATGCCCCGTCTTGGCAGCTCCCAATCCAACTAAATGTTTTCTTCTATGCTTCTATGTTTGGATTGGGAGCAGTACTGAGCCAAGTCGGGGCTGATGGCGGAGAACACCCCATGGCTTACATCAGCCACAAGCTGTTACCCCAAGAAGTAAGCTACGTCGCCATCGAAAAGGAATGCCTGGCTGCGGTGTGGGCCCTGAAGAAATTGCAGCCGTATTTGTATGGACAAGCCTTTTCCCTGCTCACGGATCACAACCCATTGGTCTGGCTAAACAGGGTGGCTGGGGACAATGCCAGGCTGCTGCACTGGAGTTTGGCGCTGCAGCCCTTTGACTTTAACATTCAGTACCGCCCGAGCAAACAGAATGGGAACACTGTCAAGACAAACAGACCTGGAGAAATGATGCGTGAGCATCCCCGGACATCCCCAAGCCGATCCGTGTTGGATCAGACTGTGTATGCCAGCTTGTGGGCAAGGGGGAGCAGTGTAGCGGATGGCACTGGGCTGTCCTGGGAATTGCATAGGTTTTAACTGCATTCGTGTAAATGGCAGGTTATATGTGTAGAAATGTATTGTATTCATCTGATTGTTCGGTAGAATCATTCTAACAAGGGAATGAAACTACCGAACAGTCAGACCTCCCCGGTGTGAAGTGTGCCTTCAATTACCCGTTGCAACATTGTTGCGAACGGGTAATTGACAAGCTGGGCAGTAAGTCCTTTGTTCTCGGGGGTGGCCGCCATTCGGGAAACGAACACGTGGCGGCCACCCCCGAACAGCGGTGTTTTGCCGTCGAGTGTCTGGAACCCAAATCGGACACTCGACTAGGCGAACACCGCTGAGCCCTCCACAAGCCCGGTCTGTTCGGTTCCAAACTACCGAACGGCCCCTCATTCGGTAGACCGAAACAACCGAACGAGGGGATTCAGGCGAACCCTCCCTGGTCTCTATAACTGGAGACTTTCGGGCAATTTATTCCCTTTTGCCAGAACCGACAGCAGGGCCCCATCGCATGGAACCCAATTCGGCTATTCTCTCCAGCGCGGTCGGTCTTTTTATTCCCTCCATAAATTTCCCGAACCCCTGGTCTGATCTGGGTGATTTTTGGATATGTTGTTCACCCAGATCAGGGCTACCAGGGGATGTATCATTTAAAGCGGTACCCCTAGGTTTAGGGGTACATCCAGAAACGGGGGGAATTGGTGTCCTGGATAAGGGGATTATGATGCAGGCTGAGGGGAGGAGATGTGTGGGAGGTTACCAGAACAGGATTGGCTACTGTACTAATGAATGGAAATCCCTCCCTTGCATGGGAGCATGCTTTATAAGGCCACTGTGTGAATAAATCTTTAGTTCTGCTCCTGATACTGTGTGTCGTCCAGTTATTGGGAGTGATGTTGGGATACTGCTGTATTGTTTTGTCTGCTGGATACTTTGCCTATGGATTTATAATTACTTGTTCCTGAGCCTCACTGGGATCTACAAGTAGAGTTAGGCTATGAAATACTAGCTCTCCGCTACACCCATCATATACAACCCAGCAGTGGCGGGAGTCTCTTATCCTATGTGCTCAAGAAAGCACACGTACAGACTCGTCTGAATGATTCAGAGGAGAACTGGGTGAAAGTGTTGTGGTCAGATGAGACCAAAGTCAAGCTCTTTGGCATCAACTCAACTCGCCGTGTTTGGAGGAGGAGGAATGCTGCCTATGACCCCCAAGAACACCATCCCATCCATGAAACATGGAGGTGGACATATTATGCTTTGGGGGTGTTTTTCTGCTAAGGGGACAGGACAACTGCACCGCATCAAAGGAACTATAGACGGGGCCATGTACCGTCAAATCTTGGGTGAGAACCTCCTTCCCTCACTCAGGGCTTTGAAAATGGATTGTGGATGGGTATTCCAGCATGAGAATTACCCAAAACACACAGTCAAGGCTACAAAGGAGTGGCTCAAGAAGAAGCATATTAAGATCCTGGAGTGGCCTAGCCAGTCTCCAGACCTTAATCCCATAGAATATCTGTGGAGGGAGCTGAAGGCTTGGGTTGCCAAACGTCAGCCTTGAAAAATGACTTGAAGAGGATCTGCAAGGAGGAGTGGGACAAAATCCCCCTGAGATGTGTGCAAACCTCGTGGCCAACTACAAGAAACATCTCACCTCTGAGATTGCCAACAAAGGTTTTGCCACCAATTACTAAGTCAAAAGGGGGCAAATACTTATTTCACTCATTGACATTCAAATCAATTTATAACTTTTTCGACATGCGGTTTTTTTTTGTATTTGTTTTTTTGTTCTGTCTCTCACTGTTAAAATACATATACCATTTTAAAATTATAGACTGCTCATTTCCTTGTCAGTGGGCAAACCTTCAAAATCAGCAGGGGATCAAATACTTTTTGCCCTCACTGTACGCAATGTGGGGAGACTATCTGGACATACATGCGACAGTGGTGCACCCCAAATACGCTGAGACTGCTTCCTGAACTGATCACGAACAAACCTCTTACTGAACTGGATAGGTTCAGGCAACTCCCACAGAGAAAAACATCTTCTCCACAGACACTTGACCACTTTTGAGGACTTCTACACTACACAGGAGCACCTATCTTGAGTGCTGATGGCAGCACCAAGAAGATGGAAGCGGGACGTGGATATTGGACTTTCTGAGCAACAGCGGAGAATGTGAGCATACTTATACACCAAAGTTCCATTAGTTCTAAGCGTCAACCTCCTAAGCTATAAGCTCCTCATGGCTTGGTATAAGACTCTAGAGAAACTTCAGGGTGTTTCGAAGATGTGCTGGAGATGTGGGGAGGA
This sequence comes from Pelobates cultripes, assembly GCA_933207985.1. Taxonomy (NCBI): domain Eukaryota; kingdom Metazoa; phylum Chordata; class Amphibia; order Anura; family Pelobatidae; genus Pelobates; species Pelobates cultripes. Next base: position 115,722,927 of record OW240915.1, read on the forward strand.
GGTGAGTACAGATCTCCACATGTGGTAGGCGTGCAAATTACTGGCTCCATATTAAAGACGCATTCATACTGTGATTAATGAGATTATGGATACTGACCTGCCCTTGCAGGCCTTACCGATGTTACTATATTACACAAAACTACTGCTTTCCCAATACTATAGGCTCCTTACGCATTGGCATGGGACTCCTGAGAAACTTCATTGCATGTGTGATGGGGTTTTGAAGATCTGGGGAGGAGGTACAGATCTTCACATATGATGGACATACAGATTGCTGGCTCCATGTTGGAGACACATTCATACCGTGATTAACAAGATTCTAGATACTGACCTGCCCTTACAGCCTTTACCGATCTTACTACATCACACAAAGTACTGCTTTCCCAATATAAAGTTCCCTGACTAAAAACATCTCCTTATAGCAGCAAAGCTCCTGAACCCTGTTAGGTGGTGTATACAGGAAGTGCCCAACCTTTAACAATGGATGGTGAAAGTGGAGGAATTTTACAATATGAAGACTCTCAAGCTTCCCTCCGCAGTTACTCAGAACGTAGTTCACAGACCTGGGTCCCTTGGCGTGACAATGTCATGACGCGCAGTAGGCGACAGGTAATGTACATGTAGGCTGTAGGTTACTGGCAGAGGACATTTGTAGTTTCCCAACGTGGAATAACTTTTCACTGTAAGTACTGGTTCACCACTTTAAATCGAGACCATAAGGCAGTTTGGAGAGATGCTTTGGATGACTTGTTTACCATGCTATTTAACCTGGAGGCATGGCAATGGGGGCAGGATGGTGCGAGACAACTTCCCTCTTTGCTCTTCTCTCCCTTTTTTTTTTTTGTTTTATTTTTTTCATTACTTATCTCTCTCTCCCCTCTTGAGTTGCACTCTTGAGGTTAGCTTCTGTGCTCTGTTGGGAGGGATAATGATCACTTGAGATAAGATGTGTCATTCCATTGGTGTACATAGTAAATGCCCTTCACAATTACGGTGCCAGACACGCTAGCTCTCATGATGAAAGGATGAATATGTTCACCTATAGATTGATTACTGCACAATACAATGAGCAACTCTGTCTTGGTCATAATGTCCCTTATGTATATTACCATGATATATACATTTTTTTTCTATAGCAAAACAATAAAGATTGTCAAAAAAAGACTCTAGTAGGTTTATTTACTAAAGTGAGTGTAGATGGTTATTAAAAGTAAGTTTAAATTTAAGGCCAAAGTAGCCAAACCTGAATCATAGATGACTTGGGTAATATTCCCAGTTCGGCTATTTTGACCTTAAATTAAAATTGTACTTTGAATTCCTTGCAATTCTCACTTAAGTCAATAACAATGATTCCATAGGATCATGTTTTTGCTAATGCGGATATCAGTCCACAAACGTCTGTAGTATAGTAGTCATGTTTGATTCATTAAAACAATCTGAAAACACAGTCAACTAGAATGGCATATTTCTTTAATATTTTTTCTTCATATTTTAAGCTATTCCCAACTGGTGCCTTTGCTCACAGAAAGCTACCCGAGGACACCATACTATTTAATGGAGACCTGTATGTAAATCAAAGCAGTTAAAACAGAATGCAGGTATACAGGAAACAGTAAGCTTCTTAAGTCCTTGTAAAAGAGCATAAGTAGTTAGCATAATGAGGAATAATTTGGAATAAGACATTTTTTGGTACTATAGAACCTAAACCAAGTTAGTTTATTCAGAATAAATACACAAAAACAAGCCCTGCCCTCAAACTCCCACTACTCTTGGGAGTCAGCAGTGACCATAGTACACATCAACCCCAATACATACAGTAAAAAAAACGCCTAAGGAGTCAATGTGAATAGTCAGTGTAGGACCCACCTAAGAGGTTTGCCTTGACGTGGCAGGTGGGCATTCCTCTAATGGCCATTGGAGTAACTAAATAACCTCAATTTGTTATGCATAGGGATTTGGGAAGGTAACTTTTTTCTTTGTTTTTACTGTATGTAAAGGGGCTGATGTGTACTTTGGTTGTTGCTTCCACCCAAGATTTGTGGACGTTTGAGCTCAGGAATTGTTTTTGTGTATTTGTATTCACTTTTGTATCACACAGCTATGTTACAATGCTGCAGCCAGGGCCACCATCAGAAATTGTAGCTAGAAATTGAGCTAACACAGCTCAAGGTCTGGGCCCCCGGGTGCCCGCCTCCATGTCCCGCCTCCAAATCCCGCCCACAGGAATACACAGACACAAAAGGACACAGACACACATACAGACATCCACATATATAGACACATACACAGATACAGATACACACACACACACTGACGTACATACATACTCACATACTGACATACATACTGACAAACAGACATACATACAAACTGACATACAGACATACATACACATAAATACATACAGACATGCAAACAGACATAAATACATATACATACAGCCTGACATACATACATAATGGCATACATACACATACACACACACACACACACACACACACACACACAGATGGATAGATATATACATACACAGACACATACTGACATACACACACAGACATACATGCATTCTGACATACACACAGACATACATACTGACATACACACACATACAGACACATACATACAGACATACTGACAAACACACAGACATACATGCATACACACATACACACATACTGACATACGCATACACACATACATGCATACTGACATACACACGCACACATACAGATAGACACATACATACTGACATACATACAGACATACATGCATACTGACATACACACACAGACATATATACATACTGACATACACACACAGACATACATACAGACATATATACATACTGACATACACACACAGACATACATACTAACATGCATGCATACTGACATACCAGACAGCTACTAGAGGGCTTCCGGAATTGTAACAAACCTTTGGTCCGTTATCTGACGCTGGATGTCCTCACGCCCTGCATGAGGACTTCCAGCGTCAGATTTTTCCCCATAGGAAAGCATTGATTTAATGCTTTCCAATGGGGAGGTCTAATGAGCGCACGACATTTGCAGATCATGCTCATTGCAGGATGGAGGAGGGGGCGGAGCTTCGACCCAGGTCAGAGGGACTTCGGCGCTGGGATAAGGTAAATAAGTAAGGTTTTTTTTAACCCTTTATTTACGGTGTAGGAGGGGGCGCAAGGGGGGGGGGGCAGAGGGAGCGGTAGTGTCAGGAATAGAGCTTTGTATTACTGGCACTACAGTATCCCTTTAAATATGCACAGGTATCTTTTTTCTATAGTTTATTTAGTATACCTGGAATTTTTTGTTTTTAGTCCCTCACATTAGTGTAGAACAATGACTGTATCAATGTTAATCAGTTGAAATCTTATTAAATAATTATGTGTTTTCACAGAATACATTACTTTCCAGTACTCATAAAAGATGAACCTGGATTGATTATCTTGAAAAACATTTATAAGTCATGATGTTGTAAGAAATACGTTAGTTTCATTAAAAGTGAAGTATTTTTTTTCTGTTTGCCCATTCACTGTTCCTTTGCATATCTGATAGTGGGTAACAGCAACTCGTGCCTCTGCAAGCATCCTAAGCATTAGCTGGCTAGCTCCTCCCAGCCATGCTTCATGTGTAAGCTTCACAGGCTTTCTGGTTCAGATCACTTCTATTCTCATCACTAAGGCTGACAGCCACACTTCGATGTCCCATACCTCCAGGCTTTTTACTATAAAGGGAGAACACATCTCACCCACACTCAACATAGCCATAATCAAACGTTTCCATTTAAAACACAACTTGCTGGAAAACAATAATAAAAGTGGACTGAGTCTGGAGGAAAAAAATAATAATACTCCTGGTAATTTAATTAAGGGGGAAAAAAAGCTACTAAACAAAATACCAAGCATGGGATCACAACTCATTGCAAAATGGAAGCAAAACGCGGAGCTGTAAAAGAACAAAGAAACAATATTCTTCCATCATTGAGAAACAAACGTAGCTGATTCAACAGAGAAGATAATGATTCCTGAAAACAGTACAATGGGAGACCCTGTGGATAAAGAGACTGAACTTGGAAGTAGTGAGCAGCCTCATTCCCCAGCGTCCACCAGTAGCCAAGAATCAAAGGTATTTCAAATTCTATCATTTAAATGAACTGGGCGTCAGAGTTACTACTGGGTGCTGTTTATAGCAGCAGTGTGTGTGTATATGGTGTATTAGCTCTTGTATAAGCTACTTGTGCATTTATTCGCATGCCTGTGCTTTTAAATTACCTGTGCAAGACAACATATTGTGGTTTGGAATGGCTGTTTACATGACGGATTGCAAGCTCTGGCTATATACTGTCGTAAAAAGGCTATTGAGGTTCACTGTTATATCTCGCAAGTTCTTTACTGAAGTGCTGTGTTTTGACATTTATCAGTCTCACAATACTGTAATGGAAGTATACACCATTATTTGTGTAGATGCGCCCTTATAGGTTATACATACTGCAGCGCAAAGTAAAGCTATTATTTGGTGTAATAGCTAGTGAGTTTTTGACATATGCTAGGGCATGTATTCAAATGTCAAAAAGAAGCTGTAATAAAAAAGTAATTAAAATCTTTGCGGTTAATGCTCCTCAAGTGCATACCTTACCAATTTTGGAGATACAAGCCAGATCTCTAAGTTAACCTGCCAGCTTGTTCAAAGCTTTTAAAACCTAGCTTGTGGGCAATAGTAATAAGGATCATGTATGGAAAATAAAGAAATTCTAATTCCAGCTCCTGGTATGTTCTTGTGCACAATAAGGTAGGGCTTCCCACTGTTGTCAAGGCAAACTACCACTTCTACATTCTGGTGCTTGTGGGTCTTTTCAGAAGAAGAAATACTTCCTTGCAATGCTTCAGAAGTGTGCTATCCAAATTAAGCATAATTATGGAAATGATGCTTACCAAATTCTGTTCAGTTATATGACGTTATTGGAGAAAGTATAAATAAATCCCAGGATAAACAAAATGCTATATGTATTATTTATTTATTACTCTTATTTATTACTGGTATTTATAAAGCGCCAACAGATTCCGCAGCGCTGTACAATAAGTGGAGGATGTAAAATATAATCGGGCAAATACAAAAGGTAGAGAGGGCCCTGCCCGTAAGCTGAGATCTAGCCATTGAAGCTCTTTTATACAAAGCGCTTAGCTAGATAGCACGTGAGCTTACAATCTAAAGGATAACGTGGGGATTTGGAAGTGATGACTAAAAAAAGTAAACAGAATCAAAATAATCCTACCGATGTCCACGTAAGAGGTGATATTTTACATTAGTTTGATGGTGATCGACAAAGAGCAGTCATGGGCAAAGTTATAAAAGAGGAGCTATTACCGTGGAAACCAGTACAATGTTCATGTTTAATTTATAATATCTAGAACTTTGTTTTACTATTAGCCTTTATAAATAATATCTAGTGTTTGATTTATAAACTGACCCACATTCGTAGTGAGAAGATAAATCAGGTAAGTCAAAGTTCTTCACTAAACCATGAATTGGTCAGATAATGTCAAGTGTAGTCAAAAGACACTGAAATGCTTTGGTCAGTTTCAGTACATATCAGTCTTGAATAATCCTGAAGAATGTTTAAAGGGACTCTATATGCACCCAGACCACTATATCTCATTGAACTGATCTGGGTGCAATGATCCTCTCTTTTTAACCCTGCAATGTGAAACATTACCATGCTTCTGACTAAATAGCTGAGTAAAAGTTGGCTATATCAATCAGAACGTCTTCTAGAGACCATTTGCTTGGCGCAACATTTTTCAGTACATGTGCACAAGCCCCCCATAAGCGGATATCTAGCCATTGGAGCTCCTTTATACAAAGTGCTTGGCTAAATGGCCAGTGAGCTTACAATCTAAAGGATACCATGGGGATTTGAGACAAGAGGTAGCAGGGGAAGTTTGGAGGTGAAGGCTGAAAGAGTTAACAGAAGCAGCTATTGGTAAGATGTTAGGGGAATGAAGAGGTAATTGGGTGAGAATCTCAAATAGCTGGAGGAGCATGCTATATATTTAGGGGGAGCCTGGGTGGGTAGGAAGTGGGGAGAAAAAAATGCAGTCTTTCACTGAGTTGAGTGAGGCCTGAGAGTGGTAGGTGTTTCACTGCAGGATGGAAAATGCAGTTTTTCACTGAGTTGAGTGAGGCCTGAGAGTGGTAGGTGTTTCACTGCAGGATGGAAAATGCAGTCTTTCACTGAGTTGAGTGGTAGGTGTTTCACTGAAGGATGGAAAATGAGTACAGATAGGTTAAAACTATAGCATTAGGAGTACAAGTTTATATTCCTCTTGCTATAGTTTTCCTTTAAAATGATTAAATATTAAGGTTATTCACTGTGAACAATTTGGAGAACCAGCAAGAGAACTGTAACTATTAGGAAATAAGCTATCTTGCCTACATTTTGCAGTACACATGTAGATTCCCCACAATTTCCAGCTTAGTGAACATAACTTTGCCATACATGTTTTGATATCATAGGGAATGAATTGGAGATACAAGAAAGATGCAATCCTGTACATCTAAGCCACACAATATTAGTACAAATTGGTTAAATAAAAATCTTTTTAATTTTCATGAATTAATAATTTTGGGATGCCCTTACAATTATAATGTATAGTCATAAGTTATATACTTATGTCAGAAATTAATGACCTGATTATCTTTCACATTAAATGTTAAAATTCTCACTGCCTTAACACAACTCCCAAGCAGCATGAGATGAACTGGATCATATTAAAATATATATATATATATATATATATATATATATATATATACACTTTTTTCACAAATACTAGATTCAGATTAAAGTTGAATATTTGAGATTAAAAATAATGTGATATCAAATTTAAAAGTGGATTAGGTTTGTCATCTGTTGCAAACAAATCTCTACACTTTTGAGTAGTGTTATCTCACAAAGCATATTGGCAGTTAACTATCTATGCCAGATTTCAAGATACCATTTCTGTCTTTATCACTTTCCACTTTTATTCCCCTAATTCTCCACTCTTTTTTTTTTTGTCCGTAAGACTTTTTTTTTTCTTTACCATATTCAATATCTGTTGCACTGTCTCGCTGGCTCTCTCCTACTGCCTTTGCAAGTTTATATAATTTCTTCATTGTTCATGTTATTTAATTTCTTCAATGAAAACAAAATCTCCCAATACAGAAGACATTTTTCAAGGACACTTAAGACAAGTAGCTCAAACAAGCTGATGTACTAGAAATTGTTCTGGCAGAATAAGTCTTGAATAAGAATAAATGCAATACACAGTATGCACACAATGACAGTACTACACACACTCCGTCATAGTATACATACATACTGCTACTCATACATAATCCTACATGCATATTCAGACATAATATACACATTTTAAGTAGTTCTTTTTTAATATATTTTTCCCCTTCCACATTTTTTCTCTTATATCATACCCCATGTTGACACACAGATATAATTATGCAAACAAGCATGGGCGATAATTTTTGCAACAAAGATGGCAACCCAATGTTTATATAATGTCCAGTTGTCCCATTACATGGGGGTGCGTCTCTTGGCTTTTCCGTAATAAAATCAATAAAAAATCACTATATACTATCCTCCGTATGTGCAACAGTGTATTTTAGTGGTGAATCACCATGCTTACTTAGTTTCCTAAACAATTAGCCTGTTTTTCTCAAAGTTCTGCTGCATATGTTGAGAGGTTAGGATATATTGGTAGAAGTGTGTGTGATATGAAGTACACTTACAGGAAATCAAAGCTCTATGTACATACTTCTCTAATAGTACAGTAAAAAAGGCAAAACAAGGATTGCTCAGATATCTCTCAGTCGAGTGGTGATGTGTAAGACAACGATAGTGATACCCAGAGGGAACTGTGTTTCAACTTGCACCTTATTTAAAGGACCACTATAGTGCCAGGAAAACATACTTGTTTTCCTGGCACTATAGTGCCCTGAGGGTGCCCCCACCCTCAGGGACCCCCTCCCGCCCGGCTCTGGAAGGGGAAAGGGGTAAAAACTTACCTTTTTCCAGCGCTGGGCGGAGAGCTCTCCTCCTTCTCTCCTCCTCCATTCCTCCTCCTGGGCTGAATGCGCACGCGCGGCAAGAGCTGCGCGCGCATTCAGCCCGTCGCATAGGAAAGCATTTACAATGCTTTCCTATGGACGCTTGCGTGCTCTCACTGTGAAAATCACAGTGAAAAGCACGCAAGCGCCTCTAGTGGCTGTCAATGAGACAGCCACTAGAGGATTAGGGGGAAGGCTTAACCCATTCATAAACATAGCAGTTTCTCTGAAACTGCTATGTTTATTAAAAAATGGGTTAACCCTAGCTGGACCTGGCACCCAGACCACTTCATTAAGCTGAAGTGGTCTGGGTGCCTAGAGTGGTCCTTTAATTGCAAGCAACTTAACTGCCTGTCTTTTTTTTTGTGATTTCTTCCCTCTGCCATTATCACTACACCTATGTATGGGAAAAGTTTTAGTGAAATGGTTACTGAAATGACCATGATCGCGTTAGTGATCAGAGATATTTGTGTGTTGAACGCTGCTGATCACCACTCTTACCTTAGCAATGACCAGGTCTGGCAGTATAAGTGCACACCAAAACCTTTTAAGGCTTCCTAGGTCCCCATTCGTTCTGACCCTTGTGAATGTGCATGCGTCATCACGTTATTATCACGCATGCATGTTCCGATGTCACATGACTTCAATGGGCCAATAAAAGCCCTCCATTAGCTTTTTAAAACTTAAATAGCTAATTTACAGTGCCTTGTCATGGTTTCCAGTTTGGTTATCCAAGAGTGCTTTATTTCTATTGATTCCTGTGTATTTTGACCTTGGCTTGTTATTTAACGTCTGACTTATGTATCCCTTGACTTTTAGCTTGTCTATCATTTATGTACATTCTGTTTCCCTGACTTTGGCCTGTTCTGTACTGTTCAATATTAACTTTAAATCTGGCCTATCTAAGGTCTGGTTTAGACTATCCTGGCAGCCGGTGGCTAGTTACAACCATGGCACACATGACTTTGGCAGCCTAAAACTTTGTTCCAGACTGCCAAATGTAAATTATGTGCTAATATTATGTCAGTCATCAGTGTGCACTGCACACTGGCAATGGACGTAATTAGATTTCCATTGCAGGCAGCTACCTTGCACTGCACACTGGCAATAGATGGAAGTAGCTTTCCCTCTCTTCCAGCTCTCCACGAGCTTACTCCTTTTTAACATACTTTCGATCTCGCCCTAGTCCCTTCACTGGCTCAGAGCGTACACATGTGCCTTCAGCTGATGAAATGGTCAAATTGGAGAGTCAAAGGCCCTTGGTTATGTTAGATGGGGCGTGGATATTAGCTAAGATTTCAGGTGGCATTGTAATCCAATAGGGCAATGTCAATTAAAAAAGAGAGGTTGTTAAAAGGGTTACAGTAACCCTTTAAGCAGCACTTGTTTGGGGGGACCTGTCTTGCTGGGGGCATCTACAGCACTTATAAAATGCATTTTTGGAGTTTAAGTGGGTCGGTCGGGAATGATAAGTACAAAGAGCATTTGTCAGTGTTCTATGTGGTCGAGTCGGTCTTCTATGCTTGATAGCAGGGCTGCAGGAACAGTTATAGAGGGTGTAAAATTGTTCAAGCTCTTCCAATTTGGTATGTGATGTTGGTCAAAAAGTGGAAAGCATCCCATTACATCTGTTCACTAACAGCCTCTCACGTAGGAAATGCCGTGCAGGAGAAGCAGGGATAGCACTAAGCGATGCACACTGTATAACAGCGTGACAATCAATCATAGAAGGTTTTCCGGACTACAGAAGATATAGGCATGTTCTTACTTTGTGAATAACCATTAAGACTCCTTTTTCCTAACCCTGAATTTAAACTCTCCAAATTTTGTACATACCATTTCCTTAGTCCCAAATTTAAGCACTCAAGCCTTAACACTTTCCTTTAATCCTAGGTTTAACTCCTGTTCATAACTAAACACACCATATTCCTCAATATTAAATGACCCAACCGAAGTAATTCTAAATAACCACTTATACCACAACTATAATCCCTCTCAAGCTATAATCTAACTCTGTTGTTGTCAACCCCTCTCAAACCTTAAACCCATTTTACCTTAACCACTTGTAACTCTAGCTTTAAACCTGCATTCATTTACAAAGCTACATTCACTCACTATACTTATATTCAACCATCAAACATTACAACTGGAAATCAATCAATCTATCTAGCCATCCATCCATCCATCAACACATACCTAGTAGTACATGGAAATACAAATAAAACTGAAGGAGAAGAAAAAGACAACAGAAGAGAAACAATTACAATTATTCAATATGTGTGCATTATTTTAGTATTGTCATTTAAGTTCCCTGTGCTGTAGGTGTCATAATCATTCCTATTGTGTGACCTTCATTGCCAACATTGGAGGCTGCATTTTTTCTGTAGTCCACCAGGCCACATTTTCTCACTACCTATTTCCCTATTTTTATCTAAATTTGCATTCAGCATATCACAAGATATTGATGATGCAATGACACATAACAATTCATGGAGCCCCCTAATGTGTACTTTTTTGATGTAAGCAAATCAAGTTGAATCACTACCAAAATGTTATTTATTACATTTTCAATCACAACCTGTATTGAAATATGTTCTTACACAGGAAACAATAATTTGAGGAAAATGACCACTGCCTTATTTAACACATTTGTAATGACTCTATCATTACTATTTTAGACCATATAATAATGTTGCTTCATTTAAATTCTTAAGCTTCTATCCATAACCTTTCTAGTCCTCCTCACCACTTGAGCTTCTTTGCTCAATTAATTGTCATTGAAGCAGCACTGCAACGTCATACTTATTTTTTTTTTATTTCAAATTGATTCCTCTTCTCTTCCTTTTTCTATCTATAAAGTAGGGACTACTTTGTCTTATGTATTTTTCATACGCCTTACATTTTTAGGCACTCAATCTAGAAGTGTCAAACCCCCCGGCTGCAAGGAAATGGCTCTGTCAATGGAGGATCCCGTCATCTCGTGGGATCCTCCATAGATCTCAAGGCCATACTCTCACACTTGTGAGAGTACAGCCCTGACGGCGGCTCCTGGTGCGCTAGAGAGGACCTGCCTGGAAGAAGATTACAATGAACGTGAGGGACAGGTTCAGGCAAGTAGATCTCACCTGTCTCTGTCTATCTGAAGTAGTGGAGGCAAGAAGTGGTGCACAGCATACGCCTGGTAAGAAATCCTATCATTCTAAAAAGTTGAAACTCCTTACAATGGGGAAAGCCAGTGCTCTAGTGGTTATGGTGCTAAGCAAGCAAAAAAAAAAAATGGGAATTAATTAAAAGAAATATGAAATAATTCAAATATTGTATTGTGTGGTGGTTGGAGTGTTTGAGTGTTTCTTTAAGGACAGAGGTAATGGTTTAAGTTTTGAAATAAAATAAAAACTAGAATTTGCACTATGTGTTCTATTGACCATAATTTAAGGGTTTCCCTTTAAAGGAACGTTGTATTCATAACACTCTCTTCCCCTGGCAATGCATAGGGTTAAAAAAATGTTTTTTTTTAACATTGATTCCAGCACTGATGTCCCTCGGCGCTGTGTGGGGCTCCTTCTCCATCAATGTTATCCGATGGGGGAACCTAGTGCACATGCGTGGCAAGTGCAAAACTGTAGGAAGTGACTCTAGTGACTTGCTGGTAGACAACAAAGATTTAAGCTTGCTCACGCCGAGAAGTTAGGACATGTGAATACGTCCTAACGGCGTTGAAGCCCAGTATAGTTAGGACATACTCACACATCTTAAGTGGTTAACATGTAAGGGAAGATCAGATCTTATGTATATTAGTTGGAAACTATATATATATATATATATATATATATATATATATATATATATATATATAATCTGATCTGATCTACGGATGCCTTTATCGCTAAATGTCCCTAATGTACGCAAACTGAGATATTTTATATTACAATTATTTATATATATATATATATATATATATATATATATATATGAAACATTTTCCAACTAATCCTGAATTTATTTTAAACATGGCAAAGGAATGCCACATCTTAAGTACTGTTGCACAACCAAATATACTGGTATGTTTCAGAATAGATAGGAGGTTAATTCACATCAGATGAGGTGTGATTACCTGAAGCTATGAATGCCTTTTACAGAGCTAAGAATAGCACAGAGATTAGCATAAACTACTGGGTTTATAAAGGCAGGAGCAGGTAGTTGAAACAATCTGCTTGCTATTTTCAATACCATGTTTCATTTCAATTATTCTGCATGCAATAAGCTGTGAATTGTCCCTCATGGACATCATGATTTGTATGTGTTAAAGCCATGTCTTATGTCACTGTCAAAGAGAAAAATGCTATATACCCCATGTTTAATATATATTTTTCTTCATTTTCAATTAAATAAGTTAGCAATTTTAAAATGCCGTGCTTAGGCTTACGCTTGAAATGACAATCAGGTATAATGTCATAGGTAGGTGAATCATACATTTGCAAGAAAAAGTATGTGAACCCTTTGGAATGATATGGATTTCTGCACAAATTGGTCATAAAATGTGATCTGATCATCATCTAAGTCACAACAATAGACAATCACAGTCTGCTTAAACTAATAACACACAAAGAATGAAATGTTGCCATGTTTTTATTGAACACACCATGTAAACATTCACAGTGCAGGTGGAAAAAGTAATGACTAATGATATCTCCAAGAGCTAATTGGAGTGAGATGTCAGCTAACTGGAGTCCAATCAATGAGATGAGATTGGAGGTGTTACAGCTACCTTGCCCTATAAAAAACACACACCAGTTCTGGGTTTGCTTTTCACAAGAAGCATTGCCTGATGTGAATGATGCCTCGCACAAAAGAGCTCTCAGAAGACCTACGATTAAGAATTGTTGACTTGCATAAAGCTGGAAAGGGTTATAAAAGTATCTCCAAAAGCCTTGCTGTTCATCAGTTCACGGTAAGACAAAGAAAGGGTTCACATACTTTTTCTTGCAACTGTATATTAATTTAGCGAGCTGAACAGGACTCTATAAAAGTATTAGATTACATGATATTAAAAAGCAGCTACCACAGCTGTGTTGGGGACAGTTCCATTTTCTTTCACTCGATTTCATACTTGTTATATACTTATTGTAGGTATGCACATCACATTTCATTAAGGTGTGCACCCTGGAATATTTTTTTTAAAGCTGTGTGTGAGAGGTTACTTTATTTTGTGTAGGTGTAGGGTGCCTATAAGTGCTGTATCTGTCTGTGTGTGATACGTGTGACACATGCGAGAGGCTGTGTGAGTTTGAGATATTTTGGGTATCTTTTAGTGATGTGTGGGTACCTGTGAGTGACTAGTTTGGCTTAATGTGATGTGTTACTATATGTGGGTATTTGTGAGGGCCTTGTGGGCTGATGCTTATGCTGTGAGTAAGGAAGCTGAGATGGGATAGTTAAGAATGGGGAGAGAAATTTTGGTGTGGAACTAATAGAAGTAGGCTTTGAAATCGAAAGAATAGTTGGGAGTGACAAGAGGTTGCAGAGAAAAAAGAATGAATTGGAGGGATAGCAGATTGAGGAAGGTAGGAGTGATCAGAGGGTGGGGAAATAGGGAGGAATGTGTCCGAAATGGTAAGAGTATGGGAGGGATGGTTGAGAGTGTTTGGAAGAGGGACGGAGAGATGGTTGGGTGTGATGGAATAGCTTTGGAATGGATGGAGTATGAGATGAGAGGGATAGAAGGATAAAGGAGGAAGGGGAGGATTGAGTGAGAAGAAGGAAAGGGGGGGTGATTAGAAGATAGGACAGAGAGGAAGGGATGAGCGGGAATGATAAGAAGATGGAGAGAGAGAGGAAGGCATGGGTGGGAGTAATAGGAAAATGAGGAGAGCGGGATGGATAGGTAGGGTGATATGAATATGGGTGATATGATGGCTGGGTGGCAGTAATAGAAGGGATTCACCCCTCTTTGGGCTGTGCAAGTAACATTATTTGTCACTGGCTCGTCTTCCCTTGTACCCTGACATACTACTTGACAGGACAACAGAGTGGGGGTTAGGTATGAATCACACCTATCCTTTTTCTCAGAGTGCTGAAGCGGATACCTTTCTATGATAACCCGAACACATACAGTGCCATTAAACCTCAATGAACTGAAGCAGCATTGTAAAGAAGAATGGGCCAAAATTCCTCCACAACGATACTGTATGATAAAGTAATTCAGAAAATGATTACTTGAGGTTATTTCTGCTAAAGGTGGCTCTACAAGTTGTTGAATTATAAGGTGAACAAAGGAGTGTTAGTTATTATGTCTTGATATGTAAAACCATAGAATTAAAAGAAAAGCATGAATGCAAATCCATTGGCCTTTTATCACATATTGGGATAGTATTACATACAATGTAAATAACATTTTAAGAAATTGAACATTTCATGGAAAAAAAAGGCATAACACAAAGCTTCTTTTTAGTTAGATATTGCGTGCAGAATATTATCAGTAGTAACAGTTCCTCTTTAGCTGCAGTTATCACATGAGTGTGTGGAGAGATGAGGCCTAGTTTGTTATCATTCATTGACTCGTGCAACTTCTTTAAACAAGCCCAGTCTATGGCAACCAAACGTGTGAAATAGAATTTAGATTTTTATTTGCAAGTCCGAGTTGACATTTACATGTGGTAGGTCGTTCAAGAAAATGTTATGCACAACTCTGTTCATAAAAAATCAGGAAATATGTAGTTATGTGATAATTTAGACAAAAGTAGCTGGTCGAAAAAAAATTACTTGCTTTGGAATTATGTCAAGCCATAACTGACAACAAGGTTTGTTAAGAGATACCGTAGAGCCAGGAATACATAACCTCCCTGGTAAATAAAGGTTTAAAAACTTTGGCCTACTTTTAGCTATTTTGGCCTTAAACCATAGAATTCAAGTAGGGTCTACTTTATTTTTCCCATGATTGTTTATATATATATATTTGTCTTTATTTACTTACCTTATCCCAGCGCAGATGTCCCTCCACGCTGGGTCAAAACTCCGCCCCCTCCTCAGTCCCACAACTAGCGGGGTCTAATGTGCGTGCACAGAAATAGCTGACACTGGAAGTCCTCATGCAGAGTGTCAGGTTGACCAGTGTTTCTGGTAGACAGCCACTGAGGGCAGACTTAGAGCTGCAATGTAAACATTGCAAATCTCTGGAACTCTAGGTTCAAAAGGGTTACAGCACCCAGACCACTTCAATGAGATAAAGTGGTCTGGGTTCCTACAGTGTCCCTTTACAGTGATATGCGGCTTTTAAACTTTTTAAAATATATCCATATCATTTTATACCGCAGCAATGCAAAACCTGGGTGTGGCGGACTGCCTGGTACCCCGACTGGGTACCTCCGCGGATTCACGCTTCCTAGCAATCACCGAGTACCATAAGCACTTACAGCCCCTAGCTGCCGCAGCTTGGCTGGGGTCTTGACGTCTCCGCCCACCCTGGACCCAAGTTCTGGATCCAACTCCCAGTGGGTAGACCTCTCCTCCAGAGAGTCTAGCAGGTATAGCAAGTATAGCTGTTTTCCCCCACGCATGAGCCAAGGCTTAATGCTGGGAGTAGACTGTTTAATGCAGGCAAGCACTCACAATTTAAACACACATTTTAAACCCCAACAGTCTCATTTACATACATTAGGGTACATAGAGCACTATAGTACAAGGAAGGGTGGGGTTAGACAATAGCAAGTGCTGATGGGAGATGAGGAGGGACAAAGCAGCTAGTTTAAACTGGTCTGCCAGGGTCCCTTGAACAACGCCCTGCTGGGGAAACAATAAGACAGGAAAAGGGGGGAGGGGGAGAGGCACATACAAGCAATACATTCAACATACTCCTCCTCTGTGCCTGAGAGATGATTGAGTCAGGAACTCTCTCAAGAGTCACATCCCTGGATAGTCCTGATCTAAGTGACCATATCCAAAAATCACTCAGATCGGTTCAGTGGTTCGGATTTTCCATGGAAGTCAACTTTAACTTAAAGAGTTACTCCAAGCACCAAGACCACTTCAGTAATTGTGGTCATGATGCTTGGAGTCTGTATGTGCAGTGTTTGCAAATGAATATCAGTCATACGCTGAGAGTAGTCAGTAGATGATGTTAGCCAATGAATGTTAACAGCCTTGGCTTACAGCTTCTACGGCTCTGCAGAACCGGGAGTGGTCACTGGACCACCAGACAGTAAAGGAGCAATTTATAAACAGTTTGCCCTATTACCAGGGGTGGAATAACAAAGGGGCTAATGAAGTTGAAGCTCCAAGCCCATACCCGTGGAATAGGCCCATTGATAGTATAAATATATATTTGTATATGGGAATTAGAATGGATGCATTGAAAACAAAATGTGTGTGGACTGGCCGACTACAAAATAGTTAAGGTAAAGCAGACTTTAATCTCTACAAACGCACTTGCTACATCTGTCTCCCTAACATTGACAAGTGTCCTTTCTGCTACATTCACTGCATCCACCTCTTTCTCTGTTCCAGGCTGCATACCAGAAACTTCTGCATGCTAGTAAAAATAGGAGACACAAGTGAGTAGTGAGAAAAGAGAATTCAGAGTTTGTGATTAGTGAGAGCTGTGGGGCTTGTAAAATAGACACCTCACTGTCAGTCCCTGCATTGGCTTCCTCTAAGATATTGGGCTCAATTTAAATTTCTGGTTCTTGCTTTCAAATCTCCACATAATGCTGCTCCCACCTATCTATTCTCCCTAATACACAAGTATGTCCCGTCTAGGCCCCTATGCTCTTCCAAAGACCTATGTCTATCATCTGTTTGTACTCCGACCTCTGATGATCACATTCAAGATTTCTCTAGGGCTGCACCGTTCCCTTCTTCATCCAACACTCACTCAGTCTCCACTCCTTTAAAAAAAAAAAATCATTAAAAACTCACTTTTTATCAAAAGCGTACACTTTTTTTCTCTCCCAAATGAATGAATTGATAGTGTGTTGCATGTTTTTCAGGTATTGTTTTGGTATGGGTATTTGGAGCGTACGGAAAAGGTATTGTATCTTGGGACGAGTGACATTTTGACTGCTGCCATGCGGCCCAGCCATGACCAGTACCTAGCCCTCCACGTGTCTAGGGTGTCTGAAAATTCATTCAGCATTCGGGTATAATTGTGTCGGAACAAGTGGGCTGGGTTCTTGGTTATTTTGAGACCCAAGAACGTTAGGTGGTCATGTCTCCAGTCTAGGGGGAATGCCCTCTCCATTGTGTTTGCAAGATTGCCACCTAATTTTATTCCTAGGGCTTGGGTTTTCGTGACATTTAACTTGTAATAGGACACTGCCCCGTACTCTTGGATTCTTGTCATCAGCTTTGGTAGGGAGATTATGGGGTGCGTTAGCGTTACTAGGATATCATCCGCGAACAAGTTAAGCTTGTATTCGTTATCCCCCAGGTGTACTCCTTGTATGTCTGGGTCGGCTCTAATGATGCTGCCAGGGGTTCCAGTGCCAGGATATAGAGTAGCGGGGATAGGGGGCACCCCTGTCATGATCCATTGGTGATGTGTATTTGTTTGGATATAAACCCAGAGTTTAGGACTCTGGCTGTGGGGTGCGAGTATAGTGCTCGGACGGCATTAATAAAGGTTGGGAGGAACTTGTATTTACCAAGTACTGCCTGCAGAAAAGGCCAATTGAGCCTGTCAAAAGCCTTCTCTGCATCTAATGATAAAAGTATCCCCCCCCCCTCCCCTCTTCCGATCAGGCTATGCAACAAGTCAATTACCTTCCTGGTGTTGTCTGATCCTTGTCTGCCTTTTGTAAAGCCCACCTGATCATCATGAATTAGTGTCGGGATTATGTTGGCTATTCTATTAGCTTGTACTTTTGCATAAAGTTTAATGTCCGTGTTGAGTAGTGAGATTGGTCTGAAGTTTTGGCTACATGTGGGTGGTTTCCCTGGTTTGGGCAGCGTAACTATGTGTGCGCTCAGCATCTCTGCCGGTGCCGCTGCTTTGAGAGTGATTGCATTGAATACGTTTGCTAGGTGCGGGGCTAGAGTGTGTGCGAATTTGTTGGGGAACCCGTCTGGGCCTGGGGCTTTCCCGCTCGGTAAGCGGGATATAGCCTGGAGCACTTCTTCCACTGTGATAGTATCTTGCACTATAGCTATTTGTTCCTCAGTCAGTGACGGTAGAGAGACCCCTGCTAAGTATTTCTTTATTTTGTCTATGGTTGGTTGGCTTGTGTCAGCGTCTTTCCCAAGATTATATAGGGATGAGTAGTAATCCGCAAAGACATCCCCAATGTCCTTGGGCGTCACCTTCTTTTCCCCTGTGTGATTTTGGATGAATGGGATCTTAGTGTTCGCATTTCTGTGTGACAGTCTCCTAGCTAGTAATTTGCTCGCCCTATTACCTTGTACGTATTGCGTGGTCTTAAGTTTCCTAAGGTGATAACCTGTTTTTGCCAAGTCATGTTCTTTAATTTCTCCTGAATTTGTAAGTTCTGGAGTCGGTGTCAGATGATTTTGTTTGTTGAGAGTATACAGTGTTTTTAGCCAGTGTTTTGTTTTAGTTTGGGACTCACGTTTCAGTGGGCTCGCTCTGCCTATAAGGGATCCCCTGATAACCGGCTTGTGTGCCTGCCATAGGGTCTCCGGTGTTATTCCGGGTGTTTGGTTATTGGTAAAGTATCTGTGCATGTCAGTGGTGAGATTTTCACAGAATTGGGAGTCATGCAAAAGGGTCTTGTTCAGTCTCCAGGGACTCCTGTGTTTATAGTCGCATGCATCTTGTAGTTCTAAAGTAATTGGGGCGTGGTCAGACCATGTGATGTTGCCTATCGAGCATGCTGTTAGTTGGTTGAGGAATGTGCCCTTTATGTAGAACCCCTCTATCCGGGAATAAGTGTTGTGGACCTGGGAAAAAAAAGTATAATCCCTTTCCTCCGAGTGTAATACCCTCCATGCGTCATATAGGTCGTTTTCGCTAAGTAGTCGAACTAAGGGTTTGCATTCTCATGTGAGGGTTATGTTTCTTGGTGTGTTTTGTCTTACCGTTGTGTCTCTTTTGGGGTCTAGTATATGGTTCAAGTCTCCACATATGATCGTGATACCCCTCTGAACTTGCGCTAGGCGCGTTATGATTTTGTGCAGGAAGTTTCTCTGGTTGGCATTTGGTGTGTAAATGTTTACAATTGTGTGTTCTAAGTTGTTGATCTCACACGTAAATATTATGTACCTCCCCTGGGTATCTGTGTCCTCGTACAGGGGCTTGAAGGATTCCTCTTTGCTGATCAGTATAGAAACCCCTTTGGTTTTAGATGTGGCTGTGCTATGGTATTGTACTGGGTACTGTGCTTGTGCTAGGTTGGACGCCTTTTTAAGATGCGTTTCTTGTATACATACTATGTTCGGATGTGTTTTGCGTAGGTCTCTAGTTAGGCAGTATCTTTTAACTGGGGTGTTCAACCCCTTAACATTGTGGCTGTATAATTTCATATTTTAACAAGTAATTTTTATAGGTATTGGGTGCTTCTGTCAGTGTATGTTGCACCATGGTGATATACGGTTTCCCCAAGGGGTCCGTGTGTGTGTTGCCCCCGTGGTTCCGACTGCGGGGCTCTGCAATGCCTGGGGTTGGGATTGGGATGGAAGGGGGTAGGGCTAGGGAATTAGCTATACAAACATCATACATAACATTCGAATAGAACAAAACAATGTATACAGTAACAAACATTTTGACATGCATTTCCCACTGAAGGGTGTTGCACTACCGTGATAGTGCAAGGTGTGAGCGTGGTTACTTTGTTAACTTTTAAGGTGTGGTGTGGTTGGTTGCACCTAAGGTGCCCGAATCTTTCCATCGCTTTTTTCATGTGCGTTTTGCTGTTTGCGCTGTGTGTTTACCGGCTATCGCTGTAGCGTGAGGTGTACTGGCTTATTTTACGTTTTTTTTTTTTTTTGTGTGGTTGCGTGTATGGTTTATATGCTCGTCAAGCCTTCTTGGCCTATTTGTGTGTGGTACGTGTATTGTCTTGGGTGTACATAGATAAACATGTAGTGCTGGGAATACTTGCGCCTCGCTGCTACGGTGGTATTGACAGAAGGAAAACGTGTCTGTGCTAGTTCATTTCTTGTTCGTTTTCCATTCTGGAGGCATTCTTAGCGCTGTGGTCGTGTCTTTCCTCTCCGTATTCGGCATAATGTTCCAGCTGCGCAGCAGTTTGCGGCCTTCTTCCGGTGTGGTCACCGTACCATTACTTCTGATTAAGAGGCGGATAGGGAATCCCCATCTGTACAGTATGTTGTTGTAGCGGAGGGTTTCTGTCGTTTCCCTAAATTCTTTTCTTTTCTGCAATGTGGCTGCAGAGAGGTCGGTGAACATTTTGATGTTCTTGTACGTCTGTGGCAGCTCTCCGCCCGTTCTTATGCTTGGAGTAGTGCTTCCTTGGAAGTTATGCCAGGAAATTGGAAGTGGAAGTAGTGTAAGTGTGTTAGTACATCCCTGGGGGTATCTTGTGGTAAGAACGCCGGCTTTTGCACCCTGTGGTGGGTAGGTGTATTTTTACAGTGAGATACAAGCATAACGAAAAAAAAATCCAGAAAAATGTGTGTCAAAAAAGGTATAAATTGATTTGCATGTCAATGAGTGAAATAAGTATTTGACCCCTTCAACTTAGTACTTGGTGGCAAAACTCTTGTTGGCAATCACAGACGTTTCTTGTAGTTGGCCACCAGGTTTGCACACATCTCAGAAGGGATTTTTTTCCATTCCTCTTTGCAGATGACTCTCCAAGTCATTAAGGTTTTGAGGCTGACGTTCTATGGGATTAAGGTCTGGAGACTGGCTAGGACACTCCAGGACCTGAATGTGCTTCTTCTTAAACCACTCCTTTGTTGCCTTGGCTGTGTATTTTGGGTCATTGACATGCAGGAATACCCATCCACGACCCATTTTCAATGCCCTGACTGAGGGAAGGAGGTTCTCATCCAAGATTTGACGGTACATGGCCCCGCCCATCGTCCCTTTGATGCAATTCAGTTGTCCCCTTAGCAGAAAAACACCCCCAAAGCATAATGTTTCCACCTCCATGTTTAATAGTGGGGATGGTATTCTTGGGGTAATGGGCAGCATACCTCCTCTTCCAAACACGGCGAGATGAGTTGATGCAAAAGAGCTTGAACTTGGTCTCATCTGACCACAACACTTTCACCCAATTCTCCTCTGAATCATTCAGATGTTCATTGGCAAACTTCAGATGGATCTGTACATGTGCTTTCTTGAGCAAGGGGACCTTGCGGGCGCTGCAGGATTTCAGTCCTTCATGGCGTAGTGCGTTACCAATTTTTTTACAAGATCCTCCCGTGTAGTTCTGGGCTGATTCCTCACCAATCCCATGATCATTGAACTGGGCTGTCACTTCCTCCCAGCATCTGACATCATCACAGGGGGCCCAGTCGTGCCGCAGCGCTGACCAGGCCCCTGGAAATATATAGCATCGGGTGGCCCCTGAATGGCCCCGGTGGGAGTTCTACTGCGCGGGCCAGGGCCGCATTACATAGCCGGCGGACACCGCCATTGCAGGGGACCGCAGGGCGGCCGGGCCCCCTGGAGTGACTAGCCGGTCACAGCTTCCACTGCGGTAGTTCCGCCACTGCTTCTAATACAGCCCTGCCTATTACTGGTAAGCCAGTCTGAGTCTCCCTGGCATACTATCCACTACAGTATTATACTTGTAGTAATCCTTTAAGGGGTTGAATGGCAAGTGATTCTTTTAAAGGGGCAGTCTAAGCACCATAACCACAACAACATGATTGAGGAAATTATATTTACATTTATTCGTTAAATATAGCAGAATTACAGTTATAAGTGTGTGCATATCTAGTTTCTGTGTGTGAGTGTAAAGGATCCAAAGTGTGTATAAGGGATGCAATGTCTATAGGTGTGTGTGTCTATGAGAGGTGAAATGTGTGTGTGTGTGTGTGTGTGTGAAGGGTTCAAGTGTGTGTCAATGGTTCAGTGTGGGTGTAAGGGGAGCAATGTGTGTGAGAGGGGTTCAATGGTTGTTTCAGGGGTGCAGTGTGTGTGTGTGTGAGGTTCAATGTGTTTGTGAGGTGTGCAGTAAATGTGTGAGAGATTCAATGTGTGTGTGCGGTGTGCAGTGAATGTGTGAGAGGCTCAATGTGTATGTGTGAGTGATAGGTGCAGTGTGTGCATGTGTGAGGGGTGCAATGTGTCTGTGTGAGGGGCTCAGTGTGTGTGTGTGTGTGGGGTACAATATGTGTGAATACAATGGGAGGTGTTGTGTGTGGGTGCAGATGGGAGCAAAGTAAACGTACAAAGCCTTGTGGTCCAGTGGGGAGTGAATTCTAACCTGCAGCTCCTCCGGCTACAATTCTCTCTCATGAGATCTGGTTGGAGCGTTGCCATGAGCTCGTAAGAAGAACCTGGTGGAGCTGCAGGTTAGAGCTTCTGGGTGCTCTCCCCTCTCTTTTTCAGATTGAAAAGCCAGTGGCTTTCATCTCTCCACCGGCCCATCATAACACACTGCAGGCCCGGCACTTAGATAGCGCTGGCCTGCAGGAAAGTTCCCCTGTGAGCCTCAACCCATGGCCATCGCTGTCCACCAGGCATTTGCCCAGTTTGCCTGATGGCCAGTCCAGGCCTGATGTGATGCATGTTTACCAAAGAACTGTCAGACCTAATAACCACATATGAACTGTGAGTGCTTTGTTAACCCCTATACTGTGCTAATATAACATATGCCAGTTTTTATTCCCTATTTCAAGCTTAACTGATATTGAACCTGGATAGTAGTTAGTTCAGTCATAACTAAAATTGGATCAAGTTGTCAGTACAGAACATCAATCTACACTGCTCACAATGGGAGTTTATATTGAGGGATCAAAATCAGGAAAAATGTTTAAGAGAAGCCTAGAAAACCACCCACTTTCATCATATAAATGAAAACCGGGCAACAAAAAGTACAATAATGAAGATTGTTTTCTACAGTTTTCCTTATTTGCACTATGAACACCAAACATGGATATAGCAAGTAGATAACACATTAAAAACCTGAACCTAATAAGTAGTAAATATCACTTGCACTAAATAACATGTTAAAAACATACTTCTGTGTATTTTTTCACATACTCGTTTTCCTCGCACTATAGGGTCTCTAGGTTCCCCCCACTCTCAGGGCTCCCTCCCGCCGGGCTCTAGAGGGTGGAAGGAGTTAAATTTACTTATTTTTCCAGTGCCGGGCGGGGAACTCTCCTCCTTCTCTCCTCCTCCATATCGCCGTCATCGGCTGAATGCTCCCATTCAGCCAGTTCATAGGAAAGCATTTCCAATGCTTTCCTATGGACACTGGCGTCTTCTCACTGTGAAAATCACAGTGAGAAGCACGGAAGCGCCTCTAGCGTCTGTCAATGAGACAGCCCCTAGAGGCTGGATTAACCGTATTGTAAATTGCCATGTTTACAGCAGGCAGGGTTAACCCTAGATGGACCTGGCACCCAGACCACTTCATTAAGCTGAAGTGGTCTGGGTGCCTATAGTGGTCCTTTAAATAAACACTCATAATAAAATATTTAGAATTTTGTAATATATTTGCACAGTAATGACATCTTGCTTTTTGATTACTGCAACTCAATAGAAAAAAATAGTACTTATTAAGATATTTTTTGTACTTTATAAAAGTGTTTTAGATTTGGTTTTCATGTGATAATTTCTATGTCTACATATTATTATTATTTATAAAGCGACAATTTCCACAGCACTGTACAACAGGAGGACTGACAGACATGTATTTATAGTCAGACGAGTTGGACACACAGGAACAGAGGGGTTGAGTACCTTGTCAATGAGCTTACCTTTTGGGTGTGGTTTGTTTCTGTTTAACAGTAGCCTATGCTTCTATGTTTGACAATTTTCCAGCACTGATTTTTTTTATTATTTAGTCAGTGTGAAAGGTCTTAGTAGCATCAACACTTAAAGGCCACAGATTTCTCTTTTCTCAGATGCTGTCTGTGATTGCCATGGTAACATTTGTGATGTCACAGTTGCAAGATTCATACTGTAAGTGTATTAGCAGCAAGCCAGATGTTCTCATACTGCCTGTATTCCAAATTTGAAGATTCGTTTTTGGCCAAACTGCAATTTGGCCGAATTTGGGTCATTTGGATAATCTGTAAAAATTTGATTTGCAAGCCACCGCGCAATCTCAGGGAAACTGACCTGCACAAGCCTGAACATATTTAGATTTACATTCCTAGCACCAAAAAAGGAGAGTGTAATGGAAAACAAAATATGTTTTTTTGGTGGGGGCAAATAAGCAGCCTAATTTTCCATGATGGATAAGAGGTCTACCCAACCATGTAGGCTGGAAATCCAGTCCAATCAAGAAACAGCAAAAAAGAAATGATTGCTGTTAGGGAACAGCCACTAAATGTGAATTTTTTTTCCACAGATCCAGTGACAACTGACAAAGGGTGGTAAAAATGAGCAACAGTAAAACAATCTATACTTCTAAGCTGGGTTTTTCCATGTTCTTCCTAGGGTAATGGATTGAGTAATGGTGAATTGTTTTTTTACTTTTTCCCTAGATTCTTTAATAAATCCCCTATTCTCAACTTGAAATGACTCCTGCTCCCAATTTTTTTTTTTATTATACAAGATAGTAAAAGTAAAAAGATTACAATCATTATAAAGTTCTCTCACTTCCTTTTTTTAATCTAGATTTTAAATAATAAAATTTTGACAAATCAGATTTAGCATTGCAAAAATGGCTGATATTGCGTAGCCATTATGAAAGGCCTGAAAATGTACTCACATGAACTGACGTTAAAAATTAATTTCCTGGCATAGCTGAGATAAGCTGAGATAAAGCCAGGTGACCTGGGAAAGTTCACCATATTAGCAAATATGATAGTTTGGCTATGCTTGACTCTGTTTTGTCAGTTAGAATGATTTTGCGAAGATCCAGTTTAGTGAATAACCCTGAAAATGTACTGACGATAACTGAAGTAAAAATATAATATTCTGACAAAACTGAGATAACTGAAATAAAAAAGGTTATGTGGGAAAATTAACCAAAGTAGTAGGTGTAGTAGTAGTTAAAATTTAATTTCCTGGCAAAACTGAGATAAAACCAGGTGACCTGGGAAAGTTTGCAAAATTAGCAATAATGATAGCTAAATAAATATTTTATTTCTTGACAACACTTCTTAAAATTTTGAAATGTTAAAGGGACACTATAGTCACCAAAACAACTACAGCTTATTGAATTTGTTCTGGTGAGTAGAATCCTTACTTTCAGGCCTTTTGCTGTAAACACTGTCTTTACAGAGAAAATGCAGTGTTTACATTACAGCCTAGTGATAACTTCGCTGGCCACTCCTCAGATGGCTGTTAGAGATCCTTCCTGGGTCATGGCTGCCTAAAATGCATCCAAACATTCAGTGTCTCCTCCCTCTTCATGCAGACACTGAATTTTCCACATTGATTCAATTAATTTTTATGAGGAGATGCTGATTGGACAGGGCTGTGTTTGAATCATACTGGCTCTGCCCCTGATCTGCCTCCTTGTCAGTCTCAGCCAATCCTATGGGGAAGCATTGTGATTGGATCAGGCCACCACTTCTGATGATGTCACCAGACAGCTTGTTTTTCTAAGGCAAACAGCATGCATAGCTACAGCTTCAGGCTTGAATACAGTAAGATTTTGCTATATTTATGGAGGCGTGAGGGGCCCAGGGAGGCTATATGATGGGTTTAACATTATAGGGTCAGGAATACATGTTTGCGTTCCTGACCCTATAGTGATCCTTTAAAATCCAAATCTTTAAATTAACCATTTATATTACGGTCTTTCCATTAAATATATTTACAAATTTAGCTCCATTATGTTCACTGCACCTGCTTTTCTAAAATTACCTCTAAATTCCTGCCTGACTGCAAAATCTCCCAGCCAATGAATAATGCCCAAAGATGTGATGCTAATACGGATTTATGAAGTTTTGCTCCACCTAGCATGTCAACGAAGACCATGATGACAATGGTTACCTGACAGAGCCCGTTACTGCAAGTGTCACTTTGCTTGTAAATAACTTGACAACTTACTGTGGAATAATGTGATAGAATTTCTGGCACCACACCCACCACAGCATGCAGTAGTGGTTATGGTGCATAGAGTGTGTGTGTGTGTGTATATATATATATATATATATATACATATATATATATATATATATATATATATATTACATACAAATAACACGGTTATGGTGGGGAAAAAATTGTGATTGAAAACCCCTTCCACCTGAAGTCTGTGGATAGTAAATACAATGTTAAACAAAAATCTGCACATGAGTCAAGCCATAAGACTTGCTTCTCCCACAGAAATCACAAATTTGCAGTGATGTTACTACCGCAAAGGATTCTGTGTGGGCATATGCAAATTACTTAAACAAAGAATCACATTTTTGCCTCATTACATTTTAAATATGTATTCCTTTGAGTCTGTGTTTGCTGTTTACAACAGCTTTAAAACACCACTGGGGGGGGCGGAGCCTGCGCCTGTACCAGAGCGAACGCAACTTTCATCAGCTCCGCTGAAAACCATAGAAAAAAGCCCTAAAAACTCAAACTGCACAATCTAAAAGCACGGGTTACTCACCCACACACATCGTGAGCACACCCCCGGCACGACATATGCCATTTTTCCAGGCTGCTAAGGCACAGAGGAAGAAACAGAGAACCGAGGCCTACCACGCCACGCAAAAACCTGGATCTGGCGGCACTGCTCGGCGCAATCACACCAACGGTACACCCGGTGGGAGACCCGCAACACAGACTGTACCAGCCGCTGAGATGGGATGTCGGTCCCAAAAATCACCACCCCGCATGCCAGCAGGGGCACAGGACATCGGGGCCCTGCTCCATCAACAGCCACAATTAATAATGGCGCCGCCCGGTAACAGCATGGCCGCGGATGTTCTAGAGAGCCCCCTGCAGGCCGACACACGCTCCCAGCCTGAACAGCCACGCACAGGACAAAGCACACCGGCCGCACAAGACGGATCAGCCCCAGTCACCCAAAGGGACTTCCAGAACCTGGAAGGGGAAATTAAAAACCTGCTAGCAGCCAATGTAACAGTCATAAAAGCAGACATGCAAAATGTCACGGACAGAGTAAGAGTGGCAGAAGGGGACATAGCAAACCTCAAACAAGGCATAAACGCTGTACAGGAGGCTATCCAACTCTTAAATGACATGCAGCTAACACTCTCACTACATCAAGCCACAATGGACGACAGGTCCAGGCAAAACCATCTCAAGATAAGGGGCATACCAGACAGAGTAACTATAGAAGAGCTCCCCCACTACATAAGACTGGTAGCCACCATCTTGCCAACCGCCCAAGCCAGAAAAGTTACCCTAGATGGGACCTATTGCCTACCAAAGTCCAACAGAGCCACAACGGCCGCCGTACAGGACAACACTGCGGGGCAAGACGCCACTCCTCTTCGAAGGAGCAAGCCTAACCTTCTACCAAGACCTCACAAGGTCCACCTTTCAGTGGCGGAGAACTCTCCAACCCCTCACAAACCTGCTGAGGACAGCTGGCATCAAATATAGATAGATGACCCCCAGGTTTCTAATGGTAAACCACGAAGGGACAGTACACAAAATAGCATCTCTTGCCGACGCCTCAACACTCCTCGTGGCACTGGGCCTACCATCCCACACAACAGCCGACGAAAGAACACCCACAACTGGAACCCTGCCCAAATTACACCATTCGTACCAGCCGCCAGACCGGCCACACTGATTTGATCACCTCCGGGACTAAATTACATGCAAATTGCTATACTATAGTTTACTAATATTACTTTCAGTTGCTAACTGCATGTTACACATAACACACACGAGAGTCCCCTACTGAGGACCCAACAGACCTTAACCTCCAACCCCCGAAAGCCTGGCTCCACACCTACCAGCTCTCTCCCCTCCCCCCCACAACCAGCATTACCCACAGAAGGGCTTACCCACTCCATCCCAACAAACATACACACGTTATAAAACAATAACCCCACATTGGACGGCCCGCTATGTCTCATCCCTAGCACCACTCATTCTTAAATTACCACACCACTAAGTGTTTCCAAATCCATGCACGCACCCATCCATACCAACTCTCATACATACACCAAAGCACCAACTCTTAAACTGTTTAAAAACAAACAAAAAAAAAAGTAGAGAATTCACATCGTAACATATGTTCTATCCACACAAGTTGCTTTATGTTGGGCATACTCATGCTGTGGCAGCTGTGACAGCAGAATACTCTGTTGAATGTAACTCATGAAGTGCAAACTAAAAATAAAGAATTAAAAAAAATAAACACCACTTAGGAAAAGCTGCAAAGCCAGTGAACCACTCATTGAGAGCTGTTTCATTGTTAATGCAAATCATCAGCATCAGGTTGGTTACTGGCTAGCTTTGAGGCTTGGAGGTATTTGCGAAGCAACAACCAAAAAGATTATGTTGGGGAAAAAAATTGTGATTGAAAACCCCTTCCACCTGAAGTCTGTGGATAGTTAATACAGTGTTAAACAAACATCTGCACACCAGTCAAGCCATAAGACTTGCTTTTCCCAAAGAAATCACAAATTTGCAGTGATTTCTGTGGGAAAAGCAAGTCTTATGGCTTGACTGGTGTGCAGATTTTTGTTTAACATTGTATTAAATATGTGTGTGTGTGTGTATATATATATGTGTATGTGTGTGTGTGTATATATATATATATATATATATATATATATGTGTGTGTGTATATATATATTTTGGAAGGCCATTTGGCCTGAATTTGTGGGAGGAGTTAGGATCCTATATAGACCCTACCCCCCTACTTACCTTTGTCGTGCAGGCTGTTTGTCTCCATAGTTACCTGCACTTCCGGTTCGTCGTTCCCGCCAAGTCCTGTCTCAAGCAGTCTCCAGCAAGCAGTCCGTCGCCAGCAGCTCCTGCCTTCGTCTTCCATGCCCGTCCACTGGCTTCTACCCGACCTCGCCGCTCACTACCCGGCTTCCGGTCACGAGACCGGCACGTCCACGTAAGCATAAACGTGGGAAATGGCATTTGGCTATTTCCCACGTTCGGGCCTAAAAACGCGGGGATAGGCTCCCTTCATTACTTACCCGTTCGTGCTCTTACTCTGTTCGTGTACTTCTGCGTTCATGCGGCTAACAGCCGACCGCAGAGTACATACTCCTGTCACTTACATTTTTGGATAAACTAACTACCGACCGCACTAAAACCAAGTTACGTTCAATTATTTTCATCTGTTCATTCAGCCAAACACAGATACATTGGCTTTCATTTAAAGGACCACTCTAGGCACCCAGACCACTTCAGCTTAATGAAGTGGTTTGGATGCCAGGTCCTTCTAGGATTAACCCATTTTTTCATAAACATAGCAGTTTCAGAGAAACTGCTATGTTTATGAATGGGTTAAGCCTTCCCCTATTTCCTCTAGTGGCTGTCTCATTGACAGCCACTAGAGGCGCTTGCGTGCTTCTCACTGTGATTTTCACAGTGAGAGCACTCCAGCGTCCATAGGAAAGCATTATGAATGCTTTCCTATGTGACCGGCTGAACGCGCGCAGCTCTTGCCGCGCTTGCGCATTCAGCCGACGGGGAGGAGAAGAGGAGGATCGGAGGAGAGCTCTCCGCCCAGCGCTGGAAAAAGGTAAGTTTTAACCCATTTCCCCTTTCCAGAGCCGGGCGGGAGGGGGTCCCTGATGGTGGGGGCACCCTCAGGGCACTATAATGCCAGGAAAACAAGTATGTTTTCCTGGCACTATAGTGGTCCTTTAAAATGTGTTTGTTTGCTCCATTTAACTGAACACAGGAGTTCTTTCTCATTACAGTTCTCCTGTTCATTCGTTTACCGAAAGCAAGAGGCTGAAATGTTTAAATTCTCAAATCTACTGTAATTATACATAGTTTGCTTTCACGTAACTAAGCACTCGCATTATTTATCCTATTTGGATCTATGTGTATTTATTACATGGCTCTTAAAGTCACCACTGGTTAAATATGTGTTTCTTATTTTCCCGCCCATGGTCACATAATTATGTGACTCCTATCTTTTACAGGGTAATCCTTCTTAAAGCACAGTTTGACCACTTTTCTCTTATCAGTTACGTTTAAAAATACACCTCCAGGCATTATCATACCCTGCCGTGACTTAGGCTATTGTACTTTCCCTTATGTATTAGTCTTCTATGCAACTAAGGTCTCTCCGCTCATAGGTTAAGCCTTGCGGTCCTTTTTCACCAGGCTCTTTACAGACCATTAGCACGATTTAAAACCTCCATTCCTTAAAAGTCCTTATATACTGGTTCCTTACACTTAGACTGCATATGTTTTTTAGGTTTTACTACTTGAATTTTTCTTCCAACAAAGCTCCAAGAAGAGGTACATAGTATCCCGCATTTCTGTAACAGGTAAGAAGGTTTACCATTTTACGTTCTCCCTTGAGGCCTCATTCAGCCTCCACGGCCTCATACAGCCCCCACCTCCCAAAGTGGGTTTTAAACTTCAAACGTGCCAGATCTGAGATTCCTCACGATGAGTAAATGTCAATCACATAAACCTACACCACCTTGCTACTACTTATACTTTTCTTCAAACAAAGCTCCAATAAGAGGTACCCAGAATCCCGCATTTTGGTAACAGGTAAGAAGGTTTACCATTTTACGTTTTTCCTTGAGGCCTCATTCAGCCTCCACAGCCTCATACAGCCCCCCACCTCTCAAAGTAAAACTTTGAGACGTACCTGGTCTAAGATTCCTCACAAATGTCAACAACAATCTCATAATCATAATCCACTGTATTACTACTATATTTAATGGTACATGTTTTGTCATTAATTTCTACATATCATTACTTAGACCTGTTTCATTACTGCAGCTCGCCAAGTCCTACTTCGACAACCTACAGGCTACCGGGTTCTTTGCTTTGCAGTATCTTACTCACTACGATTATGTTTCTCCTTAAGGCCTCACTTCGCCTTTGTATCATTCAAATAAAATTCACATTGTGGGACCGCAGGGGCTTGTCTCTAATTTACGGACCAACGTTCAGGTCCCTCAGCTTACCCAAATTCTTAGATTACGGTATCGCTGATACACACCTACCCATACGTTCAACATTTTTACACTCATTATACCAGTGGCATGCCTCAGGCCCACTAGCATCTTTTTCCCTAAGGTTTTTCGGACCGGGCCCGTTCCCTGCAGATGCAAGAATATATGGTAATCTTCCTGCGCATCAAAGAAAGAGGACAAAACACTCAAGATTTAAGTATCTGCATACGTTATATCACACCATTCTAAGAGACAAGCCCCATCAGGCTAGAGAACTGGCATTGAGGGTTATGCGCTGGCCTTAGCTATCCTAAGTAATACTACGGTCCCGCAAGGTCTACACCTCACCTCATACACTGAGGTTTCAGCCCTATGACCAAATCATAGTGGGCCACCTCGCTCGCCCTTCTTTAGGGCTACAGTTAGGGCCTCCCAAGTAACGGCCACACGTTTTGAATCTCTTACAGTCACCGAGAGGCCGACATCCTGCCACCACGTTCTAGTGGCCACAAAATTCTCTCGGCCCAAATCATAGGTAGAGCCTCTCTCCGCCACTTGGCACTAGCAGGGCCTCACCTGTCACTTGGTTTTAGGTAACTTCTTCGCCTCGGCACGAGCTAGCAGGCCAGTTCTTCGAAGGTCTCATCCACACCTCAAAGACACATTACTTATCCAAATCATTATTTCTTTTTCAGAATGTCACAAGTTTCCATCCCAATAATCGGTCTGCGGTTGGACGGAATACCCAGCACGTCAGTCTGGCCTGGGTCTCCAAAGGAATCCCTCACCCCTTCTACCCTCAGTTACCTGGGATTCTGGTACATTCCAAAATATAAGCAGAGCTCAGACACAGGGGTATCCCCTCCCCAGCCAACTACACAGGCTCAGACCAACGTTCCCAGGCCCGAGTCTTGTTCACAAGGGCCGTCGGCTTTCTCCTCAGATTCCAATAAGGAGACCCCGGTCACTATCCTGGCCAGCCTCCAAATGATTAACAGGCTGATAAATGGAATCGTCTATAGTCACACCAGGTGTCTCTTTAAGCCCGGCATGCCCTCACCTGGCGATTTCGGTCATACAGTCTGGCTTACCCCTCATTTCCCTCCACGTCCTCCACCACCCACTATCACTACTCCATCCGTCTCACCGGCCCACTCTGTTCCAATTTCCATGGAGAAGGTAATTCTCGATGGAAAGGACGTTAAACTAACATCACTACTTAACTTCACAAGACACCCTTCAGTACTAAGGTTACATTCATGGTGACATTTCTGTAGTCCTAAACAGCCAGACCACGACTTAACAAAGCTTTCCATTACTCTGTTTATCATTGCCTCTCGCATAGAGTCAGCCACTTCCACTTCTCACCACTCCTTCACCCCACGCACTAGTCAGGGAGGTGGCCAGAGGGAGTAGCCGGGCTGACCATTTCATTTCTGAGGAAGGCTCGGGTGCACTATTCTTTGATACGGGGGTATGCTATTTCACAACATGCAGGGTTTTGCACATCTGCTCCAGAACCCACACCTAATCCACATACGCAGACCGTCTGTCACATAACTAGGTTAACATTGATATCCTGGAATACTATCTGCATTTACACCCAGCTAGGCATCTGGTAGATTCTGGTGCCGGGTTTCTCACAGGGGTTCACACGGGCCTTTTCGCCATTCCCACAGGTACACTCGTGTGATGAGACCAATCTCGCCACATTGCATTGGAGGAGCCTGGTTGCCCACCTGCTGCCTTTGGATTATGGACCGGCAGCTAAAGGGTTAATTTTACTGTGCAGAAGGATTTATTTCCCCCTTTCTGCACAGCCGTTCGGTAGATTCCATCTACCGAACAGTTTCTTTTCAGCCTCCCCAGAGCCGTGGGAAGCCGGCCGGCGACCTTAATGGGCCACCCAGAAGCTGGAGTACGCCCTCCATTTACCTCCCTGAAGCCGCGGTTAACCGCGGCTTAATGAGCGTGTGCCGGCAATTGACCACCCAGTAGCTGCGGTTAACCGCAGCTTAATTGATTGTTACTGGGTGGTCGCGGTTACACTTAGCCGCCACACGATGGCGGTGTTCTGGAGCTCCCCGGGCAGCCAGCGCTTTTCTGCACGGCTTTCCTGCATCAAACCCGGACACTTTTACGTGCAGGCACCGCTGAACCTCCATCCCCCTGGTTCTAATTCGTACGGATTTAACGAATGCATGTAAATTCGGTATTTTGTGTTGGGGGAATGTTTTAACCCAGATAGCTATGCCATGGAGCCTGTTCGTGGAATTAAAGACTTTGGCTCCATGGCAATTAAACTGTATTCGTGTGGTCTGAGTGCCATTCACCTAATAATGTGCACTCAGACCTGAGCTATCTGGGGATATGTTACATGTATATATTTTCTGTACCATTTGTCCCATTATGTATTTTAAAGTGATAGTCTGTCTTTGTGTCCCCACGTGTGTAATGGAGTTTTGCCTTTGTCCTGGGAGATAATTGAATTACTTCTCCAGGGCAAAGGGGAGGAAGCCAGGATGCATTGTGGGGATGTTTTACTTCTGTATGTCTGTAATTGGTACATGTCTGTCTTTTGTTACAGTCTTCCATCTGGTCCCCTAGGGGAGTGTCCACCAGGTGGGAGACCTGCATAAATACTGGGCAGGTAGCCCTCATTAAACAGACCACTGCTTGACCCTCAACACGGAGCCTTGTCTCGTCTTTGGGGGGATTTACTGTATGCTGATAGAGACTGATTGCCAGGAGTGTAAGCCGCTTGGGTGCTTTTCCTGTTCGTCTGCTAGCAGCTATTCGTGAGGTTCCAGTTCGAGTGTTTGGAGCATTCCCTTGTATGCAGTTCGAGTGTTTGGAGCATTCTCTTGTATGCAGTTTGGGTGTTTGGAGCATTCCCTTGTATGCAGTTCGGGTGTTTGGTGCATTCACTTGTATTCAATTTGTGAGTTTTGGTGATTCTACAGTAGCTGTGCCTGTCTCTGAAAGGGGATTATCGTCTAAGCGGTTTTTACCCCTTTTGTGCAAAACGGTCCGTTACAACTCGTATTCCCTAACCTATTATCTGCACCCATTGACCCTCTTACGGTGGACCACCTTCTGTCCACAGGAGTCATATGCTGGTTTCACGATCGCCTCCTTCCGGTTTTCACACTTCTCATCTTGGCGTACCCCATTGAGGTAGCCATTCACTATACCCTTAATACTGATCGGAGACCTCTTCCGCACCACACTCTACATCCATTCCCAGCATCAATCTCCCTCATTCCCACTATGAAGTTCTCACTGCACTACGAAAATTGACCATACCATACAAGCTACCACTTCAGTAAGTAGTAAGTCTTGGTTGAGCAAGACGGTCTTATCCAACGCCTTTAATCTACTACCTATTCACCCTTCACTATGGCACCTGGCCTACGTTCGGGCGGCCATCCTCACTAACCTTTTTTGTGGCTGATTTACTGGCTGACTTGGCTGGAAGCAATCTCTCAGCTCTTTTTAGACTGCCATTACATTCCTGGCGTCCACAACACAGCCGCTGATGCTCTTTCACGCTCAGTTCAAGGTCTTCTTTCAGGCACACCCTATGACCCACTACGTACCATCCAGGATACCACCATTCCATGAGCTAATCTTGGACTGAGCACACAATTACACCTCGTACAGTTACACACGCTTCACGCAGTTTCACGACTACTCTATCACTCACGCTAGGGCTTTGTATATTGTACTATGCCACAAGTAGAGTTTGCTTGATTTATGACTCTTGCAGTTAAACTATTTTTGCCTCTTCCTCTAAACCTACAAATCAAGCATCTTATTTATACCTCCTATGCTGTCACTCCGTTTTTTACGTATCCAAGGTCAGCCACACACTATCAGTACTAATCTATTACTTCACGTCTAAACCTTCCATTAAGGTAAGCTACATCATGACTTCCTTCGCTGGTCTCGTCTCTTTTTCGCAAAAGCGCTGCATCAGCAGCTTCAAGCTCTTACACCCCAGTCTATATCACTCAGTGATGGGGCCACAGGTATTCCTCCACTCAGTTACATATATACCTCACTCAGAGTAAAACTCCTTACAAGCTTTCAGTACACAAGCTGTATAAACTTGCAATAAAGTGTGTTTTTCTTTGAATCCTCTTTTACAGGCCTACTCGTACATTGGTTTCGGCACACCTCAACCAACTTTGCTTCTCCTTCTACATTCCATTACTTATTAGATAAATTCCGAGCACAAATATATATATATATATATATATATATATATATATATATATATATATATATAATATAGTTTGAAGGTTTTGCACTCCAGCTTCCCAGTCTTTCTGCCAGCTGCACAATGTACACCAAAAGATAAGTAGCCGGCACTCAAGGTCTTGAAAGCGAAATAATCTTTTAATAATCCAAAGATCCCACAGTCAACGTTTCAGTTCATCTAATAGAACTAAAAAAAGCTCTAATAGATGAAATGAAATGTTGACTGTGGGATCTTTGGATTAGTAAAAGATTATTTCACCTTGAGTGCCGGCTACTTTATCTTTTGGGTTGTGTGTGTTTGTGTGTGTGTGTGTGTGTGTGTGTATGTATGTATATATATATATATGTGTGTGTGTGTGTGTGTGTATGTGTGTATATATATATATATATATATATATATATATATATATATATATATAAAAAATACAAAAATCCCCTGCACTCACGTCCAAAATCCTACTACCGGGCGCAAACACCAGGGCTCCACGTAACACAGACTCCAAAGTGGCAACGGCTGCTCTCCGGTTTTACAAAAGTTTTATTGAATCAAAATAAAAACAATGACCGACGTTTCAGTCCCAGCTCGGGACTTTCCTCAGGGTCCAACAAAACAGAATAACAAATACCATAATTTAAATGCTAAATATATACCTATATAATTAAAAACTCACCCAGGTGTGCTGCTGCTATCACCACCGGGGTCGCCGAACTTCCGGGTATGCGCGCGCACCTCTGCACGCTCACTCCTCCCACACCACGTGCTGACGTAATACGTCCAATCACCATGGGGACATGTATACAAAATTCTCAACACCGTGGCAACTAAATGTTGATTAGAAAGATCGTGATAATAAAGTAGTGTTTGAGTGAACAATATGGTGAATGATGGAACATTATTAAGAAGGGGTGTATAAACACCCAAGATGCCATTATATAATTATGGCATTAATAATATATAAACTTGAAAGTGCATAGTTAGTATTAAATGACCTATTAAAGTGACATCAGTGTAAGGTGCATTATAATATGCTATCATATAATAAAGTGCCATATGCCCTCAAGTGCATGATATGCCCAATACATCAATGTTATTCAAAACAGACTAATAGCATACGACACATACTAAAAAAAGGGAAACATATAAAATTAATACATCCCATATTCTAATACTAAACACCAACTATATATTATACTCATAATATTAAAAACAATTGGTAACAAGCTGTCAAATAAAGGCATTGTACGGAATATTTTCATTAAGTCCCATGGGAGATACTGTATTCAATTGATATATCCAGAAAGCTTCCTTTTGAAGGAGCATTTTACTCCTATTGCCACCTCTACGAGGAAGAGGGATGTGATCTATACCCACAAATTTAAGGCATGTCAATGGATGGTTTTTGTCCAAAAAATGTTGAGCCACCGGTTTGTCTGAATGTCCGTCCCTGTACGCCAATCTAATACTCGAACAGTGGCCTCTAATGCGCTCACAGAGTTGTGTCTCCGTCTTGCCCACATAATACAATCCACACGGACACATCAATTTATATACCACAAACATTGTTTTGCACCACCTCTCGCTCAGCACATTTCATGCAATGCCACGTCTTAGGGGGGTACTAGTAGTCAGCTTGATGAGCCCTGCTTAAGGACGTTGGGGCTGTAAGCTTATTTGGGCATGTGTTTGGGAATTTGAGAGTACGCGTATATGGCTAGTGGCCGCTTAACGTGTAATGCGGCTCCCAGAGTAAACGTTGGGATTCCCGGCTTATTGCCGTACCCCTAGTGAAAAAGCTACAAGCAGAGAATTGGGTCCCAGCGCATTCTATGTGATGGGGAGGAGGGGGACATCTTGAACAGAATCATAGGCTAACTGCTTACGGAGATTGATTCGAAACTATGTATAAACTGAAACTCTTAAAGTAAACTAGAACAGAAGAGGTGCATGTAATACTGGCTTATAAACCAGGTACTTGGGCATGTACGGAGAGTCCAACACTGTAATGAGGATCTTATTGGGCAAGATATAGGTGAACAGGCAAGTTGGTTGCTAGTCTCAAGTCAGGGAGCCTGTCGCCCTCGGTGCTGTTCCTCTGGGCGTGAAAGGAGTGATATCTTCCATGTTCCACGTTGGGCGGGTGCCCATTGGTGCTACCAGCATCGAAAGTCCAAATGGCTGGAGGAAGTTAGTCGCCTTGGATATGTGCGTCAAGTAGGTTGTCTTGCCGGCATGTTCCGTTAACAGTCGATGAGGGCCCCATTTATAAGGGATGGAGTTCTCCCGAAGCTGCAGGGTGACATGGCGGAGGGATCTGCGCCACGTGAGAGTTTGTCTTGATAAGTCTCTGTACAATGTTAGGGTAGCTCCCTCGAAGGCAACAGTAGGTGAGCCTTTTGCAGCTCCCATCAAGGCCCCCAGGTCTGAGTCCCGAATAAATTTAATTAGCACATCCCGTGGTGCTTCCTGGGGCGCCTTGAGGAGACGAAAGCAGGAGTCAATCCCTACCTGCTTAGCCTGCTTTGGGATCAATAACCTGGCTATGAGCCTTCTGCAATAATGCGGTAATTCCATGTTAACGACCGATTCAGGCACACCTCTGATCCATAGGTTTCTGGCTTTAGCCTTGTCCTCCATGCCGGCCAGTTGGGCCATTAGCATTGCACACTGCTTTTGTAAAGATCCCAAGGTTGTGTCTGTGGCCGCTTGCGCCACCCTGGTGCTCTTAAGGGACTCCTCAACTGATACCACACGGCCAGAGAGCGTGGAGATTTCACCTCGGACGAGCGCCATGTCGGCATCAAACATCGCTTAAATTTTTTGCATCAGCGCCTTTATGTCGGCTTTTGTCGCGGGTGCTGCGTCCCCCAGCTCTTTAGACTGCTGGGATATGGTGTGTGCCCTGCTGGAAGCGTGGACGGGTTCAGGTAGGCTGTCATCATCTGATGATTGTGTGGCGTAGGCCTCACTTGGCGCAATCTTGACGGACTCATGCCGTTGTGCTGGGCGCATAAAGGTGCCAATATCTTTAGATCCGGAGCCGAAGTCAGCTCTTCTCTTCTTTGTCTTTTTCCCCATGATATAGGGGGCTCCGGGGAGCTGATTTTCGGGTCTCAAAGGTTATTATTGTCGCTGAAATGTGACTTTAGTGTAGTGAGGTGCGACTTGCTTGTTCAGGTGCTGGCTCCGCCCCCATATAATTTTGTTATAATATCACAAAATACATTTTTATTATATTCATTGCATCTCCACACATCATCTGTGCATACACATGCCTGCATAGACAAGATGCACGGGGAGAGGAACAGGGAGTAATTTTAATAATCTGTAGGGTGGGTAGAGTGTCCCTAGTATATTTTTCAGTCGAGTTCTAGAAATATGCATTTGTGGTTGTTTAGCCTAATTGGAGTGTATTAAAGTATTTTCATTTATTGGGCTGCTGATTTCTCCACAGGCCTTAAAGTGTGTGATGTTTGTTATTAGGTGCAGAAAACATCTTACCTTAGACTTCTTTTTTATTTTTTTATTATTATTTAATTATTTGATATACAGGTTGTTTTATTTATAAAGCACAATTGCTATTTATAATTGACCCCCACAGTGTTTTTAAGTACTGTGTGGAGGTTTTCTCTGTGTTGATGATGAGTGGGTTCTAATTTTCTATATGCTTTTTATGATTATATTTATAATGGCTTAAATATTTTAAAATTTTATATGATTCCCTTTTGCTTGCTTTTTAGGCCAGCACAGTCCGACTATTCAATACATATTTTATATCTTTATTTCACACGTCATGGTTTAAAGGCAAAATTTGCAGTAACCAATATCTAATAATCTTTTTTTTTTTATTTTTTATATATATATATATATATATATATATATATATATATATATAAACATTGAGGAGTTAATCTGTCACTGGAATAATGAAAAAAAGTATACAGTTATAATTACCGTATTTATCGGCACGCACTTTTTCTCCCTGAAAATAGGGGAGAAATTGTGGGTGCGTGTTATACGCCGGGCCTTTAAATACTGCAGCCGCCTGAGCGCTCTGTCAAGAGCGCTCAGGCGGCTGCAGTTGGTACTCACCTCCCCTGTAGCGTGGCCGAGCCGCTCTGCTGTCCGCGGTGGCCGGCCGGAGTGATAGGAAGGTGCACAGTGTGCTCAGTGTGCCGCGCGGAACAGGAGTTTCTGTTTCCTGTACCCGGTCGGACTGACAGGAAGGTGCACACTGAGCGTGCACCTTCCTATCACTCCGGCCGGCCACCGCGGACAGCAGAGCGGCTCGGCCACGCTACAGGAGAGGGGGGTAAGAAGGGGGAGGGGGAGGGGGAGAGGGGGGAGTGGGGAGCAAGAGAGGGGGAGGGGGAATAAGAAAAGGGGAGGGGGGGGCAAGAAGAGGGAGGGGGGGCTAAGAAGAGGGAGGGGGGTAACAAGAGGGGAGGTGGGTAAGAAGAGGGGGA
Organism: Pelobates cultripes; assembly: GCA_933207985.1. Taxonomy (NCBI): domain Eukaryota; kingdom Metazoa; phylum Chordata; class Amphibia; order Anura; family Pelobatidae; genus Pelobates; species Pelobates cultripes. The sequence goes on from OW240915.1 coordinate 115,762,904, forward strand.
GTAAGAAAGGGGGTAAGAGGAGGGGGAAGTTAGAAGAGGGGGAGCAAGAAGGGGGGTAAGGGAGGGGAGGGGGAGAGGGAGGGGAAGGCAAGAAGAGGGGGGGAGTAAGGAGGGAAGGGAGTAAGAAGGGGGGTAAGAGGGGGAGGGGGAAAGAAAGGGGGGTAAGAAGTTCTTTATTTGAAATTTAAAGGACCACTCTAGGCACCCAGACCACTTCAGCTTTATGAAGTGGTCTGGGTGCCAGGTCCCTCTAGGATTAACCCTTTTTTTTATAAACATAGCAGTTTCAGAGAAACTGCTATGTTTATACTGAGGGTTAATCCAGCCTCCAGAGCCTCTAGTGGCTGTCTCATTGACAGCCGCTAGAGGCGCTTGCGTGCTTCTCACTCTGAAAATCACAGTGAGAGCAAGCAAGCGTCCATAGGAAAGCATTGTAAATGCTTTCCTATGCGACCAGTGAATGCCCGCGCGGCTCCTGCCACGCGTGCGCATTCAGCCGATGACGTCGCGAGCAAGGAGGAGAGGAGGAGTACAGCTCCCCGCCCGGCGCTGGAGAAAGGTAAGTGTTTAACCCCTTCCTCTCTCCAGAGCCCAGCGGGAGGGGGTCCCTGAGGGTGTATAACACGCACCTCATTTTAAGAAGGAAATTTCAGGGGGAAAAAAACTTAAAGGACCACTATAGTGCCAGGAAAACATACTCGTTTTCCTGGCACTATAGTGGTCCTTTAAGTTTTTTTTCCCTGAAATTTACTTCTTAAAATGAGGTGCGTGTTATACGCCGGTGCGTGTTATACGCCGATAAATACGGTAATACATGTCATGCATTATATATTTCCGCTCTAACAATCGGCACCTTCCCCCCTGCCCAGTTACTTATTGTCAATGGCAATTGCGATCAGGGGGATTGCCTAACACCGAGGCTACAGCAGCAAATCCTGCCCAACAGCTTCATCTGATCGCGATGATATATATATATATATATATATATATATATATATATATATATATATATATGTAATTCCAATAGAGGAGCCAGCACTCAAGGACTTGTGCAAAAGATAATGGCTTTAATCCAGTAGGTCAATGTTTCAGTTCACAAATTTGAACTTTCTTCAGGACATAGTTACATAGTTACATAGCTGAAAAGAGACTTGCGTCCATCAACTTCACTCTTCCTCACATTTGTTTTTTGCTGTGATCCAAAAGAAGACAAATCCAGTTAGAGGCACAATTTTGCAATAAGCTAGGAAAAAAATTCCTTCTTGTCCCCAGAATGGCAGTCAGATTTATCCTTGGATCAAGCAGTTATTACCCTACATTGAAAGATTATATCCTTGAATATTCTGTTCTTGCAAGTATGCATCTAGTAGCAGTTTGAACATCTGTATGGACTCTGATAAAACCACTTCTTCAGGCAGAGAATTCCACATCCTGATTGTTCTTACAGTAAAAAAACCTTTCCTTTGCCTTAGACGAAATCTTCTTTCTTCCAGTCTAAACGCATGGCCTTGTGTCCTATGTAAAGTCCGGTTTGTGAATAGATTTCCACACAATGGTTTGTATTGGCCCCGAATATATTTGTATAATGTTATCATATCCCCTCTCAGGCAAAGTTTTTCTAAACTAAATAGGTTTAAATTTGTTAACTTTTCTTCATAGCTGATATGTTCCATTCTTTTTATTAATTTTGTAGCCTGCCTCTGCACTTTTTCTAGTACCATAAAATCCTTCTTTTGAACAGGTGCCCCAAATTGCACAGCATATTCTATATGAGGTCTTACCAGTGATTTATAAAGAGGCAAAATTATATTCTCGTCCTGAAAATGAATGCCCTTTTTCAGGCATGACAATACCTTACTGGCCTTGGCCACTGCTGATTGACATTGCACATTGTTGCATAGTTTGTTGTCTATAACAATTCCCAAGTCCTTTTCATGTGTTGTTATCCCTAATTCGCTTCCATTAAGGGTATACGTTGCTTGTGTATTCTTTACGCCGAAGTGCATAACTTTGCATTTTTCAACATTAAATTTCATCTGCTATTTGAGTGCCCAGTCCCCCAGTCTATCTAAATCCCTCTGCAGCAAAGTAATATCTTGCTCACATTGTATTATTTTGCAAAGTTTTGTGTCATCTGCAAACACTGAAACATGACTTTCAATGCTGTCTTCAAGATCATTTATAAACATGTTAAATAGAAGGGGTCCCAGAACAGACCCCTGAGGGACACCACTTGCCACCTCTGTCCAGCTTGAAAATTTGCCATTAATGACAACACTTTGTACTCTATTTTTAAGCCAATGTTCTACCCAAGAACAAACATTTTCATCTAGACCGATTTCCTTGAGTTTGAACACTAATCTATTGTGTGGAACTGTATCAAATGCCTTGGCAAAATCCAAATAGATTACATCCACGGCAACACCCTGATCTATACTTCTACTTACTTCTTCGTAGAACGCAATCAAGTTAGTTTGACATGACCTGTGCTTCATAAAATCGTGCTGATTTTTGCTGATAACCATGTTCTTCTCAAGGAATTCTTGAATATTATCTCTTAATAACCTTTCAAATATTTTACCAGCCACAGAAGTTAAGCTCACAGGTCTGTAATTTCCAGGCAAGGATTTTGAACCCTTTAGAATATAGGAAAACCACATCTGCCTTCCTTCAATGCTCCGGAACACTTCCTGAAAGAAAAGAATCTTGAAAGATTAAAAACAGAGGTTCACTTATTTCTACACTTAGTTCCTTAAGTACACGTGGATGGATACCGTCAGGCCCCGGTGCTTTGTTTATATTAACTTTCTTTAGTTGCTGCAGCACCTTGTCTTGAGTTAACCAATTACAAATATTCTGCAAGTTTTTAGTAACAATCATTTGCACATCTATTGACATTTAGCTATCATTTTTTCATTTTGAAGTTTAGCAAGTCTAATTGCCTTTTTACACGCATTATTTGCTTCCTTATATCTTTTATAAGATGCATCTGATTTGTCCGATTTAAATTCTTTACATGCCCTTCTCTTATTTTTAATCTCTTGTTTTACTTCTCTACTAAGCCACATTGGTTTTAATTTGTTTCTTTTATATTTATTTCCCAATGGTACATACTGAGAAATGTACCTTTCTAATATTTATTGGAAGATGATCCATTTATCCTCAGTGTTCTTTTCACTAAAGAGTTTATGCCAGTCAATATATTGTAAAGCTTCCCTTAACTTATTGAAATTGGCCTTTTTAAAATGATATGTTTTAGTATACCCCATGTGCTTTTGTTTTTTTGAGTTTATTTCAAAGGACACTATATTGTGATCGCTATTTCCCAAGTGCTCACCTACTTGAATGTTGGTCAAAAGATCAACGTTGTTTGTTAAAACCAGGTCCAGACAAGCGTCCATTCTAGTTGGTGCTTGTACAAGTTGTGACATGAAGGTGTCATTTAACAAGTTTAAAAACCTAATTCCCTTTGCTGAGCTACTAGTCCCTCTGTCCCAATTTATGTCCGGGTAATTAAAATCTCCAATTATTAAAGTGTTACCCAGATTTGCAGCTTTCTCAGTTTGCTGAAACAGCTGTTGTTCCTCGTCAATATTAACATTAGGTGGTTTATAACATATCCCAACCAATAGTTGGTTTCCTTTCTTTTCCCCAAAGCAGATATTTACCCATAAAGCTTCCACATTTTTCTCATCGCATTCCATTTGCTTAAGATTTGGCTTTAAATCATGGTTGACATACAAACATACCCCACCACCCTTCTTGTTTTTCCTATCTTTCCTAAATAACATGTACCCATTTAAGTTAACTGCTCAGTCTTGTGTCTCATCACACCATGTTTCAGTTATGCCTATTATATCATATTGTTTAGTGAATGCTAATGCCTCTAGTTCCCCCATTTTGTTATTTAGGCTCCTTGCATTAGTAAGCATACATTTAATATTATCCGTCACTTGTATATTTTGTGAATTATCATCATTACATAGCTTCTCTGTTCTGAGCTTTCCCCTCCCCCCATCTCCACCCCCCTTATACTGTGCTAAAGCCCAACTCCTTTCTGTCCTATCTCCATTTTGTAGATTGCTATGACCCTCCCCCCCACTACTAGTTTAAAATCTCCTCCAACCTTCTAGCCATCCTATCCCCCAGCACTGCAGACCCTCTCCCGTTTAGGTGCAATCCATCACCACTATAAAGGTTGTACCCAATCGCAAAGTCGGCCCAGTGCTCTAAAAACCCCAAACCCTCCTTCCTGCACCAAGACTTAAGCCACGCATTGACCTCTTTAATCTCCCGCTGCCTTTCCACTGTAACACGTGACACAGGTAATATCTCAGAGAATACCACCTTGGAGGTCCTTTTCTTAAGTTTGCTACCTAATTCCCTGAAATCATTCTTTAGGACCTTCCATCTTCCTCTTACTTTGTCATTGGTACCAACATGGACCATGACCGCTGGGTCATCCCCAGCCCCTCCCAATAATCCATCCACTCTGTCAGCAACATGCCGGACCCGAGCACCTGGGAGACAGCAAACTGTCCGGTTGAGCCGATCAGAGCGGCAGATTGCCCTATCTGCTCTCCTAATGATAGAGTTCCCTACCACAACAAAGTGTCTTGCCTTCCTTACATTTTGATCCCCACCCGTACTAGGGTGGCTGTTAGCTCGGCTGTTAGAAGTAACAGCTTCCTCTAATACAGCTACTCCTGAGCTGATGCTCCCAACATCTTCCCTCAAACGGGCAAATCTGCTAGGTTGCACCAAATTAGGACTAGCTAGCCCTTTCCTCTTCCCTCCCCCCCGCTTCCTCGCCCCACTGTCACCCATCTACATGCCTGTTCCCCATCTGTATTATCTCCTCACTCTCCACTACCTGTCCCCACTAAACTCTGCTCAGTGAGCAGCAGACTCCTCTCAAGATTGTCAATCTCCCTCAAAGTTGCGATTTGCTTCTCGAGATCTCCAATCTGAGCTTCCAGAGAAGCCACTCGCACACAACCATTACAGAGGTATGGACCCTGAATGGGTACATCCAGGCATCCATACATGCAACAAGATGTGCATTGAGTCAAACCAGCAATCTTACTAACACTCATTTCACCAGATACAGAACAATAAAACAATTACCTTATTAGCTTAAACCCCTTGTTAGTTTCAACTCTTGGTTTTCTAACTCCTACTTGAAAGAGTCTACTTAATAGAGTCTGCTTTCAAGTAATGTGAGCAAGCTCAGTGAGTTAGGGGTGTGCCTTTATAGGGATACAAATCCCACACAGGTGCAATTAATAAAACACTCCCCCAATCAATCAAGCAGCAGCACAAAAGGGGGAAACGAACATAAACATGGAGGAAAGCTGGAGTGCAAAACTTCTACAATAGTGTGAGTGTGTGTGTGTGTGTGTGTGTGTGTGTGTGTGTGTGTGTGTGTGTGTGTATATATATATATATATATATATATTGTAATGTAATTTTAAATGGTTTTTAATATACAATTGTGCTCAAAAGTTTGCAAACCTTGGCAGACATTGTGAAATTTCGAAATTGATTTTGAAAATGACTGTTCCTGCAAAAATTATTTTATTGAAGGATAGTGATCATATAAAGCCATTTATTATCACATAGTTGTTTGGCTCCTTTTTAAATCATAATGATAACAGAAATCACCCAAATGGCCCTGATCAAAAGTTTACCTTTGAATGTTTGGCCTTGTTACAGACACGCAGGTTAAAATTGCAAATAAAGGTTAATTTCTTACACCTGGGTCTTTTTAAATTGCAATTAGTGTCTGTGTATAAATAGTCAATGAGTTTGTTTGCTCTCACGTGGATGCACTGGGACACACAGGTTAAAGATACTAAACCATAGGGAGCGGAAAAGAACTGTCAAAAGAGCTGTGTAACAAGGTAATGGAACTTTCTAAAGATGGAAAAGGATATAAAAAGATATCAAATGCCTTGAAAATGCCAATCAGTACTGTTCAATCACTTAATAAGAAGATAAAACCACCATGTAGAATATAATTAGGAAGACTTTTTTTTATACTGATTAGCTACTTTTGCATTTAAGGTAGATACACTTATCTTCTCTGTCACATAATTTGATACAACCTTGCTTTATTCATTTTAAAAGGAGAACTGTTATCCCAACACTATTTTTAATATAACGATCCTCTCATGAAGTTTTAAAAGCAAATATTGTTAAATGTAGTATATGTAAAAAAATAAAAATTAAAAATACGGTCTTGGGTCAGACAGTATTTGAGTATGACAATTAGTCAGACTAATGATATTGCTGCACTGTGCATGAAGTGAAGCAGGGAAGACCATAGAGACTGGTAATATGTGTATGTATGTGGTTGAACAGTCCTGACATATACTAAAGAATGGGATGTTTTTTTTTTTTTTTATTGTTTTTTTTACATATACTTTATTTAACAAATACTCAATTCCCTTTCAAAATGACAGTTCTCTTTTAAATTATCTCATCTAGTAATACTGATTGTTAGATTCAATATAATAACTGTAATTATTCTACTGTAAATCTCTCCTAATTTGCGGAAACATTTTATTAATATATATATATATATATTTATTGTGGTTAGTTTTTTGTTTTGTCTGTGAATAAGTCAATCGATATTGTGGATAAAATATGGTTGTTTTACCTTTCTATAGTTACAATAAACTGGCTCTATTTTTTATATATCTATGTAAAAAACATGGTCCATGCAAGATCCCATAAGACTGTGAGAACCTACTTAGGGCCAGATTGCTCATTACACAGAGTAGGCATCTGTCCTGTCAGTGGTACCAATTTACAGCACTTATAATTTTCTTCTTTGGAGCTTAAGTAGGCAAGTAAGGGGGAATACGTACCGGGGCCTTGACAAATGTCTACTGTAGCCTAGTCATGCTCCTATGCTTGATTGCAGGGCTGCAGAAACAGTTATGAAGGGTTTAAAACACAGTTCTGTCGCAGTTTCTCCAGGGTATGAGTGTTTGAGGATATAAGTAAAAGGGATCATTTCTCATCTGCCCGCTGTCAGTCTCATACACAGTAAGTACTTTTCAGGAGGAGTAGGGACAGCCTTGAGTGATGCACAGTGTATAACAGCTCCTGCAGTAATACTACCAATCACAGAAACATAGAATGTGACAGCAGATAAGAACCATTTGGCCCATCTAGTCTGCCCAATTGTTTAAATACTTTCATTAGTTCCTGACCTTATCTTATAGTTAGGATAGCCTTATGCATATCCCACGCATGCTTAAACTCTTTTACTGTGTTAATCTCTACTACTTCAGCTGGAAGGCTATTCCATGCATACACTACCCTCTCAGTAAAGTAATGCTTCCGGATATTATTTTTAAACCTTTGCCCCTCTAATGTAAGGCTATGTCCTCTTGTTGTGGTAGTTTTTCTTCTTTTAAATATAGTCTCCTCCTATATAGTCTCCTCCTTTACTGTGTTGATTACCTTTATGTATTTAAATGTTTCTATCTTATCCCCCCCGTCTCGTCTTTCCTCCAAGCTATACATGTTAAGTTCCATTAACCTTTCCTTGTAAGTTTTATCCTGCAATCCATGAACCAGTTTAATAGCCCTTCTCTGAACTCTCTCTAAAGTATCAATATCCTTCTGGAGATAAGATCTCCAGTACTGCGTACAATACTCCAAGTGAGGTCTCACCAGTGTTCTGTACAATGGCATGAGCACTTCCCTCTTTCTACTGCTAATACCTCTCCATATACAACCAAGCATTCTGCTATCAGTTCCTGCTGCTCTATTACATTGTCTGCCTACCTTAAGTCATCAGAAATAATCACCCCTAAATCCCTTTCTTCAAATGTTGAGGTTAGGACTCTATCAAATATCACTCTGCCCTTGGGTTTTACGTCCAAGATGCATTATCTTGCACTTATCCACATTAAATGTCAGTTGCCACAACTCTGACCATTTTTCTAGTTTATTTAAATCATTTGCCATTTGGTGTATCCCTCCTGGAACATCATCATAGTCACAAACACTGGCCAAAGTTAGCATTCATATTTGTTTGTGTGTGAAAAATGCAAAACACTAAATTGAATGCTAATTTTGGCCAGTGTTTGTGCCTAAGTGGCTACTACAAAAGACTGGTCATACCCCATTTAAAATACCTTGGGTTGTCTACTTTTGCAAATGGTATGCCATCATGGTGGTAATTTTCATTCTTGGGCTACCATGCGGTCTCAAATGCAATATAATCAATCGGGCAAATTTCAATGTGGAAAAAAGGAAATTCAAGCCTTAGATTTGATTCAGTAACTTTTGAAAACACCATAAAACCTGTACATAGGGGGTAATGTTATACTCGGGAGACTTTGCTGAACACAAATATTAGTGTTTCAAAATAGTAAAAGGTATCACAACAATTACATTGTCAGTGAAAGTACCGTTTGTGTGTGAAAAATACAAAAACTGCATTTTTACTGACTATATCATCGTTGTGATATGTTTTACTGTTTTTAAACACTAATATTTGTGCTCAGCAAAGTCTCCCGAGTAAAACAGTACACCTTATGTACAGGTTTTATGGTGTCCTGAAAGTTACAGGGTTAAATATAGGGCTTAAGAGACAAATTCTTTGGACTTTCTGCCTGGGTTGTCGGGCAGGTCCCTCAGATTGTAAGTAATAAAATGACCTGATTATGTAAAAATATTATATAAATATATTTGTAGAATTTAAATATATATATATATATATATATGTGTGTGTGTGTGTGTGTGTATATATATATTTTATATATATATTTTCATTTATATATAGCTATATATATATTTGTAGCATCCTTCTAAATGTATTTTGAATTTAATATATATGTATATTAATATCAAAATACAGTTAGAACAAATTAAAACTGGTATATACATTTTTTTTAAATGTATTTTTATTTATTTTTTTCTATTTTTTCAATTTATTGATTTGTTTTATTTTTTACATATGTATAATTATAAGTGTGTGTGTGTATATTAAAAATGAAATGTTTTCATATATATATATATATATATATATATATATATATTTGTGGTCAGGGCATAAGCCGTAGTATAACTTACATAAATAGGACAAACCATGAAAGGAAATGTCAGTTGTGGTGTGCCGGAACTGACGAGGAAGTAGGCCTGAAATAAAAGAGGGCCTACCTTATAAAATGCTTATGAAAGCGGTGTGGTGGGTGGGACAATCCGTCGAACCTAACAGGTAGTGAGGGAAGGGTCTGGAGTCCCTTAAGAAGGGTAACCCAGCCCTTCCCACAACTTCAGGCCACGCCTTCCATTTGTGGTCAGGGCATAAGCCGTAGTATAACTTACATAAATAGGACAAACCATGAAAGGAAATGTCAGTTGTGGTGTGCCGGAACTGACGAGGAAGTAGGCCTGAAATAAAAGAGGGCAAAAAGAGAGAACCATTTATTCGTCCTACAACCGGATATAACAGATTACATATTCATAGTTTTGAAAGCCAGGCGTACTTCTTGTATGGGCTGAGGGATGTATCTGGTGTATGCCGTAGATTTCCATCGTCCTAGTATCTTAATAATGTGAGCAGGGATATTCTTTTTAGAAGCGGTGGTGGCGGCTCCTATTCTAAAAGAGTGTCCAGAGTAGCTGGCTGGGTTCAGTCCTAACCGGACTAACAATCTCCTAATATACATCATGAATTGGCTCGTAGTGAGCTTATTACCGTGTAAGGACAGGAGTGTTTGTGTTGGAACCATATTGTCAAAGGCAAGAAGGGTGTCGAAAACCTTCACCGGGCACCAAGTATTACTTGTGGGGTAATAGGGTATAGTGACCGTTTGCCCGGGGGCGCTTGTTTTGGTATGGTGCAGTAACAGAAGATAGTGATCTTGGACCTTTATCAGATCGGACCTTGTGAGGAAAATGGGTGAATTATAGCTAGTAGTAGTGAATTCTCTGGGCCGTAAAAACCCGTAAAATGCTAAATAGATGGCGGCTTTAATCACACGATTAGTATGGGCTTCAAATGGTGAGGTGTCTAGTAGTTTTGACAGTGACTGAAACAATACATCGTGTATGGGTAGTCTAGTTGGTGAGGCTATAGGGGCGGAGTCTTTGATGCCTTTAAGTATAGCCTTAACTTGGTAGGACGACAGAAAGCGTTGTTTGTTAGGCCAAGTGGTGAGGATGTGATGCTGAATGCCTGTGATATACAATTTGATGGTATTGTAAGATAATGTTAGATGAAAGTGGCAAAAAGAAATAAAAGCAATAATGGTTTCCATAGAAAACTGGTCAGTGACATTAAAGTCCAACAAGAATTTATTGAAAACATGGAAAGCCCTTCCATGTGCCTTCCTGGTATTATCGGAGAGACCGAGCTGTGAGAGTTGTCGCCCTTGACATAGCAGAACTTTTAGTCCCAGACCATTTCCTGCCACTTTGGAACTGGAGTTGGTATCAGGGTAGCTGTTGGCAGGGCTTCCCGAAACTCCTGAAACCGAGACCGTGACAAATGATCAGCTGCAACGTTGAGAACCCCAGGCACATGAACACAAGTGAGAAGAAAACTGTGTTTTGCAGCGAGCAATGTGAGTCCTCATGAAACGCATGATGGTGAGGGAAGAGGAACGCCCCTTGTTTACAATATGGCATGTTGCCATATTGTCCGAGAAGCAACGAACCGTATTCCCGGACCAACTGGCTCCCCATTTAACTGCTGCCGCTAAGATAGGATAGAGCTCAAACAAGGCTGAAGTGTCCTTAAACCGGGGGATCTCTGTAATTTCCCTAGGCCATTCTCCCCACATCCATTCCTTGCCCCATATTGCTGCAAAACCTGATGTGGCTGCGGCATCCGTCCAGACTGACTCCGACCTCTCTGACCAAACCGGTATAAACATGCTTTTCCCGTTCCAATTTTGCAAAAACTCTCTCCACATATGTAGGTCAGCGGTGGCCTGTACGTCTAAAGTAATGCGGGAGGTGTCAGATTGCAACATTGGAAACAGGCTAAGTAACCTTGAAATGAATGCTCTACCTTGTGGAATGATTCTCATAGCGAAATTTAGAGAACCCAACAATGATTGCAACTCCTTCCTATTACATGAGCCTCCTCCTAAGTAAAGGTCGATAGCTGCCAGGATACGCTCAATCTTTTCCCTGGGTAGGCTAGCTTGCATGTGTACAGAGTCCAGTACCACCCCCAAGAAGTGGATGATAGTATCTGGACCCTCAGTCTTAGTAGGTGAAATAGGCACTCCCAGTTGTGTAAACAGTTGTGTGATAGATTGTAGGCTACTGGGAGGTACTAGGTTACTTTCTATGGTCAGGAAATCGTCCAGGTAATGGATAACTGTGGGACATTTACAGATGTTAAGCAGCATCCAGCACAACGTCTCAGCGAAGATATCGAAAATCCTGGGGCTGCTTTTAGAGCCAAACGTGAGACGCGTGAAGAAGTAATATGAACTTCGCCACTTAACACCATGTAAATGCCATAGGGATGGGTGGATAGGGAGCAGCTTAAAAGCGTTGGCAATGTCAGTTTTACTCAGCCATGCCCCTACCCCTGCTGAGAGTATGGCTGTGACTGCATTATCTATGGTGGCATACTAGAGGGAAAACTCCTCAGACGGGATTAGTGAATTTAGACTTGGGGTATGAGATGCATGGGGGGCGGACAGATCTAGAATTAATCTTTGTTTATTGGAGGATTTGTTGGTGACCAGTCCTATGGGGTTTGTCCTCCAAACTGCGAAAGGCAGGGGGTTGAAAGGGCCTAATAAGAAACCTTGGTCAATTTCCTTCTGTAGGAGTAAGTCAATAGTGTCGGGTGCTGCCAAGGCTGTCTGCAAATTATTACATTCTAGGATCCCCGTGGGCATGTGAATAATACCCGTGTGAAACCCCGTCTTAAACCCTGTCACCAAAAAATCAACGAGTTGTTGGGAAGGGTGATCACGCAAAAGTTGTTTCAGTAGGGAGACATGAAGAGACGATAAGTACTGCTTAGGGTATAGTTTATTTGAGCACATTGCCTTGGAGTGAGCTCTGAAACATAGTGAGCAAACATGGAGAAGTCTGCAGGCACTGTAACCGCAGGAACCTGAGTTGAAATTGTTACAGACCTGCGATTTACCCAAAAACACTATGTCACGGCCTAGTTTATCTTTAAGCACCCTGCCAGGTCTCCCTGTGGGTACTACATTAGGAGATGGAAAAACAGCGTTTACCTCTGGAGCAGTTGGGCACAGATTAGCCATGTGGGCCCGCGAAGTGCCGGCAAAAAAGCTCTGTATCCAGGACGCCCCAATCCGTTTGATAATTGAACTGTGAAAGGGCTGCCGACGCCTTCGCGGAAAAAGCACGGTGGTAGTCGTAAAAAGATGTACCACCGTACTTATGCCCCAAATCCACCAGCTTGTGGAGATACAAGTCCAATTCCTCCCTCCTATCCGGGTATACCGAGCATATTACATCTCTGTTTATACCGAAAGCTAGTATGAATTCTGGAATTGATAGCTTCTGATTCAACCTGGGGTCTCTGGACTTCAATACCACTGACACATCACCGTATGCATAGGTCTTATTCTCTAGGACATCTTGTGAGGCTATCAAAAGTGATACCAAATTGATATCTTTCCCTTCCAAGATGTCCTTCTTTGTTTTAGCAGGCACCATGTGTGCAGGGTTAATAATATGTGGGTCTTTTAACCTATTTTGTAAATTACCCGGTAGGGGGTCCAAATGGACCGAAGCGGCCGGATCCACTGCAGCAGCCAGCGACTTTTGCTGGCTTTCTGCATCCATTTTGTCTAGTTTGTCAGTAATACGACCCAAAGAGGTCAGGACTGAGGACAGAATCGTATTCAGATCTGAAGATTGGGTGCCACTGGACCCTTCACCCGCCCCCACGTTATCAGTCTGTGTGTTCAGCAATCTGTACAGTTCTGCTTTCCTAGCTGTAGCAGGGAAAGGAATATTTCTCTTCCTTAATTCGGCCGTGATCCTGGGAATAGTCCATGCCCTGAGTGAGGCAGGGCTTGCGATGTCGTCACCCCGAGACGGAGTGACTGATCTAGCTGGTGTACTGGGTAAGGACTCATCTTCCCTTCCTTCCGGAACTTGGGACATGCTATAACATAAAATGACATGTTACCTGGGGTGCTATCCAACTGGCTTATGATAACTAATGCCAAGCGGCGAAGAATTATTAAGTAACGTGACAGGTGAGGCCCTGCTAGTAGCCAAGCGGCTATGAGAGGCGCTATCTATGATTTGGCTCGTGTGGAGTACGTGGCCATTGGCATTAGGGCGGGGTGGAGGCCTCTCTGTGATTTGTAACAGCAGAAGACAGAATGGGAGTAACAAGTGAGGCCCTCTCTATGCAACTAAGCGAGGCGGCTAGCTATGAATGGGCCCGAGGGGATGCCGTACCTCCGAAATGAGGATGGGTGTTGGCCTCGCGGGACCACTAACGTAAGGCATAAGAGGCCAGAAAACGTAGCTAGTGGGTCCTATTTATTGTAAGCCAGTAAATCTGTACTAAGCCGAAAGGGAAGGTATGGGGAATAATAGTCGAAAAGATATGACGTACCTGATGAGCGGGTTGACAGCTATTATGAGGAAAAGGAGGTACAGACGATCTGTAGTCACCTACGAAAGTAATATACATTTGTACGGGCACAGAAATATGACCCCTAACTCCCCTGTTATTCAGATACCTACCAGCAATATTGCCCTAGCAGAGGGCTGGGCACCAATTAACAAAAGAGCAAGGATGCCTATACCTAAAATACAGAAAACACATATAAGGACCCTGGCGTAGGGTGACTGTTAAGTAGAAAATAACTCGAGTGAACTGACCTAAGTCCTGTGCAAGTTGTTAGAATAGCTGCCCACCGTGGAAATGCAGAGAAAATACTGAAAAGAGTTTAAAAACATCTTAAGTGCTAATCATGCATATATATAAATTCCCAATACCATGATCCGTCGTCATTGTTAGGCTAGCAGCCTAATAATTGTATTAAAATACGTGCCCCACATAAAACGTATCTGCACACATTACTGGTTGTAACCTCATATGCCAAACTTGCTTTAAATAACTGCAAACTTTATGAACTTAAAATAGCATAAATGACAGAACAGGTACAATAAACTCTAATCACAATTTTAGACACCAGAGGTCGCTCTGGTGCCTATACCAGTGTATGCTTTAAGTAACAGCGTTTTAATGAAATGGACACAAGAATAAAAGTAACGTGAGAAATAAGCATAAGTGTGCTTATAAAGTGACAAAGTATCAAGACGTGAATAGGTTGTTGTATAACATTGTATTATACTGGTACTTTGTGAGCGTGTAGCATATTGACCCTTAGTGATGACGTAAAACGGCCGCGCCGCCAAATTTGCGACGGCCGTTTTAACTTACGATTTGCAGCGTGAAAATTTGCCCGCCGACTGCCCGACCTAGCGCGCACCAGCCCGTGGTATCCGGAGGTAATCCTGGATGCCTCCGAAAAACTGCCCGACCTAACGCGCACCAGCCCGCCGGAAACTGCTGTCCGAAACCGGAAGTGACGAATACTTCCCCAGCAATCCGTCGAACCTAACAGGTAGTGAGGGAAGGGTCTGGAGTCCCTTAAGAAGGGTAACCCAGCCCTTCCCACAACTTCAGGCCACGCCTTCCATATATATATATATATATATATAAAAATTAACATCATTCTAAGTATATTTTAATATATTAATATTAAAATACACTTTTATTAATTATGTATGTGTATATAAAAGTACTTAGATCATATATATATATATATATATATATATATATATATATATATATATATATATAATCTCCTCCTTATTGTGAATAAACAAAAACTGATAAATTAACTTACCCGGAATCACACAAGATGATGTCTATACTCATCTACCAATGTACCAAAATTGTGTTCGTAAGACGTGATGATATGATCTGAAACAACATATGAGTTATATCATTTTAAATTGAGGTTCATTGAATGTGATGTTTATTACACACTATTATTAAAGAATAATCAAATACTAACAAACATTTTGAACACAGTCATATTTAAAATACTTTCCCGAGAATGTGTTTGAGACCTTTGTAGAAGAATGGAATTGATCATAGATTTTAATGATTCAATATGTTTTGCTTTTAACTTTCTTCTTCTGGTATTGTCTGGTTAATGTCAATGTATATGTTCTGTAATGTTCACAGACTGTTTCCCTAAAATAAATCACTCTTCCAGTTTCCTATCCTGGATGATCTAAATACATCTGTATTAATCTATATTTTTTAGCAAAATAATCATAAAGTATATAATAGGCAGACCAAATTACTTATCAGTTAGAAAAATTACCAAATGTTTTAAATCATATTTTACAAGTCAGGCAAAGTGGAATACAAGGGTGTTGAGGGTTTTCATCTTGTTAATGAAATGCAAATGAAAATAACATAATAAAGAATGACACTAATATAATGTAATTAAAAATCTATTTTATTTGTACCTGAATACTTCACCCTGCAATCTTGGATCCATTCATGGTTTATTCTCTAAAGTCCAGCTCTAAAGACACCACAGAAAACCGCCAAAACATGTAATTGCAAGGTAGGCAAATTATTCTTGGGCGCCATCAGTACTCAATCTATATTCAACACTGCTTGGTAGCCTGGCATGCTGCATGCCAGTCTATTGTGGACTGAGATTTCTTTCCTATATTTTGGGCGTGCCTTATATTGAGTGTCACTAGCATACTCCCTCTTCAGCCATGTATCTTCTGTTTCTGAATTTACTCCTTTGAAATATATGGGAGGAAAGAACCACTAGATAAGGATAATCCCCACAATGAATTCCTACTGTACATACTCCAATCTGGATTATTTATTGCCAATGTTTAATTTATATGGACTTGGCTCACACTCATGGTATGAGCACACAATACTTTTTCATTGAGGAAGTTTAGTATTGTGCTGACAACCAGCTGTGTTATTTATGGAACTGGCACAACTACTCCATGTACACCAACTATTACAGTTGCTTTTCTCATATTATGTATACATTGTTTCTATTCTGTGCATGTCTTGTGGATTTTAGACTTATTTGACGTGCTTACAGTATTTTTATATTACTTAATGATAGTTTGTATTTTATATAGTTCACAATAAAAGTATTTTTTTAATGTATCAACTCCTAATATCCATAGCACACCATTCATCTTTGCCTTTCCATTTTGCTTACTATTACTATACTGCAATAGATTATTTGTGGATTTCATTTTTATTTCCCTATTACACTTGTTTGCCTTACGTTTACCTTCCTTTTTATTTATGTTTTTTACAATGTGTCCCTATTTATTGTCTCTTAAAGGCATATTCCCTGTCACAGGCTTTCAATAGACTCCAGTGACAATCCCACCTAACTGAATATCACTTATCATTTTTAAATCCAAATATGAAATCTCCTGTTTATGAAAAACAAGAGTGAAACTTAAATTGCAACAGTTACAATTGAGATAAACAAGAAACCTTGTGCTCCCAAGCATTCCAAATGCAGATCTAATCATCAATTAAACCCACCCACATTCTTACTACTTACGCTTGGATATTGGCTGTTTTGAGTTAGGGAAGCCATGGCTGGTAGCACCTGTGTCTTATATTGGTTATTGGTGAGTTCTTTGACTGTGGACGTAACTTGGTGACACCCTGTCAATAATGGGAGCATTGTTGTTGTGTTGTGACGGGAGCTTGTTATATCTACATATAGTGTTTGGAGTAACCTTTTAACCCCTTAAGACCGGAGGGCGTACTATTACGCCCTATTTTAAGCGGCTCTAAATGCCGCCGGGCGTAATAGTACGCCCTCCGGTCTTTCTGTACTTACCCGGTCGCCGGCGATCCCACGCCGGCGATCCCACGCCGGCAATCGCGGTTGGGGGGACTCCCAGGGAGTCCCCCGCGGTACGTCCAACCCCCCTGGAAGCCCCCCGGCCATGTGAGAGTAAGGTCCTTGCGAGGACCCCACAATCACATGACCGGGGGTAGCTGCCTTCTGCATTGCCAGCAGGGGGGCTGCCTGTAATGACAGGTGGTCCCCCTGCTTGCTGAAAATAAAATAAATAAAAGTTAATCAGTGTAAAAAAATAATAATATATACTTAGATCATATATATATTATATATATATATATATATATATATATATATACATACACACACGTACACTGTATAGGTGTATTTTACTATTAATATATATATATAATTATATATATATTAATATCAAATTACACGTAGACTGATACTGATTAAATATATATATAATTATTGTTATATATATATTTATATATAATATAAAAAAAATTAATATGTAAATAAGTTAAAAAATAAAATTAAAATAATTACAAAATATATAGATGTGTGTTTTTTCGTTTTAACTGTTTTGTGATATTAATATATATATATATATATATATATTAAAATACACGTAGAACTAAATAATATATATATCTATATACATAAATATATACATATATATCACTATATATATATATATATTCACATACATATATATATATATATATATATATATACATATATTAATTCTACATATATATTTATGTAATAATTTTACATAATTGGGTATCTTAATTAATTACAATTAGCGGGACCTGCCTGACAACCCATGCTGAAAGTAAAGGGAATTTAATTTGCTAGCACTATATTTAACCCTATAACTTTCCAAGACACCATAAAACCTGTACATGGAGGTACTGTTCTACTCGGAGGACTTTGTTGAACACAAATATTAGTGTTTCAAAACAGTAAAATGTATTACAACAATGATATCGCCAGTAAAAGTGACGTTTTTTGCATTTTTCACGCACAAACAGCACTTACACGGACGATATTATTCCTGCTATACTTTTTACTGTTTTGAAACACAAATATTTGTGTTCAGCGAAGTCTCCCGAGTACAACAGTACCCCTCATGTACAGGTTTTATGGTGTTTTCAAAAGTTACAGTGTCAAATATAAGGCTTGTGTTTCATTTTTTTCACATTAAAATTCGCCAGATTGGTTACGTTGCCTTTGAGACCCTATGGTAGCCCAAGAATGAAAATTACCCCTATGATGGCATACCATTTGCAATAGTAGACAACCCAAGGTATTGCAAACGGGGTATGTCCAGTCTTTTTTAGTAGCCACTTAGTCACAAACACTGGCCAAAATTGGCGTTTTTGCATTTTTCACACAAACAAATACTAACGCTAACTTTGGCCAGTGTTTGTGGCCAAATGGCTACTAAAAAAGACTGGACATACCCCATTTGCAATACCTTGGGTTGTTTACTATTGCAAATGGTATGCCATTATGGGTGTAAATTTCATTCCTGGGCTACTATAAAGTCCCAAAGGCAGCGTAACCAATCTGGCGAATTTCAATTTCAAATGTAACGTGCATATTTGACCCTGTAACTTCCCAAAACGCCATAAAACCTGTACATAGGGGGTACTGTTTTACACATGAGACTTTGCTGAATACAAATATGTGTATTTTATTGCAGTAAAAGCAAACAGTATTATGACATTGACAGTTAAAATGTCATGTAGAACTAAAAAAATAAAAATAAATCTTATTTTCTCCCATTTGTTTCATATTAAATTATGTTTCATAGCTAAATATTTGATATTAAATGAAAGCCCTGTTTCCCCTCAATACAATGATATATAATAAGGGTGGGTGCATTTAATATTAAAGAGTTGAATTACGGTTGGACAGACATGTAGCGCAAATGCCAGGTTTTGTTTACATTTTGTTTCGTTCACAACGTGTACATTTGGCTCCGTCCTTAAGAAGTTAAAGGATCATCAAAATGGTGCAGCAATGGTGACTGACTAACTCTAAAGTGCTTAGTAAATACACCTGATATTTCTACGGTACAATTTAATCTCTCATCTTCAACCCTACAGCTCTCCAGCTGACCACTTTCGCAGGCAGACCTGGCTGGATTAATATATAAAATCCTAATAATGATTAGAGAAAATTGGTTGTAGACTTCAAACTGTCTACTAGGCACAATAAATATGCAGATATATATGGGATTTTATTAACTGTTACTGAAGTAACACTTATTATTATTATTATTATTATTATTATTATTATTATTATTATCCCTAGCTACTTCAGCCTTATTAGGTTTACCTGTAAGATATATTTCAGTAGCAATTAATTTAGCTGAAAAAGAGGTCAGAAAGAGGTTGGAACACACAGGCATAAGGTTCTCTGGAGAGCCATTTATATATTATGGGTTTTATTATTATATTATTGAACTTAAACAAATTAATTCACGTTTCTGCTTTATTTTTCAGCTTTATATTTATTTGGACATCATTTTTACCACTTCATTTGAAATGTCATGAGGGGAGGGGTCACTGTAGGATTCTACAGTGCCTGGAAAACAGCTTCGTTTTCCTGGCACTATAGAATCCCTTTAATAAGTAAGAAGCTTATTATAATGGCCTATTAAACTTATTATAATGGTCAGGCAGATGATTGTCTGTAATAACCAGACAGATATAAGATTCATGCAAGTTTATGGAACACTGTAGGCACTATAACCATATCCATTTAATCTCATTCAATTTATTATAGTTTAAACCATTTTTAGGCAATTTAATACTGAATGATCCTAATGGAGATATGGCTAACACAGAAATTATGTACTTCCTTTTAACCATAAGAAATCATACCAGCAATGGGTGCTCTGAAAGACTGAAAGCATTCAGCTTTCCTCATTAGCCCAAGCAGTACAGAGAGGTTGCTATTGCGATAGAGCAGAGTAAGAAGATTACAGCTCCCTTGCTGCCCATTTCCATTCTCCCTCAACTGGCCAAACACCTGGCTGAATGGGCTGACAAACACCCAGGTGCCAGGACAACATTCCTAGTCACCATGGTTTTTGTAGGTATGATCTTCTTGAGCCAAAACATTGCCTTATATTTTCCAATAAATCTATCTTGAAATTATATTATGTCCCAAGTTCAATGTTTTATTTTGTTGCTTTTGTTTGTGAGTCTGCCCTGTACCGGAGGCACTTCAGCGGTTTTATCAAAATGTGCCATCTCATACTTTTGTACATTGTGTACTTAAGGCAGCACTGTCATGGGTACACCCGTTTTGTTTTTTTAACCCCCTTGCCATTCCCAAATGACCCTAGGTCCTCCATTTCACCTTTTTTAAACCTGTTTATTCCTTGTCCGCATCTGGTTTCTAGGCGCCGCCATCTTAGTGTGGACAGATGAAGGCCCTGCAGGACACACCAACTCCCCACACTACATAGCAGTGTGAAATTGGACATTGCCTATAGTCCAAAAGTTTGACGGGAATTTCGGCTATTCGTTCGTTTGTCAGAAAGACAAATGAATGACAAGAAATTACAAAGAACAAATTAATTTCAATTCGGTCTACGTTTGTTCATTCATTTTGTTTATTACCAGGAGGGAGCTACCAGCTCATGGCTCCCTCCTTATAATCTGTAAAAATATAAGTGGCACATCCCACCACTTCCTAAACCCTCTCCACATCACCTTCACTCTACTGGGCCAATAAGACTCTTATATTAGTATAAGGGAGGATAAAATCTCTCTATGGCCCCTATGTGCTTTGCCATGAGTAGGGGCATGTTTAATAAACAGTACAGCACAAGTTCTCCATGCCCCTATGGTGGGACATCTATTAAAATATTTAATAGGGTGGGATGGGAGACATAATATATTCAGGTTCATATTTACTAAAAGAAAATTAAAGCTGGGCCCATGTCTATTATTAATCCTATAAGCAAAAAGTTTATAACATTATGTAGAACATTTATCAAGGTAAAGCTGGTGCTAGATGCAAAGTGCTAAATGGCGAGAGGTATTGTACTGGTTTCCATGTCAATTGATCCTTCAGAATTGCACCTCTGTTTGCCTTGATAAATCTCTTCCTTTGTGTAGAAAAAAAATCAAATCAACAAAATTTACGGCATGGCTATATATGTTAGTAAAATTTCAAACCGCCGCCCTTATTTATATAAATATATATTAAAGGATCTTAACATGTATAGCTTGGAGGAAAGATGAGACGGGGGGTGAGGGGGGGTGGGGTTGATAAAAACATTCAAATACATAAAGGGATTTAACACAGTAAAGAAGGAGACTATATTTAAAAGAAGAAAAACTACCTTAAATTAGAGGGGCAAAGGTTTAAAAATAATATAAGGAAGTATTACTTTACTGAGAGGGTAGTGGATGCATTGAATAGCCTTCCAGCTGAAGTGGTAGAGGTTGAAACAGTGAAGGAGTTTAAGCATGCGTAGGATAGGCAAAAGGCTATCTTAGCTATACGATAAGGCCACGGACTAATGAAAGTATTTAGAAAATTGGGCAGACTAGATGGGCCGAACGGCTCACATTCTATGTTTCTATATGGAGGAATACTTTCTTCATGTTCTTATTGTTGTAAAAAAGAGCATTACTGAGGATTACGTCCACATTTTTTGAATGAAATATATAAAAGGATATATGTTCTTTTTTTATAGTCATTTTATGAAGATTAAGTAAAGCTCCTTGTTAATATTGAGAACGCCACTCTTCCCTTTGAGTGCTGGGTTTTGCTCTATATAATTGTATTATTAATCAGTTTTAAAATTTATTCGGTAGTGTTGGTACTTAATACAATATTTTTTTATATACATTTTGGATGTTTTGTATGCAAGACTTAAAGTGTTAAAATTAAATAAGTTGAGGTATATATAAATTGACTGAAATCTTTGCCTAAATTTGAATGTAAAAATGATGAAATGAAAAATCATTGTCTGGTTATAAGGTCAGCCTAATATTATGGTTTTAGTGATGGGAGATTCATATTAGCAGTATGAAGATAGATGTTCCAGTTGCTCTATCTATTAAAAATCATTATGGCAGCAATGTGTAATTTATTTGGATAACTAAATGCTAATAAAAATAAAGAAGCTAATTTATTTTATTTTCTTGAATTCTTCATAACTGTCATTTATAAAATAGTGACTCATAAACTGAACTTAGTACACTGTGCAAAGAAGACTGTTGACTCATTTTATTGTAACTGGCCCTATACCAGAAATATTGTTTAAAGTTCTCAGTTTGGTTTCTATGTCACCACCTAATTAATGTAATTTTCGGTTCTTCTTTAGCAACCAACTTTTCTTGAAGAGAGATACAAAGCACCACCACCACCACTGTTAGTTTATGTAGTGGTTAAGGTGCTCAGAACCTATATGTAAGTTTTGTCGAGCTATTTCTAAACAGTTCGACTACAGTTCTAGATATCTGCAGGGCCTAAATGTCACCCCACCTTACAATAGCAGAAGGAGAAAATGTTTCTCCCTTGTGTCTGAGCATTAAAAAAAAAAAAAGGACTAAATGGATTGCAATTTCCTGAAGTCTACAGCAATCTACATGCAATCTATCAAATATAATAGCTCATAAGGTGAACTTACTAATAACAATCTATGAAACTAAAGCGCAGTGCAGTTTTGGGGGGCTTGAGCTCCTAATGTGGAGCCCTATAGCCTTGGATCTTTCCCCACCATCTGCAGAGCCTTTGGGCCTTTGGTCTCTCTCTCTCTCTCTCTCTCTCTCTCTCTCATGGGTGCCAACCTGAAATATGAAAAAATAAATAAATACAAAACAAAGATATGAATAAAAATACAGCAATCATAAATATTAGTTAGTGTATAGCAGACTTTTTTTTTTTGTTACCAATAGTGTTATAGACTTTTTACAAGATCATATAAAGATGGCATAAATCTTTTTACAAAATCACTTTTGACAAAATATATAATTGAATACAAAATCACATAAGTTTAATCTAATCAGAAATAATATAAGCAATAAATCTAATAAGTAAGCACTGTTAAATATTGTGTCCCAAAAATAAAAAAAAAAAACAACAACTTATATTATTTGTGTTCGGGGCATTCTCATATGATATAGAATAAGATGGAATGTAGAGATGTAGCTTTAGGAATAGTCGGTTGAGGTGTGCCGAAACAGACGTATGCTGTAGGCCGGTAAAAAGTGGGCTTACATAGAGGAAATATGAACAATGGGAGTGGAGGGTGGGGCTATTCGTCTGACCAACAAAGGTAAGTAGTGAAAGGGGGGAGTCCCTTTTATAGGTCTATAGCCCCTCCCACAACTTCATGCCATGCCTTCCAATATGTATGTTAGACGGGACTAAGGTGCTGGTCCATGCCATTATTCTCTCTAGCCTTGACTACTGCAATCCCCTTCTCAGTGGTCTTAGGTGTTCTCAGCTTGTACCATTGCAATCTATAATGAATGCGGCGGTGAGGCTCATCTTCCTGTCCGCCCCCACCTTCCACCTTTGTCAGCCCCTACATTGGCTTTCTATAAGATATTGGGGTCAATTTAAGATTATGGTGCTTGCTTACAAGTCTCTGCATAATGCTGCTCCAACCTACCTAATACACATGTATGCCCCATCTAGGCCACTATGCTCTACAGAAGAGCTATGTCTATCCTCTGTCCGTACTCCCACCTCTGATACTCGCCTCCAAGACTTCTCCAAGGCTGTACCTTTTCTGTAGAACTCTCTTCCCTTCTCCATTAGACTTTTACCCAGTCTCCATTCCTTCAAAAAATAATTGAAAACTCACTTCTTCAGGAAAGTGCATTAATTAAAATGTTAACAGCTTTCCCACCCTGCACCCTGATTCCTCTCCTGCAACTGTCAAAAATAACCTACTAATACTTTTTTAACAACCAACTTTTCTACCCCTACTTTTTCCGTTTGTGTCACTATACCCCACTCCTTCTTGCATGTAAGCTTACTGAGCAGGGCCCTCTGTCTATACCCCTCTGTCCCTGCGTCCAACTTGTCTGGTTACAATTATGTGGTCTGTTAGTCCACCCATTGTACAGCACTAAGGAATTTACTGGCACTTTATAAATAATATAATAATAATGTGTAAAGAATACTGTTATCCCTGTAGGACCGATCCTTGCAGCTTCTCCCGAAATCCCCAAACATGAGTCGAGACTTCATGAAGGAGTAAAGTGATCTGATTTATTGATGGTCATAGTCTCCAGGTTCCATATACCCCCAGATATCTTGGATCTGAGCGCACAATATAGACGAATAGCGCTCAGATCCCACGAACACAGTTCTCAATATCGTCGAGTAAAGTTTTTAGTTCACCGGTTGTTTGTGCAATTGAATCCGAAAAGAGTGCCATAACTGCAGCTACCTGGGGTCGGTCTAGCTCGTATGGTAGGAAACTCCCGAACGGTAGTGTGTTCGGGAGTTATTAGACGAATGGACTGGAACTTGTTACGCTTCAGCAGTGTGCGGCTAAATAAGTTCCAGGGTGTCGATGACCACCTACTGCCGAGCGTTCGATTTTAAAATGGCGACCGCCACGTGTTCGGCAAACGAACGTGGACCACCAAGCCTTTCAACAATTCCTTTCGGTTAACCGCAAGATCTGGGTGGTAACTGAGCTGCACACGACCCTGGTGGGGGGTCGGTTGGTTCGGGAGTTTGTTGAGCTCTTTTTGCAAACAACACGAAATAGCCAAACATACGAATATCAGACGAAATGCTGTTTCCCTGAGTCTGTCCAAACAGGGGTTTCATTACACAATGTGACTAGATCAAATGGCAAAAAAATAAATAAAAAAATAATATATATACATACAAATGTAAGCCCCATCTCAATCTCTACACACATCCATACAAGCTTCAGCCCTTACCCCATAATATATCAACTACAGAGCAAACCAACACTGCACATTCCCAGCACATACATACACACTGCATCCCAAAACACAAACCCAGAAAGCATCACCAGCACACACATGTCAGGGCTTACCTGAGTTGGGAGTCCGGCAGGCAGAGATGTATGCTCACCCTTGCAAGTAAACACAGGCCGAGGTGGTCAGGTAAGAATTCACCTGGCCTGTGAGTCGGTGCACGTGGGCTGTGCAGGATAATTCTCCAAGTCGCAGTACAGGAATGGATAAAGCAGGAGAATCGTCATGGGAAGCCAAAGGTCAGAGGATGCCAGAAATCAGAGTAAACGAAATAACAAGCCAAGGTCAAGAGTAAACTGGAGAACACGAAACAGCAGTATGATCACCAGAGTCAAGGAACTGGACCTGCTTCCTGGGAGAGGCAGGGTTATATACCTGGCTAAAGAGACCATCAATATCAGGTGTAACAGGAGTAAATTCCAATACATGTTCATAGTGGCTTAGAGGTAACATCGCAAGGTACCCAGGTTCAAATCTGCTACTGGGCACTCCTGGGGTGACATCATTTGGCACTCTGGAAGTTGCGGTGGGAACCGTGACTACATCCATTATACACCATGCATCATCAGCAAAAACACACTAGTTCATGACAAGCACACTGCATCAACTACGCACACTACATCCCCCACAGAGGCACAGCATTTCCTATAATCACAGCCCCTAGACACACATACTACACCACAAACACAAAATTGATCTATTTACACATGCATACGCTACACCATAAATCGCACCCTTAACACACAATCCTACAAGCAGACAAATACCATTTACTGCAAATTTGTCCTCTGGTATTCCATGGAATACCAAAGACAAGTGATCTGCAAAATAAGTTTATTACAGGGGAATTCTGTGATACTTGCATACAAAATTATCATTACTCTGTGTTTTATAGCTGCAAAGCTCTGTGATACACTGTTATGCACATTGTTGTAAGAGTTTGTGCTTGTCTGTCTCTCTATGTCAGTCTATGTCTGTGTGTGCCTGTCTTTGTTGCTCTTTGTGCTTGTGGTTACCGGTCTGTGTTTCTGTGTACTCAAAGCTACCTATCTGTGGTAGGCAACAAAATAAACATAGAACTTGGCACATAATACAGGTTCAAGACATATTTATTGGACATTGTCAATGCCTGTCTGTGTGTGCCTGTTTGCGCTATTTGCATCTGTTTGACACTAAAATTCAAGCAGAAGAGTTGTGGATTTTTGCATATTATTTCCACATATACATATTTATTAAACTAATACTCCTCCCTATTTTGATTCATTGGCCATGGCTCTTCAAGTTCTTGACCAGTCCAATGCTTCCCAAAGAGATGCAGTTAAAGGAGGTCACATATGAGAACTGAGTCTAAGTCATTTCTCACAGTTAAAGCGCCTCTAGTGTTTGTCAGGAAGACAGCTACTAGAGTTGTGTTTAATCTCCACAATGCCTTGTTGCATCTTCTAAATGGCAACATTTTGCATTGCAAGGCTAAAATTAAAGGGGCACTGTACCCAGACCATTTCATTAAGATTTAGTGGTCTGGATGCTCACAGTGTCCCTTGAAGATAAAATATATTAAGAAAGTGAGAGAATTTTAAATTTAGGTGATACATTTTAAAGTATTATAGTGAAGTGTAAATGCCAAATAAGTTTAAATGTTAATACATAACATTACATGTATCTGTATGGAAGCCATTCAAGCACTTGAGTAAACCACAACGTGTTTGCGTACTGATTCCTCTAACAAAAGTTTAGCAGACTATCTGTGATTTTATTAGTATCATTCATTATTTTATTAGTATCAAGGCTAATGAAAATTATACTTGTTTTGTGTCTAAGCCTTTTTTTATAGAGTAATATTATTTCCACATAACCCATATTAGTAAGAATGTGCCAATATTTAAGGTATTTGAGGCATTAAGATTTTTTTATGAATTGTCTCTCAATTTGTTTTAATGGAGTTTAATATACTCCAGTTGGAGTGCCTTGAAATAATATATAGTTATATGAAACAAAGATCAGCACATCATAGCATTTTAAGTTGGCCTTAAAATGTTGTGATGATACTGTAGCACTTGTTTGTACTTTATATTACATTGATGGAAATATGTGGGTTAATGACACTTTGTAATCATCTACATTGTTTTGAAGTCCAAATAGATGTAACAGATCTCCTCTGGACAATATCAATTTCCATCCTTTGTGAGTCATACTGTTTGAATTCATATTATGAAAGAAAAGCTTGAAACGCAGACTACTGTCCCCGCAATAGATACTTTATAATTCAAAACGGTAGCTGGTCTATCTGACATATTATTCCATTGTAGAAAATAACAGATACCTTACAGAGTTCAGGGTTCAATGAAAGTACACCTAATTCTTTTTCTGCTGAAATAAAGAAGAGTGGGACAGAAGAAATTTGCTGCCATTGTGAAAATCGATCACTATACCTGAGTTCAAATAACCTTTGGCAAAGTGCAAAAATTAAACTCTGATATTTAGTTGGAAGGGAAGCATTTGTTCAAGGTCTCAATAGGCAACATGTTTAAGATTCATCACATATTCTGCAGAGATGACTCCTGTGATGCATCATAAGAAAAATAGTGTAACAAATACAGGACAATCAAAACTAAAATATAAAAAAGGGGCAAAGTATCAAATGATGTCTTTATATCTGAACTGCAAAATATTTTACACAATAATATTGTGTGAATAGCTCATTATCAATGATCCAGCAATATTCCAGCGGTTCTGGAAGGGCTGGGGAAGCACGGAGATGGCAGCCTATGATGCCCACACCTCAGGCAAAACCTCCAGCCAACTCTTCTGATCGAAGCCCTCTTTCCTCGCACGGAACAAAAGAGAACAGAGTGACCAGCCATACTCCATGCACTGGGGCGCAACAACATCGCTCAAGATCCCAAGGCTGCCTCCCAAAAATAGCAGGAGACATCTGTGGACAATGGGTGCTGGTACCCGATGCTGCCGAGGGCTGCAGCGGCACCACGCGGTGCTACGGGAGGCACGAAATTCACAAATTGCCTGCCTGGACCTAGCCTGGCTGATACAGACTTGGCTTGAGTGGGCTGCATACACACAGGCACCCACTTTGACTCGGCTGCCTGTTATCATTTCTCTACTTGCCTACTGTTCAGTGCATAATCATGGCCTATACTATGCTTTTGTTATATCATTATTATATCGTGATCATCATCTTGAGCCTAATTTCTACCATCCTTGGTGGATTCTTCCTCCTGAGTCTCATCCTGTGCAGTCAAAAAATAATTGTATTTTTCACTTCTAGTTTCTCTCCCTTTATCTTGAGTCACACTTGACTTTACTTCATTTCATTTTAAAATAGTGCAATTTACTCTCATGCCATGCTTTTGTCTCAATAGGTATAGAATTGAACCTTATCAATGCTGTTGTGGCATCATAAGAATACCTGTTATCACTTGCACTGCATAAATAAAGAATGTAAACATTTTTTTTTTTTTAAAGTTTATTGTTCTGTAAAGAGAGTTTTGTAAAATAATTACTAGCTTTGCCCATGATAAGCATCTGAGCATCTTTATTATTTTCTTACTAAATATACATTACCACAGTCCATGTTTTTGTCAGATTCTAGACTAAATCTTTTCCAGTGTGTAATTCCAAACTCCTTTGACTTACTTTCGTCTGACACCACTTATTTTTTTCTTAAGCCTCATTTCGTGTTTGTCACTCAATTTTCTTTATGTTTTGTTTGGTTGATAGGTCTTGAGCAATTACAGTCATTAAAGTGGCTCTGTCATCTCATGGGGTTATAGTTATGTGATGTTGTCCCCAGTATGCACAACCATCTTCAAGCTTTAGCTCCTAGAACGTCATCTATACTATGTCAGTGCCATAATCTTGCACATGATAATGGTGCAGTAGTGGGGGGAGGAGGGAAGGTATGGGTGATGTTGGCGATAGGGGCTGTGATGAGAAGGTAGGGGCTGTGATGGGGATCATAGGGGCCTGACATGAGGGAGATGAAGACATAGATGGGAAGGTAGGAGCTGAGATGGGGGAAATATGTGTAGGGCAAAAAAAAAAATAAGAATTAAGATTTATTCCTCCCTTCCAAAGGCTTACCTTTGGCAATTAGGGGGGTGTATTCTGTTTTCTGGTGGTCCGGTGGGAGACTTTGTCTGCAGCTCCTTACGGCTGCCGCCAAGGAAGTTGCAGAGTATTGCTGCAGTAACGCTCTGATAGTAGGATACAGAACTCCCTCCTTGCCCTCCTCTGGGCGGCAGTGGATCCTCCTCCATGGGCCAGCACTAGAGAAGCTCAGCCGTGGTACATAAAGTGACTGACTGGATAAGCGATTTCTGCATGGATCAACAACTTGTTCCCATACACGTTCATTGTATCCTTGAATATTCTGTTTTTGTTTTTTGTTTTTTTCTAAACAACACCCAGGCTTTTTATAAAATATAAAATAAAATATAAAGCTGTGTGTAAATATGTTAACCTCTATTGATAGGAATAAAATATACAGTCCTGATTTAATCACCTGCTTGAACTCTGTACAGACAATGAGCAAGCAATTGTAAATGTGTTTGATTAAAAAACATTTTTGTTGGTTTTAGAAACTCTATTTCTACTAAACTGTAGCTTCTGCATTTCCCACCCTAGTCTTATACTCGAGTCAGTACGTTTTCCCAGTTTTTTTGGGTAAAATTAGGGGTCTCGACTTATATTTGGGTCGACTTGTACTTGAGTATATACGGTACTTTCACAGTAGATTTGTTTATACCTGCATGTTGGGCGCTCCACAAGTGATCTTAACCCCTTAAGGACAGAGCTTCAAAAGCTTGTCTTTCACTTAATGACAACAGCATTTTTTTCATTTTTTGCTGTTTGCATTCAACTGCAATTTGCATTTTACTAATTTGTTGCACCAACACATATTATACATCGTTTTTTTAAAGGACAGAAGGGGCTTTAATTTGATGTAACACACATATATATATAAATGCTTATTTATTATAAAAAAATACAGAAAAATGTAAAATAAAAAATGAAAATTTTGTTGTTTTTTTTTACAGTTTTTGCAATAATAATGTGTGCATAATTAGTGCAGGTTAAGAAAATTAATTAAAAATAAATTAATTTAGCTGTTCTGATTTACAGAATATATAATGTGTCTGGGATTTTAAGTTTTTTTTTTTTTGGGTAGTTACAGGTCACAAAGCACAAGGAGTAAAATAGACTTTTAATGTGGAGCGATTTTAGAATTTGGTATGTTTGTCTTGTAAGCTTAATAGCCATAAAAGAAAACAAAATTGCCACACAAAAGTATATATATTTATATAAAGTAGACATCACGGGCTATTTACCTAAGGTTGTTTTGACACTTTCTATGTAGCCATTTCACCGCCAACCTCTGCTAAATATTGGAGTAAAATTTTGTTTTTTTTGGTTTTTGGCACACAAACTTATAACAAAGAAATTCTCGTGTATATTTTGTAAAGTTGGTGTGTGCTATTCCTGTACAAAGTTTTATTTTGTGTTCAGTTACATCTGCTGAGTAAAATGACACCCCCATTGTATGTCTTTGGCACTATTTCATGAAGTTACAGTGCCATACAGGATACTTGTCCTTTTCAGTATTCACAGTAGAATTTTGAGAGATGGATTTAATGAGCCTTAGCTTCCATTTGGGGTATAACAGTTTGACTGTTCAAAAACCCCCCACAAAAGCCTACCATTTGTAAAAGTAGACACTCCAGGGTATCTCATAAGGTGCATATTGTGTCTTAACATGCCCCCATTTTTTTCACCAATATATGCCAAAGTATGTGGTAAAAAATAATTTTGTGCATTTTTTACATATGGATTGCATTTTTGCTGGGCGTTTTGTATATTTCATATGTGCCACTAAGTTCAAACCTCCCAAATTATGCTCAGCTAAGTCTTCTGAGTAAAAAGACACCCCCAATGAATGTCTTTGGCACTATTTCGTGAAGCTACAGTGCCATATAGGAGACCAAGCCATATCCGTTTTTACCAGACTTTGAATTTTGACGCTGGGCCTATGTGCAATTTCCAAGCATGTTCGCAGGTTTTAAATTCAAACTACCCCACAAAGGCCTACCATTTCTTAAAGTAGACACCCCAGGGTGTTTCAAAAGGTATATTTTGAACCTTAGCGTGGGATCATTTTTCCGCTAGCTTGTACCAGATGTAGTGGTAATAAGCGTTTTTTTCTGCCTTTTTGACATACAAAGTGAGGTGCACAGTATATTTTGCAAACCTTATGTGTGCTATGACTGTATAATACTTAATATGTTGCTCAGCTATGTCGGATGAGTACAGCAATACCCCCGTATGTACCTTTGCCAGGTATGTGTGGACATCGGAGGGGCACATTTGGGACACAGCCATTCCAGTTTTTTCAAACTTTGAATTTTTATGCTGTGCCTATGTCCCATTTTAGAGTATTTTACCAGGCTATATAATCCAAATACCCCATAAGGCCATACCATTTCTTAAAGAAGACATCCCAGGGTTTTTCAAAAGGCATATTTTGAACCTTAGCGTGGGATCATTTTTCCGCTAGCTTGTACCAAGTGTAGTGGTAATAAGCATTTTTTCTGCCTTTTTGACATACAAAGTGAGTTTGCGCAGCATATTTTGCAAACCTTATGTGTGCTATTACTGTATAATACTTCATATGTTGCTCAACTATGTCGGCTGAGTACAGCAATACCAACGTATGTACCTTTGCCAGGTATATGTGGATGTTGAAGGGGCGCATTTGAGACGCAGCCATTCAGTTTTTTTCTTACTTTGAAGTTTTACGCTGTGTCCATGTTCCAATTTGGAGTAGTTTAGACGGTTGGTTATTGAAACTTCCCCACAAACACATACTATTTATTAAAGAATACACTCTGGGGTAATTCAAAATGCATATTTTGAACCTTGGCGTGGGATAATTTTTTCTCTAGTTTGTTGCAGGTATAGTGGTAATGAGCGTTTTTAAAATGTATTTTTTTTAACTTATTTAACTTTTTTACTTTTAAAAACTAGTTTTTAAACTTTTGTTTTGCTTATTAATTTTTTTTTAAACTTTCCTAAACTTTCTTAAAACTTTCTTACACATTTACCATTTTTCTAAGCTTTTTTTTTTTTACCGTTAACCCCTAACTAGCAGTAAGCAGCACTAACAGTAAATTTCCCATTTTCCCATAATAATAGTAACCACTACTTGCATTAACATATCAGTTGGTTATAAGAAACCTTAATAATATCCACAATTGATATTGGTCAATAAATATTCTTCCATATATCTACCTTTAAAAGGGGATGTAGAGGAGGGAGAGGAATACAGAAGAGAAAAGAGAACCAAATGGTAAAAGCAGTGGGAATTTGACAAATATTTCTTTAACATTAGATCAAACAAAAGTCATAAATAAAGGCCTGAAATATGCACCAGCTATTAAGTCGGATCCCTTTAAAAACTTTTTAGATGTCCAAAAATGTATGAGAACATTAAACCTAAAACGCTTTTTCATGAATAATACTTTTCAAATGAAAAAGAGTGATAGTGAGGATTATTTGAAACATATGGCTTTAAAACAAAAATCAACATTTTGTCCCCCTAAGCCAATGAGCGCTCAGATGAATGCTTTTAATTTGGCAGATTTGAATGATTTAGAGAATATTCCTAAAAAAATCCCTAACAGATATCACAATATAACCATAAAAGAAAAACGGGCATTAAACGAACTAAGCCAAAATGAGAACATAGTAATTAAACCCGCCGACAAGGGCGGGAGAATTGTGATAATGACTATAGAATACTATGAAAAGGAATGCTTAAGAATTTTGAAAGATGATACAACTTACC
This sequence comes from Pelobates cultripes, assembly GCA_933207985.1. Lineage (NCBI taxonomy): Eukaryota > Metazoa > Chordata > Amphibia > Anura > Pelobatidae > Pelobates > Pelobates cultripes. The sequence goes on from OW240915.1 coordinate 115,795,642, forward strand.
TAGCATTAAACAAGAATCCAACCTTAGAGTTTCAAATTAGTTTAATTATTGTTTTGGACAAGGGAAGGTCATTGGGAATTTTGAACAAAAAAGAATGATTTTGTTTTAAATTTGCACCCCAGAAAACCGTTTTTTAAATTTTCTTCCCAAGATCCATAAAAATCTATTAGAACCCCCAGGAAGACCTATTATTTCGGGGCTAGGGTCTTTAACCTCAAACCTATCCCAATACATTGATACATTATTACAACCTTTTGTCAAATGTAGAAAATCATATCTAAGAGACAGTAGTGAATTACTTAAGCTAATGGAAGGTATAACATGGAAAGAAAACTATTGTCTGGTCACTTGTGACATTACGTCAATTTATACAGTGATCCAACACTGAATGGGGTTGAAAGCTATCAGACATAGTTACATAGTTACATAGCTGAAAAGAGACTTGCGTCCATCAAGTTCAGCCTACCTCACATTTGTTTTTTGCTGTTGATCCAAAAGAAGGCAAAAAAACCCAGTTTGAAGCACAATTTTGCAACAAGCTAGGAAAAAAATTCCTTCTTGACCCCAGAATGGCAGTCAGATTTATCCTTGGATCAAGCAGTTATTACCCTACATTGAAAGATTATATCCTTGAACATGGACATAATTTGTATAGGGATCATAATCTACATATGGAACAGGTGGAATTCATAGTAGAATGTATAAGTTTTATCCTTAGCCATACTTTTTTCTGGCATGGAAATGAGGTTTACCTACAGGGGACAGGTACGGCTATGGGGACTATGTTCGCACCCAGTAATGCAAACATCTTTATGTCCTATTGGGAAAATCTATTTGTTTGGAAAAACATCCATGAATTGCGAACCTAGTCCTCTGTAAGCGTTACATTGATGATTGCTTCTTCATATGGGAAGGGGAGGAGCAAGAACTGTTGCATTTTTTGGAATACATGAACAACAATAGTTTTAACTTATCCTTTACATCCCAACATTGTCAAAATAAGGTTGAATTTTTAGATCTAGTCTTGTATGCGGAGGAGGGAATGTTGAAATCTAAAACTTTTTTCAAAATGGTCGATGTAAACTGCTTCATCATGAGCTCTAGTTGCCATTACCCACCATGGCTCACAATACCATATGGGCAATTTCAACGACTCAAAATAAATTGTACAGAACCTATGGTATACGAACAACAATTAGAAAAAGTGAAACAACAGTTTGGAGAGAAAAAGTATAATTTAGACCAAATAGAGAATTCTATTTTAAGGGTACATACTCTAGACAGAAATCGACTTCTAAATCCATCTCAAAATATAGTTCCAGAAGGGAATTCATTTAATTGTCCCATTATTTTTAATTATAGTAGTCAATCGAAATATTTAAAGGAAAGTATAAATCACTATTTGCATCTTTTGAAACAGGATCCCCATTTATCGACATTTTTACCCAATAAACAGAGAATAGTTTTCAGAGGTGTCCCTACAATTAAAACTAAACTAGTCCACAGTTTCAGACCACCAAAACCAGAGACTCATGTTTTAAATTCACAGAAGAGTTTTTTTAAGTGTGGTAGTTGTAGTAAATGCAAAGTAACAGGCCCTCACTATGGAAGAATTCCCAGTTTTTATTCTTTTGTTATAAAGGAGAAATTCGATATAAATGAATGCATTACATGTCATTCAAAACAAATTATTTACCTACTAAGTTGCCCCTGTGGGATTCAATATGTGGGGCAAACAAAAAGAATGTTAAAGGTGAGGTTAAATGAACATGTATATAACATAAAAAGAGGTTTCGAAAAACATTCTGTATCAAAACATTTTTTAGACCATCATGCAAGCAACCCAGGGTGCTTGAGCTACTGTGGGATTGAAAGGGTTACTGTCCCATGGAGAAGGGGATAACTGGGTAAAAACTACTATACCAAGAAATGGTATGGATTTTTAAGCTAAAATCTCTGATGCCTGCAGGGATGAATGCTGAGTTTGAATTGGCAGGCATCCTATGATGAAGAGGAATAAATGCTATCTATTCTTTAACACCATATGCCAACTATACTACAATCCCTTTCAATAATACATTGAGTTGGGATATATATATATACACATGGACTATACCTTTATTTATATAAATAAAGTTTTGTGTGTGCATATGGTTATATAGGAACAGAATCTTTATATTATATTATAAATTTTTCGCTAAGTCTACCTGTACACTGATATTAAGTTTTTATACAAATAAGTTTTTTTACATAAATAATGTTGTCTATATATGTTTATACATATGAAGTACTTTTATATATATTTTGTTTCTCATGTTAAATCTTTTTTATAGATTTGAAAATGTTATGTGACATATGATGAAAATATGAGCACTTTTCCTGGAAAGGAAAAAACTTTTATCATAACCTGGCACTTTAAAATTAGACTGATGCAAATGTATATAAGACCAATCTATGTGGCCGCGCGCTATCTTGAAAAGGCCCGGGTTATTAGGGCTTCTGTTCTGGAAGGGTGAACACGGTGTGACTACCGATACCGGCTCTGATACCTGGCGTCTCTCCAAGAGAAGCAGTCAGCTGCACAGCAGAGAGATTCAAGTATGACCGATGAGATCAGAAGGACGGGCGGTAACATCTATTACACTTGTAAAAACCCATGCTTATACGTGGTGTCTTGGAAACAAGTACCGCCATTGTCTATGTAAGGGTTCCTTTTGGGGGCGAGGGTTTTTTTAATAATTAAAACAGTGTTGTACTATGAGCATTTCTTTTGTATCTTTTTAAGGTGCTTCTTGTGGAGGTATACACTGTATCTCAAGCCTGTGGAGTCTACTTATATGGCAAGATTAACTCCTCCAATACCAAAGGACTTTGAGACATTATTATACATTCTTTTGTGGAAGAATATTTATTGACCAATATCAATTGTGGATATTATTAAGGTTTCTTACCTACTGATATTTTAATGCAAGAAGTGGTTACTATTATTTTTTCTTCCTTAAGATCACTTGTGGAGTGCCCAGCATACAATTGTGGGCTTCTCCTATATAGCGCTAACATGATTATTAGTATATTGTATGTGTTGAAATTGTTAGGAAGTTTCTAGTGTGTTTTTAGCTGCTTTTATTAATTTGATACTGTTTATTAACTATATTGTTTAATTTTTACTTATTGATTGCACAATACAAAGATAAAACGCCGCCGGGCGTAATTGTACGCCCTCCGTTTTTTTCTTACTTACCCGGTCACCGGCGGTCCCACGCCGGCGATCGCGGTGGGGGGGACTCCCAGGGAGCCCCCCCGCGGCAGATCCTCCTCCTCCGGTGCCCCCCGGCCATGTGAGAGTGAGGTCCTTGAGAGGACCTCACAATCACATGGCCGGGTAGGCTGCCTCCTGCATTGCCAGCAGGGGGGCTGCCTGTAATGACAGGTGGTCCCCCTGCTGGCTGAAAATAAAAATAAAATTAAATTTATAAGTGTAAAAAAAAAATATACATATACATACACACACACACACACACACACACACACTGTCTAGGTGTATTTTACCATTAATATATATATCAAATTACACGTAGACTGATATTGATTAAATTTATATATAATATAACAAATTAAATATGTAAATACGTTAAAAAAATAAAATTAAAAAAAATAATTAAAAAATATCTAGATGTGTGTTTTTTCGTTCTAACTTTATTGTGATACACGTAGAACGAAATAATATATATATATATCTACATACATAAATATATACATATATATCACTATATATACATATATGTATATATATATAAATAAAAAATATTAAAAAAAATATATATATATATATATATATATACACATATAGATTCACATACGTATATATTTACATATATTAATTCTACATATATATTTATGTAATATTTTTACATAATTAGGTATCTTACTTAATTACAATTAGCGGGACCTGCCTGACAACCCATGCCGAAAGTAAAGGGAATTTAATTTGCTAGCACTATATTTAACCCTATAACTTTCCAAGACACCATAAAACCTGTACATGGGGGGTACTGTTCTACTCGGGAGACTTCGCTGAACACAAATATTAGTGTAATATGTATTACAACGATGATATCGCCAGTAAAAGTGACGTTTTTTGCATTTTTCATGCACAAACAGCACTTACGGCCGATATTATTGCTGCGATACTTTTTACTGTTTTGAAAACACAAATATTTGTGTTCAGCGAAGTCTCCTGAGTACAACAGTACCCCTCATGTACAGGATTTATGGTGTTTTCAAAAGTTACAGCGTCAAATATAAGGCTTGCGTTTCATTTTTTTCACATTAAAATTCGCCAGATTGGTTACGGTGCCTTTGAGACCCTATGGTAGCCCAAGAATGAAAATTACCCCTATGATGGCATACCAATTGCAATAGTAGACAACCCAAGGTATTGCAAACGGGGTATGTCCAGTCTTTTTTAGTAGCCACTTAGTCACATACACTGGCCAAAATTGGCGCTTTTTGCATTTTTCCCACACAAACAAATACTAACGCTAACTTTGGCCAGTGTTTGTGACCAAATGGCTACTAAAAAAGACTAGACATACCCCATTTGCAATACCTTGGGTTGTCTACTATTGCAAATGGTATGCCATTATGCTTTTAAATTTCATTCCTGGTCTACTATAAAGTCCCAAAGGCAACGTAACCAATCTGGCGAATTTCAATTTCAAATGTAACGTGCTATATTTGACCCTGTAACTTCCCAAAACACCATAAAACCTGTACACAGGGGGTACTATTTTACACGTGAGACTTTGCTGAATACAAATATGTGTATTTTATTGCAGTAAAAGCAAACAGTATTATGACATTGACAGTTAAAATGTCATGTAGACCCACTCATAGTACCGTTCTGGGAGAAAATAGCTGCCATGGTGGCCCTGTTCACGGACAATGTTCCACCCTTCCAGCCCGCCCCGTACCTCCTGCACCACACGACAACCCCCACACCACGCTACAAACGCTCCCTGACCATCCGCATTCTTAATGTCGCAAAACACCTAATACCTTTGTACTGGAAAAAAGACACAACCCCAACGCTTTCCCTGTGGTTTACTAGAATGGAGGAGTTACGAGTAACAGAGGAAATCTGGTACTCAACCCAAGACTGAATGCAGACATACCTAGACACATGGACACCTTGGCTGGCATGGGTGGGAACGGAGGTATTTCGAACTGTGCATTTGACCATGGGGGGAGGAACGGACGACCCCCAGGAGGAGACACCAGGAGCCTAACGGGATGACCCACACCTGGCCCAAGACGCAGTACCTCACCCTACCCCACCCACTGTCAGGTCCGGGAGGAGCACGGGTTCGGGAGCGCGGGGGGTGTGCTGGGGGGGTATGATACCTGTCGGGGTGCGGCCACCTGCAGTGCCCAAAACGGCCTATGGCCCCGCGGGTACTGGGGGTGGAAGAGCTCCAGTTCCGCGAGTTACAAACTTTATTAGTTTAGAAGGAAACACAGGATGCCCCTTAGGTTATTCCCATCAACACCATGTATAACGCTGGGCAGAGCCGAATTTTACCAGAGTAGGGGGTCAACACCCCACTATACCACCATCCTGGACCCTAGACACGGGGTCGCAAGGAGGCTGGGAGCCCTGATGGGACCCTACACAGTAAGTGCCCCACATGTCCTATGAATGCATGGTGGCTACAGGGTGGGCACGGAGGACTAGACGAAAATTGGCGGGACATACAAAACTACCCAATGTAGAAAAGGTACACGTCAGATATAACAAAGTACTATTCGTAACTACGCACACACCACTTACTCAAGAAAGCAACCTGCGAGTCGTCATGTAGAACTAAAGAAATAAAAAAAAAATCTTATTTTCTCCCATTTTTTTTTCATATTAAATTATGTTTCATATCTAAATATTTGATATTAAATGAAAGCCCTGTTTCCCCTGAATAAAATGATATATAATAAGGGTGGGTGCATTTAATATGAAAGAGGTGAATTACGGTTGGACAGACATGTAGCGCAAATGCCAGGTTTTGTTTACATTTTGTTTCGTTCACAACGTGTACATTTGGCTCAGTCCTTAAGGGGTTAAAATATCAGGTTATAAGAAACCTTAATAATATCTACAATTGTTTACAACTGCATTCAATCAACTTCAATGGCAGCTATAATCCAAAAACACAGTTTGAGAATCCTGTGAATTGTCAAAAGCATAATTACTTCTGTGACAAATGCTCCTTACCCTGGACATTTGCCACGCCTGCTAGCTAGCCTCCTGCCCCAGGACTATGGGCCAAATTCCAAGACCCTGTTCGGGAGTTAAATCTCCCCAACCGCCATTAGTAGCTTGCCCCGAGTGTCCCTGGTTCGGCACTTTCCCTTCATGCGAATGGAACCGAACGCTAGCTCTCTGGTGGCCGTTCGTGGGAACCAAACCCATGAATAGTCCCAGCAGTACTTAGCCATGACCGCTATGGAACTAATTTCGGCATGACGACTTCATGGGACACCTCAGCGGGACTTAACCGTGAATGTTATGGAACTGTTTTCGTCAGGAGATGGCTGTGTGGATCCCGGAGAATTTGTTTCGCGATTCTAAACCACTTTGAAATCCGCCAAGAGAGCGCTTTTTGGAGAGAAGGTGCCTGAGCCTAAGGGGAACAAACACTACATAGGAGCCAGCCAGAGCACCCCATATTGCGGCTGCAGGAGCTCCCAAAAGTTGACCTGCAAAAGCTTTGATTGAGATGCTACTAAGCCTTTTGATGTCCATGATAGGTTCCTTGTTTTGAGTTGTAACTGTAGTCTTTTTTTATTCTATTTCTATTGGCAATTAGAATAATAATACAGAATTAAAGGTATTTTTCAGAAAATACTACATCCAACTTTCATACCAACTAATATGATATTACATGGGTCAATATACAAAAAAGTGATTTCAGGTTGTTTACAGTATTATTGAATGTATAGATTACACAATGCATACGCAAGAAAAACAAATTTAATGTTACCAATGAATAAATATATGAATTGTTGGTACCGATTAATTTTTTTATGAAGAACAATCATGGCGATACTTTAAAGATTATATTAAATTATTATCAAATATAAAATAACTTCTATGTAGGATTCCAGAAGGGTGACATTAAAAAAGGGAAATATACAGGTTATTATATGATTTGATGTAGCCAAGGACTTTGGTGAATGCATTCTAGTAGACAAGTATATCAACATATCATCTCAATGTCATGCAACTGGCAGGGACATCTCAGCATCTTTCCCTATTTTTAAATGAATAGAAACAGAGATGCATTATGTGGATTGCCACATGTAGTGTTTCGCTCTGTATTTACAACCCTGCTGTATATCATCTCTATGTAAGTATTGTGGTGCATTTAAAGCATTTATGTTATTTAGACCCATAAGCATAGTGTAAAACATTGCTTGAATTGATTTAGTAACTTAAAGGGATGCTATAGGCACCAAAACAGCCTTAGCTTAATAGAGCATTTTGGATGTATAGATCATGCTCTCCCAGTCTCACTGCTTAAATCACCTCTGTTTCTGCTCATACAGCCCTAGCCACAGCTCCCCTCAAAATGAAAAAAATAGCTTCATTTTCAGTCAGAAGTTACCTTGCTTTAGAAGTTTTTTCCTACCTCCTGCTATGTAAATTGAACTTTAATCACACACAGGAGGCTACTGCAGGGTCCAGGAGGCTAATAACAGAACAGGAGATAAGAAATGCTAGGTTAAACAGACTGTGTAATACAGGAATCTAAAATATCTAGATACCTTTCCAGGAAGTTTTTAGAAAGTCACATGCATGGAGGAGTAACTAGGGCTGAATTAAGTGATTTACCTCCTAGATCGCAAATAATTGAACAGTGAGACCGAAGAGGCATGCTCTATATACCAAAACTGCTTCATTAAGCTGAAGTTATTGTGGTGCCTGTAGTGTTCCTTTAACCTAAATATGCAATATCAGCAACATAGGTATAGCTTTAGAAATGGTATAGATCAGATCAGGGATTCCCAATTAATTATTAATTTTTCCCGTGGAACCTTTGACATAATGCTCTAACAACGTGGAACCCCCAAAAATCTTTGGCGCCGTAGCACAGATAGTAAATAGATAGTAGTACTTAGGAGCAGGTTGGCTTTTGTGTGTACAGTTGGTGTTTGTAAATAATGTTAGTGTTTTTATACAGGGGTGTGTTTGTATGCAATGTTTGCATTTGCATGCAGGGGTGTGCTTGGATGCAGTGGTGTATCCTGGTTTTGTGCTCTCTGATGACACGATGTAGAAGTGGATAAAATAAAATAAAACTATACTCACAAGTGGAGTGCAGGCCTAGCTGCACTCTGATGATAGCATTGGTGGTATGATCCCCACCTCAGGATAGGTATTGAGAAATAAGTAAAATGCCAGGAAAAAGTAATAATAAAAAAAAATTGTGTGAAAGGATAATAACACAAAATTATTTATTATATAAAATACACAATATTATAAAAAGATACAAAAAGATATGGAAGGGCTGCGCCAAAGAAAAATTTATTGAGAAAAATTACTCACCAACCCGCCTCAACACCACTATAAATACCATTACCAAAAAAGATAGAGCAGACCTCCTAACTTACAATACCCAACCCACCACCAACACCATGCCCCTTGTTATTTTCAATTTTAATAACAAAAGTGGCCATGTCAAAAAAATTATCAAAAAACATTGGCACCTCTTAAAAGAAGACGAAATACTTAAAAATATTATACCTGACAAGCCTAGTGTTGTCTTTAGAGGTGCCCCAAACTTCAAATCCATTTTAACCACCAATTTTACAAAAGAAACCAAACCTACTTTCAATTCTTTTATGCCCAATGCCAGTGGCTTTTATAAATGTAAAAGATGCATTGTATGCAAAAACACAGACCCCTCCGTCCCTTCCAAAACCACCAGTTTTAAATCTATCACCAACAAAACCTATAAAATTAAAGATTTTATCAGTTGCGATACCAAAAATGTCATCTACTTGTTGGAGTGCCCTTGTGGTCTCCAGTATGTAGGGATGACCACAAGAAGTCTTAAAGTGAGACTGAGTGAACACTGTAGAAATATCAAAAAGGCTACCTGAATCACTCAGTCTCCAAACACTTTTGTACACATAATAACGACATAAGACACCTTAAATGCATCGGCATAAAAAAATGTATAATACCATGGAGAGGTGGTAACATTAAGAACATATTAGGTAAAGCTGAGATGGAATGGGTTTTTAATCTAAAAACTCTTACCCCATCTGGTTTAAATGTTGATTTTGACCTGTTTAATTTTATTTAAATTCCTATATACAACCCTTATCTACATGCTTTTATTCTTTATGTCTGGACCTAACCAACCCTCATAATAATAATCTTTTCATTTTTAATTTAACATTTTTCATCTATGCCTTTCCATTTATGTATCTTGTATTCTGTGTTATCTTTTATTTAATTTTATTTTTATATTTTTATTTTATCTATTATTTTCATTTAACATCTGTAATATATTATTACTCTGGGGTATAATATAACCCCTATTTAAATCATTATGTTTGGGATTATATTACCCCCTTTTCATGCATACTCCATTTACATATATCTCTGTATCTCTGTACCTTTAAACCATCTACTTATGTGTTTTTTTTTCTTTTTTCTTTTTTTTTTAACTTTAATCAAACAGCTTTTTTTTTTAACTTTAATCAAACAGCTTTTTTTAACTTTAATCAAACAACTTTTTTTTTTCTCTTTAAAAAACAACTTTCTCACACTCGTTCTCACATTTAAATAATTTAAATGAACTCATCACCTTTATAACATCACTCCCATACTCTTGAATAATAATTTTGAAAAGTGATTTTAAAAATTGTCTCTGATTGGCCAATTACACTTTTGGCGCAATTTTCAAATTAACATAGCCCTATTTAAACAACCCCTGCCAGGTTACTACTTTTATCCCATTCTGAAGAAGCCACTTATGGTGAAACGCGTTTATGGTTATTAATTCTGTATTTTACTGTGTATTTTAGATCAATAAAAGTTTTTTGGCTACTTTATTGTACCAATCCTCTTTTTATTGCACTCTTTATGCACTTTAAACAACTTTTATTTTACCTATTCCTGGCATTTTAACCTTTCCTGGTTACTTTTACTTCCAGTGGCAATTTTAAAGTTCCAGTACTCCAAGGTGGGGATCATACCACCAGCGCCTATCCATAGAGCAGTACCTCTGCTCTATCTTTGTGAGTATTATTTTATTTTCTCTACTACTCTCTTAACCTATCACAATTGAGAGCACTATTGCTGCTTTTTATTCTTCTATATTGGAGCCTTGGATCACCAGACGGTGCTGACGGACGTATCGCTGCTACATATCCTATAAGTGGGGATTATACCGCTGTACGCTATCCACACCAGAGCTGGCCATAGCTCCCTCAAATGTGAGTTTTTTTACCTCCTCTTATCTTCACATTGAACCACATCAAAATTGAGAGCACTACTGTTGCTTTCTGTCTTTCTTTTCCGAGTTCTGGACTACCAGACGGTGTTGACGGAGACCCCCTCCCTACATATCCCATAAGCGGGGATTATACCGCTGTACGCAATCCACACCAGAGCTGGCCATAGCTCTCTTGAATGTGAGTTCTTTACTTTTTGTTACCTATCACACTCTGAACTTTCATACTATACCATTAGTCGCCTCTACCTCTTTTGTATTTACATATACGGAATGGTCTACACTAGACTCATCCACAGAGGAACTCTATCAAGTATCCTAGACCATCTATTGGCACCCCAGCAATACTTTACTGGACTATCTACCCTTATTTGGCGCAGCCCTTCCATATATTTTTGTATCTATCCACCGAAGGACCCGAGGGGTTTTCCTTCATTTGGGTTGCTGCCTACCTTGACTAATTTTGTGATTACTAGCACTGAATTCTTTTTGTGTTTAACAATATTATAAAACCAATAACGCGTTTCGCCACTAGGGCTTTATCAAATTGGAATAACATTAAAACCTGGCAATTGAAGAGTATATATAGGTACATAAGTCATTTAAAAATGGCGCCAAAATGACATCATCAGTCAATAGCCAATCAGAGCAATTCATTGCACATAATAAAAATACAATTTACAATTGAAAAAAGAAAATAGAAAGAAAAGTATTTGTAATATAAATGCTAACTGCCACACTCATTTAAAGTAAAGATTGGTGAAAAACGAAGTTTCTAACAATAAATATAAGGATATGAAATAATAGTGCGTCACGTGACTCGCACAGCACTATGGGGAATGTAGAGCGCGAGTCACGTGACCGGCGCCAACATAGACATGCTGGGACTGGAAGTAGTAAGGGGCTTGGCAGCCTGGGAGATGTAGTTGTGCGGCCGTCCTGTAGCCGTACGGCACACATGTAATAGGGGGCGGGTTTGAGATGCGTCACATGACCCGCGGCATGTAGGGAAGTGTAGTACGCGGGCCACGTGATCAGCATCAATAGTAGAATTATGGCGGTGCATGGCCGCATGGGAAATATAGTCATAAGAAGTGTGGACGCCATTTTTGTAGGCAATATCTGGGAAAAAATATATAATATTAATAAATATATCAGCATATAAGCTGATAAAAGGAACAGAAACAACTAAATGGTGGTGGGTTTTACCAGCAACTAAGTTAATTTTTATATGTTAAGGGGCTGTGTGGGAAAACATAGGTAAGGGAAGCCATATTGGTTGTGGGCATATATATGAAAAAAGGTTAAAATACATATAAATTTCAAAATAAAATATATAAATAACATATAGAAACATTGCAAATATTCAAGTACATAACTTTGTACAGATGTTAATTAAAGACATTAATATAGCACATATTTGTAAAAATGCGGTCAGGTTGGGGGCATCCTAGACTATAATGCCGTAGGTAACAACTATGAATAGGATAGCCTCAACATGACAGCAAAAAACAGTACATAAACTAAATCCAGAAATGCGTAAAATAAATAAAATGGTTAAAAACAATGGAACAATTAAAACAAAGGTATTATAAAAAGTTGAATAAATCAAAATCTACATTTAAGCCTTGGGGGGCTAGGGTCTGTAAATTGAATACCCACTCCATTTCGGATCTTCCTAAAATGTTTTTTATATTACCACCTCTCCAGGGGACCTTACATTTTTTAATTCCAAGACATTTGAGAAATTTAGGATCTCGATTATGTTTAACAAAATGCTTAGATACGGAATGACTTGGGTACCCATTTTTTATGTTTCTGCAGTGTTCTGCTAATCTTGTTTTTAGGCACCTGTTGGTCATACCTAGATATTGGAGGCCACAAGGGCTCTCCAATAAGTAGATAACATTAGTAGTATTACATCCGATAAAATCTCTTATGGTATAGCTCTTTTTTTTTTTATTTTTTTTTTTATTTATAGTTTTGAACCGGTGCATGTTACATCAGGTATCTCTTTGACATTTGTTATGGTTGCTATCACATAGTATGTCACATATGCAGTTGTTTGTCATAGTAATTGCATACAGAATTCGTCAAAACAGTTTCCATTGTAAACAGCTACAGTGCATGACCTTACGTGGCCCTACCTCGAGTAGGATGTCAGTTTGTTGAAACCGGTGCACCTTTTTTTCTGAATATATGTATCATAACATAATAAGTATAGTAGTAACATAATAATGTAACATAATGGGGGTAGAGAGGGGGTAAGGTAAGGAGGGGGGAAGGAAGGGGGTGTTGTCAAGGTATTCAGTTACTCATTGCCTATGCTAGTCAACTTCTATGTGTGTATTGCTGTAGGAGTTATCTCACGATTACACTCATGTTTATTACTGTTTGGGGGTGACTCGACTATGTATGTATCCCACATCTCCCAGGCCGCTACCCCAAATTTTTTTGCAGGTCTCGTTTTCCTGGCCATGGTTTCATACCGTTTGGTTCATTCTATGATTTGAATGCATGCTGACAGTTGCGGGGTGTGTACCGACAACCAGTTCCTACCTATTAGTTGTAGTGCCGCTATCAGGATATGGTACGTGAGATATTTAACAGATTTTACTATGTTGGGAGGGAACAGTTGTAGTAGGTATAGTTCAGGCTGAGGCGGCATAACTACCTTTGTGGTGGTTTTTATCAGTTTGGAGATTTGTGCCGAAAATGGTCCAATTTTTGGGCATGACCACCAGATGTGGTATGTGGTTCCTGGTTGGTCCATGCATCTCCAGCATTTACCTGTGGATTGGGTGTTTATGTGTTTTAACTTGGTTGGGACAATGTGCCATCGATATAGTATCTTCCTGGATATTTCTACGTGTGAGGCACACATCGTTAAATTTTTATTAGCTGAGAATATGTGGAGCCACTGTGTGTCGGTTAGTTTCATATTTAGGTCTAGTTCCCAGGCTGCGATAAACGAGTGTTTTGTGAGATATGCCTTGCGGATGATTTCGTGGTATAATTGAGACATAGGTTTGGTTGGCGGTTTGGTTTGCCGACACATTTGTTCAGCAGTGGACAGTTGCATGGATTGTTCGGGTTGGGCCTTTGGGGGACGGTATTTGTGGAACCATGATTTTATCTGCATGTGAGAAAAAAGTAGGGACTGCGGTACTTGATATTCGGTTTGTAGGCGCTCAAACGAGATCAGGTTGCCTTTATCGAGTAACTGGTGGAGGTATGTCACGCCATGGGAGGTCCACATTTTTGCATTAAAGTAGGGTATGAGTGTTGTGAGGGCCTGTAGCTTCATAGCCGGCGACGGGTGCGCTGACGGCCAGGATTTGGTTTGGTGTTTATCCCATATGGACAAGGATAACCTAGTTGTTGGTAGCATAGTTTTGTATTTGGGTCTGTGGGAGTGCGGTATCCATGCCAGTGTGGTTATATCGTGTCCTTCTGTGTAAGTGGACTCAATGACGAGCCATTCTGGCCGGGGGTCCTGATGGAATGCTGTGATTAGTGGGCTGAGAATTGATGCCGAGTAATAAGCGTTTAGGTGTGGGATCCCCAGACCCCCTTGCCTGAAGGGTTTGTGTAGCGCGGATGCCGCCACCCTCGCTTTTTTCTTGTTCCATATGAATGTGTTTAGGAGGGTCTGTGTTTCCCGGAGGAAAGTGTGTGGGAGTTGGATGTGTAACGTACGGAATAAGTACTGGAGTTTGGGTAAAAGTATAATTTTTGTCGCTGCAATTCGTCCCAGCCAGGAGACATACTTGCCTGTCCATCCCGTGATTTGACCTTTCAGTTTGTTCACTAGTTTGGTGTAGTTTGCCTGAAGCATGGCATGCGATGTGGCTGTAAATGCAACTCCTAAAAAAGTGAGATGGTCTGTTCGCCAGTCGTATGCGTGGGCCTTTTTTAATTCTTGCAAAGTGCGGGATGATATGTGCATCCCCATTGCTTGCGTTTTGGAAATATTAAGTTTGTAGTATGAGCATGCACTGTAATCGGCTAGGATGTCATGTAGATGTGGGAGTGATGTATGTGGTGATTCTATGGATAGCATGATATCATCTGCGAACATTGTGAGTTTATGTTCCACGGGGCCTATTTGTATACCTTTGACATTGTGACTCATTCTTATATGTTGCGCTAATGGTTCCAAGATCAGGATGTACAGCAACGGGGATAGCGGGCATCCCTGGCGTGATCCGTTTGTAATACTAATTTTTTTTTATATAAATCCACTATTGGCTACATGAGCCGATGGTGTGGAGTATAGCGCTGTCAGTAGGGACATGAAGCCGGGAGGGAAACCGAATTTTGTTAGCGTAGCCTCAAGGAACCCCCAGTGCACCCTGTCAAACGCTTTCTCAGCATCCAACGAAAGGAACACACTGGGTCTCCCCGAGGCCCGCGTGCTTGACATCAGGTCTAGCAGTTTCCTGGTACCATCCGAGCCCTGCCTCCCCCTGACAAAACCTACTTGATTTGTGTGTATTACCGAAGGGATTATGGAAGCGAGTCTATTTGCATAAATTTTCGCTAGCAACTTCGTGTCAGTATTCAATAGTGAGATCGGTCTCAGGTTTTGGGGTTTGGTAGGTGGCTTCCCCAGCTTGGGCAACATTGCAATGTGGGCTATCAGCATTTCTGAAGGCATATAGCTTGTCATTATGATGGCGTTAAATGTTTTTTCTATTTGCAGGGCTAAGGTAGATTTGAAACATTTGTAATAAATGTTCGTGAAGCCGTCTGGGCCTGGTGTTTTCCCCTGTGGTAGGGCGTCGATAGTTTTTTCTATCTCAGTGGCGGTGATCGGTTGTTGGATCATTGCCTGTTGAGCTGGGCTAAGTGAGGGGAGATAGGCATGTGTTAGGAAGTTTTGTATTTCTTGAATTGTGGGTTGAAGTGTCTTAGTATCCTGTGCTAGATTGTAGAGTTTGTCGTAGAACTCTGCCATAGTGTCATTTATCTGCTGTGGGTTTGTAATTTTGGTGCCTGCAGGGTTAAATACGTGCGGTATTTTTGACCGGGTTTGGTGTTGCCTTAATAGGGAAGCCAGTGCCTTCCCCGCTTTAT
Source organism: Pelobates cultripes (assembly GCA_933207985.1). Lineage (NCBI taxonomy): Eukaryota > Metazoa > Chordata > Amphibia > Anura > Pelobatidae > Pelobates > Pelobates cultripes. The sequence goes on from OW240915.1 coordinate 115,811,238, forward strand.
TACCCTGAGAGTATTGCTTCAGTTTGAGTTTAGTCAGTGTATCTTTCTCAGCATCCAACAAAAGGAACACACTGGGTCTCCCCGAGGCCCGCGTGCTTGACATCAGGTCTAGCAGTTTCCTGGTACCATCCGAGCCCTGCCTCCCCCTGACAAAACCTACTTGATTTGTGTGTATTACCGAAGGGATTATGGAAGCGAGTCTATTTGCATAAATTTTCGCTAGCAACTTCGTGTCAGTATTCAATAGTGAGATCGGTCTCAGGTTTTGGGGTTTGGTAGGTGGCTTCCCCGGCTTGGGCAACATTGCAATGTGGGCTATCAGCATTTCTGAAGGCATATAGCTTGTCATTATGATGGCGTTAAATGTTTTTTCTATTTGCAGGGCTAAGGTAGATTTGAAACATTTGTAATAAATGTTCGTGAAGCCGTCTGGGCCTGGTGTTTTCCCCTGTGGTAGGGCGTCGATAGTTTTTTCTATCTCAGTGGCGGTGATCGGTTGTTGGATCATTGCCTGTTGAGCTGGGCTAAGTGAGGGGAGATAGGCATGTGTTAGGAAGTTTTGTATTTCTTGAATTGTGGGTTGATGTGTCTTAGTATCCTGTGCTAGATTGTAGAGTTTGTCGTAGAACTCTGCCATAGTGTCATTTATCTGCTGTGGGTTTGTAATTTTGGTACCTGCAGGGTTAAATACGTGCGGTATTTTTGACCGGGTTTGGTGTTGCCTTAATAGGGAAGCCAGTGCCTTCCCCGCTTTATTACCCTGAGAGTATTGCTTCAGTTTGAGTTTAGTCAGTGTATCTTTCTCAGCATCCAACGAAAGGAACACACTGGGTCTCCCCGAGGCCCGCGTGCTTGACATCAGGTCTAGCAGTTTCCTGGTACCATCCCAGCCCTGCCTCCCCCTGACAAAACCTACTTGATTTGTGTGTATTACCAAAGGGATTATGGAAGCGAGTCTATTTGCATAAATTTTCGCTAGCAACTTCGTGTCAGTATTCAATAGTGAGATCGGTCTCAGGTTTTGGGGTTTGGTAGGTGGCTTCCCCGGCTTGGGCAACATTGCAATGTGGGCTATCAGCATTTCTGAAGGCATATAGCTTGTCATTATGATGGCGTTAAATGTTTTTTCTATTTGCAGGGCTAAGGTAGATTTGAAACATTTGTAATAAATGTTCGTGAAGCCGTCTGGGCCTGGTGTTTTCCCCTGTGGTAGGGCGTCGATAGTTTTTTCTATCTCAGTGGCGGTGATCGGTTGTTGGATCATTGCCTGTTGAGCTGGGCTAAGTGAGGGGAGATAGGCATGTGTTAGGAAGTTTTGTATTTCTTGAATTGTGGGTTGATGTGTCTTAGTATCCTGTGCTAGATTGTAGAGTTTGTCGTAGAACTCTGCCATAGTGTCATTTATCTGCTGTGGGTTTGTAATTTTGGTGCCTGCAGGGTTAAATACGTGCGGTATTTTTGACCGGGTTTGGTGTTGCCTTAATAGGGAAGCCAGTGCCTTCCCCGCTTTATTACCCTGAGAGTATTGCTTCAGTTTGAGTTTAGTCAGTGTATCTGATATCCGTTGGAATAATATGTCGTTTATTGCTTTAGTAGTGTGGTATATTTCGTCCTGGCCTGCAGTAGACGGGGAAAGGAGGTGGGCATTTGTTTGGTCTCTGAGTTTTTTGAGGAGGGTGGTGTATTCATCTTGTGCTTTCCTTTTTAGGTATGCTGCCCGGCTAATGATTAGTCCCCGTATTACCGCTTTATGGGCGAGCCATACGTTTTGGGGTTGTGTTTGCAGCGTGTAGTTTGTGTCGAAATATAGTTTTATTTCCTTCTCTAATGTATTTTTGAAGGAGTCGTCAAACAGAAGGCTGTCATTCAATTTCCATGGGGAGGTTCCCCTGAAGGGAAACTTGTCTTGTAGTGTTAGGCGTACGGGTGCATGGTCTGACCATGTCAAGTCCCCTATCGTGCAGTCTATCAAGGATGTGAGGAGATGTGCAGCTATGAGGATGTGATCAATGCGTGAGCTTGTTTTATGGGCTCTTGAGTGGTGTGTGTATTCACGTACGTTTGGGTGAGTTGTGCGCCAGGAGTCATAGATATTGTATTCTAGCAGCAATTTTGTCATAGCTTTGCATTGGGGTTTGAGGGCGGCCTGCCTCCTGGTGTCACCAGGGACTGTCGTGTCTAAAGTTTGGTCGAATATATGATTCAGGTCTCCACACAAAATAAAATTTTGCAATTGTGGGCTAGGTATTTTGGAAAGGACTTTGTGTAAGAAATGTCTTTGGTTAGTGTTCGGGCTGTACACTGAAGCAATCGTGTAATTAATGTCGTTTATCGTGCAGTGAATGATGACATATCTGCCTTGGGAATCTTTTTTGACTTGAAGTAGTTGGAACGAGAGTGATTTGTGGATGAGTATGGAGGCGCCTTTGGACTTGGAGGAATGTGTGGAGTGGTATTGCGTGGGATATTCCTGTTGTGCAAACTTAGGAACTTTGGTATGTGTAAAGTGGGTTTCTTGCACACAGAGGACGTCTATTTTGTCTTTCCTGGCCATGTCTATCAGGACACGCCGTTTGTGCGGGGTGTTCAAGCCGCACGCGTTAATAGTGTGTATTCTCAGGTTGTAGTATTTGTTTGTTTATTTGGAGTACCCTTGTGGATCTATTCTCAAAGAGACTAATGTACCTCGAGCAGGGAGGGGACAACTTGGGTGTGTTAAAGAGAGGGTTGGAAGGAGAGGAATATATACATGTTCCCTGTAGCAGGGAATTGGTGCGGTGGGTGCGCACCATGGGGTACGGAAACATTTGTCTCCTGTGGTGTGGCGTGTGGGCTTGGTAGCCTTTGGGTTTGGACAGAACTTTTTTTTTTTTTTTGAATATGTGAGGACTGGGAAGGAAAACTTGGGTGTGGTTGCTGCATGAGTGGCTGCTGTACCGAGTACAGCGCAATGCTAATCATTCGCAAGAGTATGTGTGACAGGACGAGCTGTTGAGGCTCTTATCAGCATCTGAAAGGGCACCTGCATCCGTGCTGTATTTCAGGCTTCTCCGTTTCACTCCTGATCCTAAACCTTATCCGAGGGGTCTAAGGGTCACCTTTTTCCCCAGGGTTGGTGATTGTGTGCAGTCACGAGGGTCTATCAACAGTATCCCTTGTAACACCTCAACAATGGCTAGGGTTTGGTAAAGGGGTTTGCACAGTTACAAAAAAAACATAAGACGCATAACGAGACACATAAAATGGCCATTGGTATGGGCCACGAGGTACCCCGCGCGTCCCCCCCGTCCCTCCCCCCCTCGGAGGGGAATGACCGGGGGAAGGCGCCCGGGCCCACGCCGCCCACCCACATGAGCTCGGCCAATATCACAGCGAAACAACTAGCATGTATCTTGCTGGGTCCCCAACAACCCTGCATCTCCCCAATCTCCCAGCCATTACTGTCAATGTGGCAATGTGAGAGTTCACAGTTACTAGTATGCCATCTCAGGGGAAGTCCATCTCCTGGCATGTCCATATGTTCAGTGTTCAGTCAAGGAAGTATCCCCCCGTGGGTGAGTGGTTGAACTCTCCGGAGATGCCAAAATGTACAAGAGTGAGAGTTCCGCTGGGCCCTTCCAATGTCAGTATGCCTGTGGGAAATAAGTGTGTAGTGCACAATACTTGCGTGTCCCTCATACAGCTATCAGTGTGGTTTAATGCCTGTCCGGCGCTTTCTGCCAGTCTAGGCGTAATCTGCCCAGTGATGGAGCTTGCGCAGGTTCTAGTTGTGGGTTGATGCCCCACGACTTCAGCTGGTTGGCGCCATCTTCGGGGGTCAGGATAGCCTTGAGAGAGCCATTTCTGGTCACCAAGAGCTTCGTAGGATATCCCCACCTGTACCGCACTCCGTTGGTGCGAAGTGCCGCAGTAATGGGGGCGAAATCTTTCCTTCTTTGCAGGGTGATCGCTGAGATGTCTGGGAAGATTTGTACCATGGCGTAATCGTCTGGAGGCTTGGGTTTGCTCCTGCTGGCTCGGAGGACGTGCTCTTTAATGTGGTAATAATGGGCACGTAACAGAACATCTCTGGGTGAGGAATCTGACAGGTGGCGTGGACGCGGCACTCGATGAACCCTGTCGAGCAACAGCATATCGGACGGGATCTCGGGCACGTAAGCACTAAGCAGGCCTCGCACATATGCTTGCAGATCCGCTGGGAGCACTGTCTCAGGTACCCCCCGCAGCCGCAGGTTGTTTCGCCGAGACCTGTCCTCCATGTCCGCCAGTTTCGTTTCCGTGAGTAGTAGTTTGTCTTCCAATCGCTCCACGTGTGTTGCGAGATTGTTGTGGGCAGCCGCCATTTCGTCCATTTTTGTTTCCATGTGCGACGTTCTCTTGCCTATTTCTTGGACATCTTTACGAAGGGAGTCCATGGAATGCTGCCAGGACCCAATCAGTTTTTGGGACAGGGCTTCCAATGCTTGAGTTAGGTGGCTTTTTGTCAGGACATCCCCTGGTTCAGGTATGCTTTGCGAGGCACTTTCATCGTCGGTACCCTCGTCGCCATCTTGGGTAGACGGTAGTAGGCCCGAGTGTGATAGATGAGGTTTCTGTTGAAAGAGATTTAATTTTTCAGCTTTTGTCGAGTTCTTCTTGCTCTTGTGTTGCGACATCTTCTGTGTTGAAGTTTGTGATGCGTTCTGTGTGGTAGGATTGCAACGGATTTTCAGCCCGTTTGCCGGAGCTGAGGATTATGCGTCCATCTTGTCCGGCAGTCGGCCACGCCCCCCCTATGGTATAGCTCTTATTAGTTATATTAGATTTAAAACTGGTAACTTTTGAATGTGTAGATGGGTCGGTGTTTTTACACACAATGCAGCGTTTACATTTATAAAAACCTGTAGCTCCATCCAAAAAGGTATGATGGGTATTTTTGATTTCTCTAGTGTAATTATTAGTTAAAATAGATCTAAAATTTGGTGCACCTCTAAATCAATTTTGGGTTGTATTGGTAAAATCTCTTTAAGAGGGTCATCTTGTCTCAAAAGGTGCCAGTGTTTTTTGATTGTTTTTTTTAATAAAACCACTTTACAGAAGACAGAAGAGGATAAAGAGGTAGGTTAGCGCTAATAATATAGTGGATAGGCAGCGGCCTGACAGAGGTTAACCCTCTAACCCTCTATAATAAAAGTATACAACAAGAAAAAGGAAAGGCTGCGCCAAAAGGAATAATAAATAGTAAAATAATACACAAATTATAGGAATATAAAAGAATATATATATAAAAAAAAAAGTATTAC
>OW240915.1:115816619-115831144 GCA_933207985.1 Pelobates cultripes
CAGTAACTCCACAGTATGTCCCCAGATGGTTCTTAAAGGGCTAGCAGCAGCACAACACAAATCCATTATGCCCAAATCATGTCTTTAAAGGGCAATACATCCCAGGGGCCATAGTCACATGGCAGGAGGCTGGCAATCAGTCTTCTCCAATGCCCAGTGGCGAGGTCGGTTTCGCCACAGCCACCAGGTTTGCACACGTCTCAGGAGGGATTTTGTCCCACTCTTCTATGCATATCTTCTCCAAGTCACTAAGGTTTTGAGGCTGACGTTTGGGGATAGTGTTCTTAGGGCCATAGGCAGAATTCCTCCTCCTCCAAACATGGCAAGTTAAGTTGATGCCAAAGAGCTCAAATTTGGTCTCATCTGACCACAACACTTTTACCCAGTTCTCCTCTGAATCATTCATATGTTCACAAACTTCATATGGACCTGTACATGTGCTTTCTTGAGCGGGGGGACCTTGCAGGTGCTGCAGGATTTCAGTCCTCAGATCTGCCTTGAGATCATTAACAAGATCCTCCTGTGTAGTTCTGGGCTGATTCCTCACTGTTCTCATGATCATTGAAACTCCATAAGGTGAGATCTTGCATGGAGCACTAGACTGAGGGAGACTGACAGTTATTTTGTGTTTCTTCCATTTGCGAAAAATCACACCAACTGTTGTCACCTTCTCATCAAGCTGCTTGGCGATAGTCTAGTTGCCCATTCCAGCCTTGTTTAGCTCTACAATCTTGTCCCTGACATCCTTGGACAGCTCTTGTCTTGGCCATGGTGGAGAGTTTGGAATCTGATTGATTGTTTCTGTGGACAGGTGTCTTTTATACAGGTAACGAGCTGAGATTAGGAGCACTCCCTTTAAGAGAGTGCTCCTAATCTCAGCTTGTTACTTGTATAAAAGACACAAGGGAGCCAGAAATCTTGCTGATGGATGGGGGATCAAATACTTTTTTACTCATTGACATGCAAATCAATTTATAACTTTTTTGACATGCATTTTTCTGGATTTTTTTTGTTTTGTTATTCTGTCTCTTACAGTTAAAATACACCTACTATTAAAATTATCGACTGATCATTTCTTTGTCAGTGGAGAAACGTTCAAAACCAGCAAGGGATTAAATACTTTTTCCGTCACTGTATATGTATTATATATGTATATAATATATATATATATATATATATATATTTCTGCTTGGGGCATCCATCGTTAAGATTAACGTATACTTTGTAGTGACGTAACCTGTATAGAGGTAAAAATCGATTGATGTGTGCCAGAACCAACGTATGCGGTAGGCCGGAAAATAAAGTGGGCCAACTCAAGTAGAATAATAAAAACATAAAATTTAAAAAAAATTAATAAAGGGAGTGGAGGGGGGGCATGCGGATCGCTAGATCGCTAGGTCAATTATGGTAGGGCAGGTGGGAGTCCCTACCATAATTGACCTAGCCCCTCCCACAACTCAAGGCAATTCTTTACATATATATATATATATATATATATATATATATATATATATATATATATATGTACAGTATCTCACAAATGTGAGTACACCCCTCACATTTTTGTAAATATTTTATATCTTTTCATGTGACACTCAACTTCTTTTGTCGAAATTTACATTTAGGGGTGTACTCACTTTTGTTGCCAACGGTTTAGACATTAATGGCTGTGTGTTGAGTTATTTTGAGGGGACAGCAAATTTACACTGTTATAAAGGCTGCACACTTACTACTTTACATTGAAGCAGAGTGTAATTTCTTCAGTGTTGTCACATGAAAAGATATAATAAAATATTTACAAAAATGTGAGGGGTGTGCTCACTTTTGTAAGATACTGTATATAAAATTGTTTAATTATTTTATTATATATTATACATGTAGAATATATGTTTGATATGTTTATTAAAGCTTTTATTTAAATTTTATTTGCAACTTACAACTTACAGCCAGTCACCATGCAGGCAGCTCCATAGCCTCCCATTGAGGCATGTGATCATTGTGAGTTGCTGCAGGGGGACTGCCTGGGCTGTCAGGCAGAACCCCCTCACCCCCCCGACCAGGATCACCAAGGATTGACCAGCCTGATCAGCAGGCCAGGCGGGAGAAAAGCTGGGTGTGCTATGCCGTCCACTTGCTTATAGGCCTATATATACACCCTCCGTCCTTGTGTAGAATTGTAGGAAATTGTAAAGGGAATTAAAAATTTCAGGCCAAAATAAATTAACTGGGAACTCTGCCAGAACTACCGGCACTATACCAATGTGGCTGCACCAGGGCTCCCAGGCTTGTTGTCCCTCACACTTAGGGACACAGACACTGATGGGCATCTCTGATCAGGGGTCTGTTCGGGCACCATGACCATTTAACACTGTGACTTGGTCCTTGTCAAAATGGCAGTTTTGGAAGAAAGTGAGGTCAGGTCACTTCCTCCTGGGCTGGACTGAGAACGAAAAGCATTCTATACCAGCCTCATAATGCGTTGTGCCATCATAGTGTGCAAATATGGAAGCTGAAAATAACCTGAAAGCTGAAAACTATTACTCAACTGTGAAAGAAAGCACTTGTAGGGCTTCAAAATAAACAAAAGAGCAAATTTATTTTAAGCAGATGTACGTTTGCATATAATCAATATTTCAGTCCAACTACCTTGACATATTAAGACTGAAAGGGTGAATGTATGCTATTGCGTAGCAGTAAAACAAATAAATGTTATCTTGTTTATTTTGAAGTAATAAGAGTGTTTTCTTCACTTTGACTGAGATCATCAAACTTGACGATCTCAGCCAATCCATGAGGCTATTGTGCATGTGCATGTGCATCTGAATCAGCGCATTTCTATGGGGAGCATTCAGTGCCTCCATACAGAGCGTTGAGATGCTCAACAAAGGTGCTGAGTGACTGTAACTAGAGATGTTCCTAGGCAGCAATGTAAACACTGCCTTTTCTCTGAAAAGGCAGCATTTACAGTGCTCAGCCTACAGGGACAGGCTATAGACACCAGAACCACTACAGAACCACTGGTGACTAGAGTGTCCCTTTAATACCATGTTTTCCTCTCCCCTGTCGACTCCTGTGCTGAAGAACTGAGTTATAGGGAAAGCAGGAGACACAGGTGAAAATGCATTTATTTATTTTTTGTTTCTTTTTCCCCCAAGCCCCTTTCATATGTCTCTTAGCCCTAGCCCCTTTGTCTCTTACTCTTCTTCCCCAGCCCTTCTGTGAGTCTTTTTTCCACATCCCAGCATCTCTGTGTGTCCCATTCCCTCCTCCCCCAGCCCCTCTACTGTTCCGCTTTCGCAGCCCATCTGTGTCTCTTTCTCCCCACACTCCTTTGTGTCTTTTTTTTTTTAAATTCTTTATTTTTTCATCTTGACAGAATCAGCAATGTAACAGTGGTTTAATGACTTGTGCAAAAGTCAGATACAGGGCAATACACCATAACGCATTAGAAAAAGGAACACATTATAGGGCCCTTGAACATTTCACATGGTACACAAGTAGGTACAATTTTGCCGTTTGTCAAGGGATTTTCAAGTATGCAGTGATATCTCCATAAAGCCATAGAACATCATATGTTGTGTGATTGGAGTACCAACTGTGTCTAGGCAGAACAAACAGATAAAACTTTTGTTGATCTCCAGCCCATCATGTGTGTTGGATGTCCAACAACATCAACCAGCCCCTTATTATAGCAATAAAGAAAGAGAAAGAAAAAGCCCTTTGTCTCTTTTTTCTCCGCAGGTTCACCCCAGGTTTCTCAACCCACCATGTGTCCCATTAGCCTCTCTCCCAGCCCTCCATGTGTCTTATTAAACCCCCAGCCCCCCATGTGTCTCATTACCCCTCTCGTAGCCCACCATGTGTTCCTGTAGCTCCCCTCCCAGCCCTCCATGTGTTCCTATATCCCCCCTCCAAGCCCTCAGTGTGTCTCATTAGCCTCCCTCCCACACCTCCATGTGCCCCATTAGCACCCAAGTGTCCCATTACTCTCCCTCCCAGTCCCCCCATGTGTCCCATTAGCTCTCCCTCTCAGCCCTCCATGTGTCCCGTTCGTACCACTTCCAGTGTCCTTATAGCTCCCCTCCCAGCCCCCCATGTGTCCCATTACTCTCCATCCCAGCCCTCCATATGTCCCATTAGCCTCCCTATAGCCCCCCATGTGCCCCATTAGTCTCCCTCCCAATGTCTCTAAAGCCCCCTCCCAGCCCCTAAGTGTCCCATTAGGCTCCCTCCCAGCCCCCAAGTGTCCCATTAGTCTCCCTCCCAGCCCCCCATGTGTCCCATTAACTCTTCCTCCCAGACCCCCATGTGTCCCATTAACTCTACCTCCCAGCCCTCCATGTGTCCCATTCATCCCTCTCCCAGTGTCCTTCGAGCTCCCCTCCCAGCCCCCCATGTGTCCCTATAGCCCACCCCTCATGTGTCCCATTAGCCTCCTTCCCCACCATCCTTGTGTCTTATTAGCCCCCTACCTTGTTGAAGCGTGGCCGAGCATGCAGACCGTAGGTAGAGATGCTCCTGCTCACTGTACCCGGTCTGACAGGAAGAAGTGCAGTGAACAGGAGCTGGGGAAATGGCACAATTATATGTTTCTCTATCAAAAGCATTTGATTCGACCACAAGAGATCAGCAATAAAGATGGAAAAGGGATGAAGACCAGCACAGGAAGTTTCTCTTGACGCTAAATTCCAGGTAAATTTACAGCTTAATTAACAGGTTTATTGGTAGGCACCACTAGGGCCTTTTAAGTAAAAAAAAATCTTAGGGAAAAAAAGGGTTACAGTAACCCTTTAAAGCAAGTGCATATAATTTTGTGTTGAAAGTGTTTGTACAATATAGCTAAAGCACACACATTAATTGGCTTGGTGCAACCCATCTAAATTACATGACAAATCAATAATGAATGTCGTTACAGCCACTTCGTGATTCTATAATTTTCTCTCTTTAGTTTCACTAATGAGGTTTGATTGTTGCATCCCCTGCTAAGCTATGACAAAAGCAATTTCAGTAGCAAAGAGATGACTCACTGCTCAGAATTATGGGAAAATAATTTTATAATTTATTTAGTAAACATCCTGTGGCTATGAGACTCTGTTTTACTCTGTGGTGCAATTAACAATGAATATAACTTTCTATTAAGTGCTCCTGGCTTTAGCTTTAGGATGTGCTGTTATTTATAATGGAAAATATTCTGACAAACATACTTTGATACAAAACGTTTTCTGTGTTGTGCACACATGAACAAAAATTACAGTTTTTCTTAATTTGTGTTTTTTGATAAATCTATTTTATATGTTATATGAAAGGATTAGATTTCAACAATATGCTTCGAACTTCACATTATTGTTAAAGCTGAGACAATAAAAAAATGGAAGTGTGCAGTTTTAAGACATAAACAAGTGATAATATGTAGGCATGTGCATGGGGAAAATTTTTGGTTCGGTTCGGCATTCCGAAATTCGGGATTTTCGCAATTCGGCACTTCAAGACTTCGGAACTTCAGCACTTCGACACTTCGGAAATTCGTCCACTTCGGAATTTCAGAACTTCGACATTTCGGAATTTCGGGACTTCGGCACCTCGGGACTTCTATTGCAGCCGGTTAGTAGATAACTCCCTAATTCCCACGGTATTAGGGAGCTATCTACTAAAAGGCTGAAAGACCTCAATTGGTCTTTCAGCCAAATTTACTAATACTAAATAAAGATTACTTAGTATTAGCAAATTATGCCCCTACTCGCTATACTGCGAGTAGGGGCATGTCTATTAAACAGTGAGCAGCCTGTGGCTGCTCACTGTTTAAAAAAAATAAAAATAAATAGGGTCCCCCCTCCCGAGCCCCCACCGGCGACGCGCGAGTGGAGGCTTTTAAACTAAAGGGGGGACCTATTGGCCCCCACCCCTGAGCGGCAGGTGGGGGCCCTAAAGTAATATGATGGGGGGGACCTATTGTCCTCCACCCTGGTCCCAACCCCTGAGCTGCAGGTGGGGGCTCTAAATTGGAATAAGGGGGGACCTAATGTCTCCCCCCTGGCCCTCACCCCTGAGCGGCAGGCCCTAAATACTAATAAGGGGGGGACCTAATGTCCTCCCCCCTTGCCCCCACCCCTGAGCGGTGGGTGGGGGCCCTAAACAAGAATAAGGGGGGGACCTAATGTCCTCCCCCCTGGCCCCCACCCCTGAGCGGTGGGTGGGGGCCCTAGACAAGAATAAGGGTGGGGGACCTAATGTCCTCCCCCCTGGCCCCCACCCCTGAGCGGTGGGTGGAGGCCCTAAAAAAAAATGCCCCCTCCCCCCAGGTGACTAGGAGTCCCCAAACCCCTAGTCACCCCCTCCCCCAAAAAAAACCATTATCCCCCTACCTACCCCCCTCACCATAAAAATAATGAGGGGGGGACTTACCATTCGATGTTTTCTTTCTACTAAAATCTTCTTTTTTCAGCACCAAAAAAGGCCAAATAAAAAACCATAATAAACAACGCAATTATAAAAAAAAATAATCCATCTTCACCCGACGAGGGCTCCACGCAGACTGAGCTCTGCAGGGCGGTGGAAGGCTTATAAAGCCTTGCCCCGCCCTGCAATTAGGCTCAGAGCACTCTGATTGGTAGGTTTTAGCCATCCAATCAGAGTGCTCTGACAGGTAAATGAAGAGACTGACAGGTAAGTCTCTACATTTACCTGTCACAGCACTCTGATTGGTTGGTTTGAAATCCACTAATCAGAGTGCTCTGTGTCATTTTACACAGCGTGGGAAAGTTCTTTGGAATTTTCCCACGCTGTGTAATTTGACTCATAACACTCTGATTGGTTACTTAATCTGCATGTTCTGTTTCAGTGGCGTCGCTAGTGGGGGGCCAGAGGGGACCATTGCCCCCCCTACATCATGCTGTGCCCCCCTTGGGCCCCCCAAATGCCATCAACTTGCTGACCATGAGCTTCAATTATATTCCCTCGGACTGTTTTTGTGACAGCCCGAGGGAATGCAGGACTGAGGTGCTGGGGCTGTCTGTGGCTGGAGGGAGCACTGACAAGCTCCCTGGCAAGGCTCCGCCCCCAAACGAAGCCCCACCTCCCGCACGTAAGCCTCGCCGTAAAGCAGCCGAGCATGCTGGTGCAGAAGATGGCTGCCTGACCCCCAGCAACAGACTCCAGTGACAGGTAGGCTTGGGAGGGGGGGTGTGTGTTCACACACTCTAAACACACACTGCCCCCCATACACACACATTGCCCCCCATACTGCCCCCCATACACACACATAGCGCCCCATACTGCCCCCATACACACACATTGCCCCCCATACACACACATTGCCCCCCATACACACACTGCCCCCCATACACACACACAGGCCGCCCCCATACTGCCCCCCACACACACATTACCCCCCATACTGCCCCTATACACACACACATTGCCCCCTATACTGCCCCCCATACACACACACTGCCCCCAAACACACACTGCCCCATACTGCCTTCCATATACACACACACTACCCCCATACTACCCCCATACACACACACCCCCCATAGACACACATTGTCTCCCCATACGTCCCATACACACACACTGCCCCCCATACACACACACACCGCCCCCACACATCACCCCATACCTCCCATACACACACACGTTCCATAATGCCCCACACACACACATTGCCCCTCATACTGCCCCCATACTGTCCATACACATACTGCCCCCATACACAAATACCGTCCCCATACACACATACTCGTCTCACACACACATACTGCCCCATAATACAAATACTACCCCCATACACAGACACCCCTCATACACACACTGCCCCATACATGACACTGCCCCCCACACACACACATACTCTGCCCCCCCATACACACACACACACCATCTCTGCCCCCATACACACAGACACTGCCCCCTATACACACACACTGCTCCCCATACACACACACTGCTCCCTCCATACACACATACTGCCCCCCATACACACACACTGCCCCCATACACACACACACTGCACACATACTGCCCCCCATACACACACACTGCTCCCCATACACACATACTGCTCCCCCATACACTATCCCCATACACACATGGCTCCCCATACACACACACTGCCCCTATACACTGCCGCCCCATACACACACATTGCCCACACTCACACACACACTGCAACTGTTACACACACATACTGTCCCACACATTCACTGCATCCCTGACACACCCTCACTCACACACTACAACCTTCAAACACACACACTGCTCACACACTGTCCCCCTCACACACACACACACACACACACTGCACCCCTTACACATTGCACCACTCACACACACCACTGCTCCTATGCCCTACTACAGCCCCATTTCCCTGCAGACCTCAAGTAAGTTGTCAAACTGTTCTTAAAGAGAGGGGGTCCTGGCACTATTGACACCATAACCTGTACACTGAGCTGTAGTGGTTATTGTGTCTGGATTATTTCTTTGAATAATCTACAAGTGCCCCTCCCGAGATCAGGCTCTGGATCCACCACTGCTCAGCAGTCTGTGTGTGTGTATGGACTCAGCAGTCTGTGTGTGTGTGTGTATTTACTCAGCAGTCTGTGTGTGTGTGTGTGTATGGACTCAGCAGTCTGTGTGTGTGTGTATGGACTCAGCAGTCTTTGTGTGTGTGTATATGTGTGTATATGTGTGTATGGACATAGCATTCTGTGTGTGTGTGTATGGACATAGCAGTCTGTGTGTGTGTATGGACTCAGCAGTCTGTGTGTGTGTGTGTGTGTGTGCGTGTATGGACTCAGCAGTCTGTGTGTGTGTATTTACTCAGCAGTCTGTGTGTGTGTGTGTGTATAGACTCAGCAGTCTATCAATATTTAAAATTCCTGTGAGTTGTTGTGTAGGAAGGGCCCCAGTGCATTGCTTTGCCCAGGGGCCCTTAACTCTGTTAAAATGGTACTGCTTGTGTGTGTCAGTGAGCTTCTATTTAGTGAGCATGTGTGTGTCAGTGAGCTTGTCTTTAGTGAGCTTGTGTGTGTATGTGAACTTCTTTGTAGTGAGCCTTCTGTTTATACAAGTGAGTTTGTCTGTAGTAAGCTTGTGTGTGAGTCAGAGAGTTTTGTCTGTCAGTAAGCCTATTTGCGCATGTCAGTGAGCTTGTGTGCTTACTGTACTATCTATATATCTATGTGACGGACCGCTAGCACTCCGACTGAGTACCTCCGCCAATCGATGCTCCTAGTGCTCGCTGAGGACTCCAAGCACTCCAACCGACACCATCAGCACTGCAGACCCCACTTCCAGCGATGCAACTGCGCCGGGGTCTCTGCTGTCTCCACCCACCCTGGACCCAAGGCCAGGATCCAGCTTCCAGTGGGTGAACCTCTCTTTCCCCAGAGAGCAGGAACAGGAACACGCTCTTAGCAGAACTTAGTGATCATACCCTGGGGAGTATAGTGATTATAGCAATCCCCAGAGTGTATTTATCCAATCCCCAAAACTTGAGCCAAGGCTTAATGCTGGAACAAGACAGATTTACTGGCACACAGAACTCACAATTTATGCAACACAAAACTCCTCCTCTGGGCCAGGCTAGATAATTGAGTTTCTACAATACATAAAGCTCAATTATCTGCTGGCCAGAAATAATACAGTTTTAACAGCATATTCATAACTTCTAAAATATACATCACATTCACATAAAAATTACATATTCACAATCAATCCATTCAGGGAAACAACATATCAAAAAATGGCATGAATCAGACCAGGGGTTCAGAAGTTAGCAAAGTATCTTTTGGGGCCTGGCTGGCAGCATGGGTATCTGGCCCAAACTGGTTTTACAGAGCCCTCTAGCCTGGAGACAATGGGGAAAGTAATCCAATTATCCAGGGATAGAAGCAGACTCCATTGAGCACATGTTCCCAGTAAAACACAAAAGGATACAAAAATACATAACTCCTATCCCTCTGAATTGAACGGGCCAAATCGCCCAGGGTCCATAGTCACAGGGCAAGAGGCGGGCAATCAGTCCTCTCCAGGCACAAGTGGCGAAGGGCACTTCGTCACAATATATATATATATATATATATATATATATATATATATATATAGACTTGTAGGAATGGCATACATTTTTTTTCCAGGGCTGCTTTGGATTCCCAAGGATTCCCAGTTTGGCTCTGCCAGCGAGTGCACTTTACCACTAAATCATCTGTGTGAGCTGCCGCACACTTTAGCCCTGTTACACGCGTCTGGGAGCTGCTGTTGACAAGTACTAGTAGTCTAGAGATTGGGACATGTGGTATATGCTCAGCTATCTGTATAATACAGATCTGTGTGTATATAATATCCCGGGATAGTCAGTGCTTCCTGTATAGTGCTGCTCTCTGTATAATATAGGCCTGTGCCTGTATAATATCCCGGGACAGTCAGTGCTCCCTGTATAGTGCTGCTCTCTGTCTTGGGATATTATACACAAACAGACCTGTATTATACAGAGAGCAGCACTATACAGGGAGCACTGAGTGTCCCAATTTATTATACACACAACCCTGTATTATACAGAGAGCACTGACTGTCCAGGGATATTATATCCAGACAGTAATTGATAGCTGTGCTGCAAAATGTCCTTGGAATTTGTTTTCAAATGTTGGCAACTATGACACTGTATCAAGGGTAATGTGTTTTTTTTTTTTTTTTTAATAATCCCTGGTGGAAAATAATGAATCCTCCACCAGGTATTATTAAAAAAACAGAACACATTGTGTCGGGGGCGGGGCTTAACATGTGACAGGGGCGGGGTCAAACTGTGGCAGGGGCGGGGTCAAACTGCGGCGAGGGCGGGGTTAAATGTGCCCCCCTACTTTTGTCCCTGGCCCTCCATGTGCCCCCCCTAAAAACGAATCCTAGAGACGCCACTGTTCTATTTTTCAGTGGTTATTTCGATCGACTTATATGTTGCAGGCCACAAGAGCAGGTGATAACATAAATAAAACGTTTGGACCAACTGTAATAAATTGGGCAATATTATGTTTTTTCCTTCATCATTCATTAATTCATGATTCATTAATCATTAATTTGAATTTGACTAACCACTTTTGTTTAGTTATCTTTTCCTTACTTTTTATCTTTCTTTTATAGTGGAAGAAATTGTTTGGCTATCTATTGGTATAAGAAGGTTTTTCTTCCACTTCATTATATTCAACAAATGATAGTATAAATTGTTTTAACTATAATATGATATCTAGCTTGCTGAATGTACAGCTGTGAATGGCATCTTGTAGATGTCTACCTATATCCATTACTGGGAAAGCTTTGCAAGAAACGAGATTGGTCCGTCACA
This sequence comes from Pelobates cultripes, assembly GCA_933207985.1. Lineage (NCBI taxonomy): Eukaryota > Metazoa > Chordata > Amphibia > Anura > Pelobatidae > Pelobates > Pelobates cultripes. The sequence continues at coordinate 115,827,955 of OW240915.1, forward strand.
GCACTGTGATTGGTTGGCTTCCAGACAATCACAATGCTCCTAAGGAACATTCAACACTTGGGAAGTCTTTGCAGATCCCTTGATGAACTTGCTTGCTGCAGACCTGAAAGAGTTAAAGTGGCCCAAATGTACCTTTCTCATATAGTTTTCTCTTAAGGCAAATCCCACTTTCCTTGCTAGCTTGACTAACTTGACAAAAAAAGTGGAACTTGCCTTATCCACATCCTTTTGTCACAATTGTCGGATCTACAAACTTTCTTTGTCTTAGGGATGAGCATAACCACCTAGCAAAGCTAGTGGATATGCGGCAGCCTCCTGGAGTCAAATGCCAGAGCTGAAAACGCTTGCGCTGTGCATCTGCACAGCAACAGCATTTCAGCCAATCAGGTAATCAGGAGAGCTGTGCTGAGCGCGCGAATCCTGATTGCCTCAGATTTTTAAAATTGGGAAATTGCAGATGGTTAGCACATCCCACGAAGTACTAAGGATACATATTGCCCAAAGTGGATAGGAATATAATTAAACATCTAAACACAAAATAAAACAATTCAAGTAGCCAACAGTACAGGGGAACAAGAAAAATGTTTAATAAGTCATGAAGACATATAAGATAGACTTGAAACTATGTATAAAACAAACAGCTGAGCTGAAAACAAGGCAACAATGTATAGCAAAGGAAAGTATCAAATGAACACTGGAACCATTCATCATAAATTGCAACAAAATAAGTTCAATAAAGAGAAAAGAAATGTTGTAACAAGTCCCAGCAAACAGATTCTTTATGCAGGAAGTCCATGAGAATAGCATACAAACGAGACTACTAGCATCCAATCCTCCTACTTAGGTGGATCCTTGGTTTGTTGGGCTTGTCTTTGAGTACGGCTATAGTCTGTTGAAAACAAAACGGAGAACAGTTATCAATAGGCTGAATAAGCACCAGGTAACCTTATGTTTTAGAAAAACAAACTACCACCAGCAGGCAAAACCCTTAACTTAGAGGAGGGTGGGACGGGTGCTATTGCTAGGTGGTTATGCTCATCCCTAAGACAAAGAAAGTTTTCAGATTATAGATTCCTGCAAACTCTGATTTGTCCTCCGGGAGGCATAACCACCTAGCAAAGCTAGTGGGTAGAATAGAACACACCGGGTGGTGGTCCTAAGGAACTGAAGGTGTTCAACTCTTTCCTGCTGCTTTAGTAGCCAAGGCTCCCCTAATTGAATGGCTTTTGAACACGGAAACATCAATACCAGCCGAAGACATGGCGGAAAGTATCTAGCCTCTAATTGTATTAACCTTGGCTGGACGAAAGGGATTCCTTGATGTAATGAATAATTGACTGATATAATTTCTAAATACAGCAGAAAGTTGAAGGTACGATTGTAACAAACTGACTAAACATAAGCCTGGTTCGGAAGGATCTTGAACTAAATTTAATTCTACTGGATCAGGAGAAAAATCGGATGTTTTTGGTCTGTCTTTAGTATAATAGGGAAACCTCCGGGGTCCTGGACAACCAAGGATTTGAAATATGGATTTGAGGTAACTCGGCTCCTCTAGCTGCCAGGGCCAAGGACAGCAGAGAAGCCAACTTAACAGCAGTCCATCTTAAATCAATTTTAGCATTATCCAAAGAATTAAGGAAATTTAATAAGATGTCTACAGCCCAAGTAGATGTGTAGCGTGATGTATATGGGCGGCATAACCCTTTTAGTAATCTCAAATACAGGGCATCCTGAGTAAGGTTGGGGATCAGGAAGTTTAAAGCAGATCCATAGGTCTTGATTGAACTGACAGATAAACCAGAATGGAACTTAAATGTAAGAAATTCTAAAGCCAATGGAACGGTATCAGATCCCTGTGTGTTAGACAGAAAAGAAACCTCCCATTCTTTGAATTCCTCGATCATCTTTCTATATCTTACCCTAGTTCTACGTCTTAAAGATGACTTAATAATATCCAAGACCTGATCCGATAAAAGGGGATGTGTTAACAGCCTACCAGGGCTGCGATCCACATCATGCGGGAGCTTGAGCAGAAGATCACTGGTTCCCTGAAAGCAGTCCACTGTCATGCCCAATGGGATCTTGGTTCCCTTGACTAACTGATGGATCAAGGGATACCAGGGTCTGGAGGTCCATCCTGGATAAACGAGAACTAAGCTCTGTACCCTGTCCCTGCGGATCTTCTCCAGCACTTTCATCAGTATAGATGGAGGGGGGAAATCATAAGGGGCTGGAACATCTGTCTATTGGAAAGACATTGCATCCGTCCATGTCCGGGAGACGAACCTGGGAGTTTCTGCAGATGTTTGGGATGCAAACAGATCTACCTGTCTCTGGCCAAAATTGCTTTCTATCCATTGGAATAGAGCAATCTTTAATTGAATCGTTGCCAGGGACAAACTTTAGCCTCTCCCGGAAAGTATTCTGCAAAAACCTGAACATTGCTTGCTAAAGCCCAAGACCAAAGATCTAGAGCCTCTAAACAAAGACCCCTTGATCTTGTGCCCCCTCTGTGGTTTATATAAGCCACCACTGTCCTGTTGTCCGATTGTACTTTTACCAACGTTGGTGACTGGTTTAGAGGAACTAGGCCCTGGAGAGCTAATTTTATAGCTCTTAACTCCAAGATATTTATATGGAGGTGACTCTCTTGGTCTGACCAAATTCCTCTTATGGCGTTCTGGGCTGTAAACGCACCCCAACCATGACTTGAGGCATCTGACATCAGAGTGACTGCCACAGGCTGCTCTAACAGGGGATGAGGAAGTGGAATTTCTAACTCCAGAATGGACTTCAACTCTTCTTTGACCTTCTTGGGGAGAACAAATTTTGATTCCCAATGGCCGCCCTGTCTTAGTCGATTCCCTAAAAACAGCTTACTTCTTCTGCAAAGTAAGGGGGAATTGTCGTATGCTGGCGTTAAAGCTATTAATTTCCCGATAATCTTTGCTAGATCCCTCAAGGACCAACTCTGGTGCCTGAGGGATGAGGTCAGATGTACCAGTAATTTGTCCCATTTGTCTTGAGAGATTCCTAGAGACATAGTCCTGGTGTTCTGTACAAAGCCCAGAAAGAGGATGCTTTGAGTGGGAATTAGGACTGATTTCTGTAAATTTACTACAAATCCTAGGTCTTGTAAAAGGGAAGCAAGGTAATCCTTTTGAGAAGCAAGACTTCCCCATCTGGG
>OW240915.1:115842161-115884058 GCA_933207985.1 Pelobates cultripes
TACAGATCTGTCAGGGATGCAGCTTGGACCAGTCTGTGTTAGTTTAGGACATTTCACTCAGCTGCTAGTCCTAACAAGTCCACCAGCATCAGAGCCAGCCCCTGCATGGGTCTCTGCCCCTCTGTGCATATACAAATGCCAGCAAATCTCAATAAATTGAAGCAATGGTGTAAAGAAGAGTTAGCCAAAATTCCTCCATGATATAAGAGACTGATAAAATCATACAGAAATCGATTCAAGTCAGACACGGCTCTTTAATTAGGCGGTTTAGGCGGTCACCCGAGGCCTTGCGCCCCCTAATCCGCCTTAGGGCAGACTGTATCGGGTCCTCGGCCTCCGTGCCATCTGCCCAGAATGAGAGAGCACGTGGCCAATGATCTGCTGCTCTGCAGTGTGCAGAGCTGCAGACCATGTGTCTCGCGAGATCTGGCCAATCAGAGCATTGCCGTGGTTTACCACGGCGACGCTCTGACTAGGTCTCGCGGTGTAAGGGGATGCTAGACACATGGCTAGCATCCCCTTACACTGTCACCTCCCAACACCGTGTCACACTATCCCTACACTGTCACTCCCCTCTCTCACAATATCACCCCACTGTCCCACACAATATAACCCTCCTCCTATACAGTATCACTCCCCGTCCATCCAGTATCACCCCTCTACCATACAGAATTACCCCCCACATACACACTGTCACCCCTACACACACCGTCAGTCTCTTCATGCATCCACACTCACATTAACCACTCCTAATACTGTTAATTTCACCCCCTCCAAACTCATCTGCCCTCACTTTGCCACCCACCCTGTCAAATTAACCCCCCTAATTCTGTCACACTTACCTTCTCTCACTCTGTCACACTCTCAACCCAACCCTGCCACACACCCCCTGTCACATTAACCCCCCTTAATCCTGTCACCCTAATCCCCCCTCCCATGCCACAATTGCCCTGACACACTTACTTCCACTCGCTCTGTCACACTCCCTCATCAAACCATGTCAACTCTTCCTCATTCTCTCTCACAACCAGGCCCGGACTGGCCATATGCTTGGTGGGCCGCGAAGGCCATGGGCCGAGGCTGACAGGGGAGCTCAGTGTATCTCCCCTGTTGGCCCATGCAGAGGCGACACTATCCGAGTGCCGGCCCTGCTGTATGATTTTATGGGCCAGTTGGGAGAAAAAATGGTCTATAGGGGTTACTATGGCAACACTCCAATCTTGTGAGAGTGAATTCTACCCCAGAAACTACAGAGTAGAGTTCACTCCTCACTGGACCACCAGGGATTTCCTACCGGACCATCAGGGCTGGCAACAAGGTCCCCCCTCCCAGGTAAGGGTAAGAAAGGACATAAACTGTATATATTTTAATTAATAAAAAATAATAATTCACAGTGAGGTAGAATAAGTAATCTTTCAGATCACCTGCAAATTATGTTTTACAATGACATTGTCAATGTAAATGTCATAACTGACTCCGTTTTAGAAAAGCCTTAAGTGTTCTCTACTAATAGCCAAATAAGCTTTGTTTTCCCCAACAAAACTATTCAAGCACAAAATAAAAAATAAAAAAAATGTAAAAGACATACACAGATCACCATTACAAGTATAATGTTGACGAGGGAGATGGCCACTAGAGCAAATCCCAAAAAATGTCAAAAAGGGACAATTATAGAAATATCACACATTTAATTCCCCAAGAAACTTGAAAGTCTCAGTAACAACAGCAGAGGTGGAGTCAAGGATCAGCCTCCAGGTAAGCAATCTACTTGGCTTTTATGAGCATTTGGTGCACTGTCCAAGAGGTTCAGGGAGGTGTTTTATTTTTACCCCACAGTACCCCAAACACCACACTGCACCCCAAACACCACACATCACCCCAAACGCCACACACAGTGCACTCCAAATACCACACAGCACACTTCTCACACAGTGCACCCCAAACACCACAGAGCACCCCAAACACACACTGCACCCCGAACACCACATAGTACCCCAAATACACACAGTGCACCCTTCACACACGGTCACCCCAAATACCACACAGCACCCTTCGCACACAGTGCACACTAAACACACAGAGCACCTCTCACACCACACACACTGCACCCCAAACACCACAAAGCACCCTTCACACACACAAAACACACACATTGCATCCCAAGCACACAGTGCACTGTTCACACACGGTGCACCCTTCACAAACACACACTGCACCCCTCGCACACACACTGCACCCAAACACACAATGCACCCTTCACACACTGCACCCCTCACACATAAAGTGCACACCTCACACACCCTGCAACCTTCAATCACACAGTGCACCCCAAACACCACACTGCACCCCCCCACACACCCTGCACGCTTCACACACACAGTGCACACCCTAAACCCCTCACACACAGTGCACCCTTCACACACGTCCCTTACAAACCCTACACAAATTTAATTCCAGACACACACACCCTAGATCCCGTACATAACTATGGATCCTCCTTACACACACGCACACTAAATCTCTTACGTACACTCTGGGTCCTCCACACACACTAGATCCCCTATGCACACAATAGATCCACCATAGGCACACACTGCACCACCTACACACACTACATTAATGACATAAACACTGTGGATCCCCTATGAACACACTAGATCCCCTAAAAGCAAACACACACTAATTTACCTAAACACACACTTTACAACCCCTACACACACACTACATCATCTATACACACATACACTACACCCCCTGTGCACACACTCGCTACATCCCCTATTCTCACACTCTCTCACTGTCTACAGCCCCTAGCCATACATATTACACCACAAACACAACACAACCAAAACCGACATTTACACAAAACACCACACCACAATCAACTAACTCTCAATCCTACAAGCAGGCTCTAAACACATGTACAATACACTTTCCTTACACTTTTATCCTTTGGTATCCCATTTATGGAGACATCGGAAACATGTTGTAACGGATCACCTGGCACCCTGACTGGGTACCTCCGTTAAAGGATGCTCCTAGCGCTTCCTGAGGACTCCAAGCACTGTAGCAGACACCACAACCACCGAACCGGAGAAGCATATGAATCCTCTCAAGCATATGAATGCTGTAGACAGTTGAATAGGAACCATATGAATAGGTTTACTCTCCTAGCAGTCAAACTGGAACAGCATACAATAAATCCTTCCCCCAATAATGAGACGACACTTCACTTTGAGGGTTAAGCAGGAACTCTCTGTACTGTCACATACAGTCTCTTTTATTCCCAATTCACAAACATAGTACAGCCCACAGGGCGTTACAAAACAACCAATCAATCCGTACAATACACCCAGACACTCCAACACAAAATCCTCCCCTCTGCCTGTGATATGATTACTGAACACAATGGGTAATCTCATTATCACCGGCAGAGGAATACAGTTTTTACACAATATTTATAACTTCTAAAATATACATGTCACAAACATAAAACATACATTTTCATAATCAATCCATTCAGGGAACAACATATTAAAAAATGGCACGAATCAGACCAGGAGTTCAAAAGTTAAGGGAAAGTCCTTTGTGACTAAATGAAGCATGGTTTTTCTGCCCAAAACCAGTTCCACGGAGTCTTCTATAGTGGAGATAATTGAGAAGTAATTCAATTATCTCCAAGGACAGAGGCAAAACTCCATTTGCCACATGGCAGACAAAGGACAATAAAAGACATAAAAATACAATAAAATATACAAGGTTACATTTATTACATAAAATACAGACATTCTACCTATCCCCAGATAGCTTAGATCTGAGCGCCCATTATTAACGGATGGCGCTCAGATCACATACATACAGTTCAATCGCCATGGAGCCAAAGTCTTTCATACAGTCTTTCAGTATACTGCTGGGCTCCATGGCATAGCTATCTGGGGTAGCATGGCTTTAACAGTCCGCAGAAAGGCACAAACCAGCCTTTCTGTAGGGAAAAAGAACAGGGGCCATAGTCTAAAGGCAAGAGGCGGGCAAGCAGCCCCCTCCAAGGACACGTGGCGAGGTTGGTTTCGCCACACATGTCACAAGTAGTGATGTCCCGAACGGTTCGCTGGCGAATAGTTCCTGGCGAACATAGCGTGTTTGCGTTCGCCACGGATGGCGAACATATGCGATGTTCGGTCCGCCCCCTATTAATTTACTAATACTAAGTAAAAATTACTTAGTATTAGTAATGTAATCCCTACGCATATACGGCGGTAGGGGCATACCTAACAAACAGTGAGCAGCCTGTGGCGCTCACTGTTAAAAAGGGTCCCCCCCACCGGTGGGGGCCCTAAATACTAATAGTGGGGGTGGGGGCCCTAAAATTAACAATAAGGGGGGGACCTATTGTCCCCCCCGGCCCCCACCCCTGAGCGGTGGGTGGGGCCCTAAATACAAAGGGGGGACCCTAGTCACCCCTCCCCCCCCCAAAAAAAATAGCTCCCTACCTACCCCCCTCACCCTAAAAATAATGAGGGGGGACCTTTAACTAAAAACCTGTTAAAAAAAATTAGATAAATATAACTTACCATTTGATGTTTTCTTTCTTCTACAATCTTCTTTTTTCAGCCCCAAAAAAGGCCAAATAAAAAGCCATAAGAACCTACGCAATAAAAAAAAAAAAGGGAGCGCACAAAAAAATAATACATCTTCACCCATGGAGGGCTCCGCGCAGACTAAGCTCTGCAGGGCGGGGGAAGGCTTATAAAGCCTTGCCACGCCCTTATTGTTATTAGGGCCCCCACCCACCGCTCAGGGGTGGGGGCCGGGGGGGACAATAGGTCCCCCCCTTATTGTTAATTTTAGGGCCCCCACCCACTGCTCAGGGGTGGGGGCCGGGGGGGGGACAGTAGGTCCCCCCGTTATTGTTAATTTTAGAGCCCCCACCCACTGCTCAGGGGTGGGGGCCTGGGGGGACAATAGGTCCCCCCCTTATTGTTATTAGGGCCCCCACCCACCGCTCAGGGGTGGGGGCCGGAGAGGGGGAGGACTGTAAGTCCCCCCCTCATTATCTTTTTGGCCCCTACCCGCCGCCCAGGGGTGGGGGCCGGGGGTGAGGACAGTAGGCCCCCCCCTTATTATCATTATGGCCCCCACCCGCCACCCTATTGTGGCCAGAAAGAGTCCCTGTGGGTTTTAAAATTCGCCTGCCTATTTAAGTCTATGGCGGTTCGCCGGGTTCGCCCGGATCGCGAACATTTGCGGAAGTTCGCGTTCGCGGTACGCGAACCGAAAATTTTATGTTTGCGACATCACTAGTCACAAGCAAACACAGTGCAAGCATGTTGATACATTTGCTTGCGCTATGTAGGACAAATACAGGGCCTTTTTTTCATGTGAGAGCTCTTGAACCAACATGCTCACTTTGAGAGGGGGTGTGCTTTTTTCACAGTGGGCTTCTATGATTCAAAAATGCCCAGGCCGAATTTTTTTCCCAGTCCGGCCTCACTCACAACCCCCTCCACCCTATCCTGTTAACATCCTTCCCCCAGTCACGCTCTCTGCCACTGGTACCCCTTTACTCACTGTGGCGAAATCAACCTTGCCACTGGGCATTGGAGAAGCCTGTTTGCCCGCCTCCTGCCATGTGACTATGGCCCCTGGGATGTATTGCCCTTTAAAGACATGATTTGGGCATAATGGATTTGTGTTGTGCTGCTGCTTGACCTCAAAACGAAGTGTTGTCTCATTATTGGGGGAATTGGATTGTATGCTGATTGCCAGGAGTGTAAGCTGATTGTATGCTTTTCCTGTTCAGCTGCTTACAGCATTGATATGCTTGAGAGTATTCATATGCTTCTCCGGTTCGGTGGTTGTGGTGTCTGCTGCAGTGCTTGGAGTCCTCAGGAAGCGCTAGGAGCATCCTTCAACGGAGGTACCCAGTCGGGGTGCCAGGTGATCCGTTACACTCATCTTATCACAGTCACCAGTTGAAGACACTTAAACACAATGCACAAAGGCAGACCCCCATACACACAACACTCTTCAAGCAGCTATCCCATACACATAGAGCCCCAGAAAAAAACGCAAACATGCTCACAGAGACTTACATTCACACACACACACAAGGATACTATGTCAGACACACACTCAGTGCATCAATGTGTATATGTGAGCACGTATTGCAACTCTATTTTTTTCACTTTGGTATTCGTGGGGCCTCATGTTTGAGTTTGGCCTAAGGCCTCAAAGTCTAGAGCCACCTCTGATTCAAGTTATTGCTACTAAAGGTGGTTCTACAAGCTATTGAATCATAAAGTGTCCTTCGTTTTCACAAACGGCTTCTCCATTTTGGCTTTATTTTTGTTAAATAAATCATGACACGGTGTATGTAATATGTTATGTGTTGTTCATCTGAGGTGGTATTTATCTAATTTTAAGACCTGCTAAGGAACAGATCATTGTTATGTCCTGATATGTAAAACCATAGAATTCAAAGAGGGTGTACTTTCTTTTTCCCATGACTGTATGTGTGCACGTTACAGTGTATATTTATGGGCATGTTTTAGTGTGTATCGCTGCAATGTGAAGGTGGTATGTCAGGTGCAATGGAAAGGTGGCAACAATTATAATATACAATGCATGTGGCAACACAATAGATAACAGATATATATGTCAAAGGATTCATTATAGAATATGTGGGGGGAATACTTATGGCATTATTTTCTTATCTGTAACTTAATTATTTGGTAAAGGATTTTTTAAAAGCTTTTTTGCCTAACTAAAATTTTTATTTTTTTGTTTCGAACCTTCAAATGATAAGCATAATGTCAAATTAAATTTATTTATTGCAAATTAATTTTGTTTGAAAATTGTCATAACTACCGTTAGAGAGATCAAAACGCAGTGGCAAGTGGAGCCTCAACACTGCAAGCATCTGAACAATGAACAATGAAAAAGGGCTGCAACCCCGCCCTTTAATACTACAGCTCATTACACACACACACACAATGCAACAGCTATATTTTTTCGTATGCTTGATAATGTTGGTAGAGGGTGGAGCTTAAAGGACCACTATAGGCATCTAGACCACTTCAGCTCAATGAAGTGGTCTGAGTGCCAGGTCCCTCTAGTTTTAACCCTGCAGCTGAAAAGATACTGAAGGTTTAGATGCCGCTTCCGTGATTTTCATGGAGAAAATCGTATGGACGTCCTCACGGAGTCCCGCGTCATTTCAGATCCCCACAGGAAAGCATTGAGTAATGCTTTCCTATGGGTGGGTTTGAATGCGCGCTCGGCTCTGGCCAGACATGCGCATTCGGCTCCACTCGCGAGCTGACGTTGGCAGGGGGAGGAGAAGTCACCAGCGCTGAGGGAGCCCGACTCTATTGATCTATAGTGCTAGGAAAGCGGGTTTGTTTTCCTGGCACTATAGTGTTCCTTTAAGTGCAAACTCACCATGACACAATTTAGGCAATGTGACATGAAGGTGGGCAAAAAAAATCTAAACAATGTGACATGTCGGTGGGCATACCACAGTGGAGGCAAACTCAAATATATGTAGGCCATGTGGGCATAATAAAGGAGGCAGCAAACTTAAATAACAGGGATGTGCGCAATATTGCATCATGTGGGCATAGTAAAAGGAGGCATACTAAAATAATTGTAGGCAGAGTGGCATATGGACAATGTGGCATGATGTGGGCATAAGAAAATGAAGCAACCTGAAAATATTGTAGGCATTGTTGCATGTGACAATAATAAAAAGGATTCCATCTGAAATGTAAGCAAGGTGGCATAATGTGGGCATGATAAATAGAGGTACATTTAAATAATTGTTGGCAGTGTGGCATGTGAGCAATGTGGAATGTTGTGGGCATTATATAATGCAGTCAAATTGAAATATGTGTAGGCCGTTAGGGCATAATAAAAAAGGATGCAAACTCAAATAAATGTAGGTAATGTGACATGATGTGGGTATAATAAAATAGTTACGTTAAACAAATATGGCATGTGGACAATGTGGTATTATGTGAGCATACTAAATGGAGGTAAACTTAAATCAATGTACAATGTGGCATGGATGGGGCAACAAAACATGGTACTCAGCATTAGATAGTGACAACTTATTCGTATTAATTACTGACGTATTTAACATAAGTGATTATTCAGAGTCCTGGTGTTTGCCAAAGTTGCAAAGAATGTTGAAAATTAATTACCATGGGGGCGGAGCCTAGCACCGGACGGGAGCGGTCGCACATTGCCGGAGCTCCGAGCTACCGCACGGCAATCCAGCCACATCGGGGGCATCCCGCACTAATCCCGGCCACATAATCAGCCACAGCCCGCAGGGACCCTCGCTGAAACCGCCGATGCCGTTTCTCCTGACGCCGGCTCGAAAAATAGACGCCGAGGCGGCAAGGCCTACCGGGCAGGGAGGCAACCTCAACCCAGCACGGGAGAACACTGGCCCTGGAGTGTCCCAGAATTTGAGGACTGGTACCCCAGCACACACAGCTCAGGTGAGATGGGGCGCAGAACACAGAAACTGCCCCAAAATGCCCCAAAACCGCAGCGCGACATAGGCCAAATGTTACAGGCCCCAAGCGCAGTAAAGGCACAGACCCCCCGTGAAACCTCCCCAGCACCATCAGAGGAGGAAGAATCACTAGACAGCCCACACCTCAATCCCCAACACCCCACACACACGTGGATGCCAGAAGCCAGCGCACCGGCCTCCAAACAAGACATACAGGCTATGCTGACAGGCCTGCAGCAGAACTTAAGACAAATGTGGGAAGCGGACCTGGCAGTGCTTAAACTAGACGTGCACGCCGTGTCCACGCGCACTCAAGCGGTAGAAGAGGAGGTAAAGGGACTAAGAGGGAACTACCAGGAATTGGGAGAGACGGTGCGACACCTTCAAGCTGCACAAGCAACAATGTCCAGGCAAGTTGCCACATTTCATCAGACGCCTTGTGGCCACACTCCTGCCAACTAGACAATCTAAAACGTTTCAGTTCGACGGGGTTTACAGGATAGCCAAATCCCCACAAGCACCCAACTCAGCCCCAATGGATATAATCTTGAGATGCCAATCAATGTTGGACAAACTGGGGCTAATGGCGGCTATGCAAGGGAAAACACCTCTTGACTTTGAAGACAGCAAACTCTCCTTCTTTCAGGACTTGAGCAGGGCCACACTGATGTGGCGCAAAAGTATGCAACCTATCACCAAACAACTCCAAGCCGCAGGAGTAGCCTATAGATGGGCAACACCAGGAACTCTCTGGGTCACTAAAGATGACAAGCACTACAGAGCTACCGACCACGCAGAGGGCCCGGCACTGATGACCGCATTGGGAATATCGAACCTCGCAGCGACCTCTATGACACAGCCGGCTCAACGACCAGGGACAACGAGCACAGATTCATCCGCAACTCCTGGAATAAGCAGAGGACCGAAAACCAAAACCTGAACGAACTGCCTCACCGACGGCCTCATAGGCCTTAGTTTCACTAGTTTAAATATTTTAAGTTGATAAATCGGTTCATTTAAGTTAAATGTAGTTCTCTCACATTCTGACGGCTATAACAGTGCTAAAGTGGCCCACCAGAGCCGCGCACACTAACTCCGATAACAATCCCACCCCCCCTCCCTTGGGTTAATGGGAAACGACATCAAAGGCGACATAGTAATCCTGACTGGAATCAGGCTCATCGCGAGGTCTGATGCCCCAAGGGCACAACTTAATCCGGTCACACTACAGCGACCTATGTATATACATAGACACGATTTGTAGTTACCACTAGGGCCACAAAGACACCCTGAGCACCACACACATGGGCACCCACCAATAGCTACGACCAGGGAAAAGCAAAAGAGGAGCGGACATAGTCCTAGACAGGCACCATTAGAGGGTCCCCGTAACTACCGCAATCCGCATCCTTACCCAAACACAAAAGGGTCAAGAGACTTACCCAACACCCATAACTATAGCCGCACGACCTAGAATTGGGACCAGCCACTGGACCTAGCAGTAAATGCCTTCCCCCCCCCCCCACCTACGACTCCACAGACCTTAGGGTGTCTTAGGCAGACAGAAGTCTTCCACCCCTACAGTTATTAGATTTTAAAACCTCACTGTAACAATGTGACCTATTGTAAATATAAAATGTGTGTGAATAGCACACAACAATGCCTTGTATTTGATATGTACTGATTCTAATCGATGTGTCGAGGCTGTTGTGGCCAACTTCCTGAATATGTTATCTTTCCACATGAAAAATAAAGATTTAAAAAAAAAAATAATAATAATTAATTACCATGATATAACATAATAAATGTGGGCATGTTTTGGTGGTCGTGAGAGGAGGGGCAGCATTTCATCCTTGGATCCAGGCAGCACAATGTCTTGGGCCAGTGCTAACAAGCATTTATGTATGTATTTATTTATAAAATAATTTACCAGGATGGATACATTTAAATTTCTCTCGTTTTCAAATGTATTAGGACACCTGACCATTACACCAACAGGGACTTTTATGACATTGCATTCTAAATACATAGACATTAATAAGTAGATGGTCTACTCTACACAGCTAGAACAGCTCCACTTGTCTGGAAAGGCTTTCCACATGATTTTGTCATGTTTCTGTGGGAATTAATTCTGTTGGACATTTATGAGGTTCGACACTTATGTTTGTTCTTAGTCTCATTTCCAGTTCATCCCAAGGGTGTTCGATGGGGTTGTGGTCAGGGCTCTCTGTGGGCCTGTCAAGTTCTTCCACACCAAACTCATCCAATCATGTCTTTATGGACCTTGCTTCCTGACAAAGTTGAAAAAATAGCATTGTCCAAAGTATCTTGGTATACAGAAACATTAGCATTTCCTTTCAATCGAATTAAGGGGCCTAGCCAAACCCTGAAAAACAGTCAATATCATTATTCGTACTCCACCAAACTTTACTGTTGGCACAATGCAGTCAGGAAATGTTCTCTTGGCATCCGCCAAGCTCGTACTCACCCAACAGAGAAGCGTGATTCGTCACTCCACATTTTACATTTCCACTGCTCCAGAGCTCACTGGAGTCATGCTTTATACCCCTCAATCCGACGCTTGGCATTGTACTTGTGGATGTGAGGCTTGCATGCAGATGTGAAGCCATGGAAATCCATTCCATGAAGCTTCCGTGAAGCTTCCACCACACAGTATCCCTGCTGATATTAATGCCAGTGGAAATTTGGCACTCCTCAGCTATGGAATCAGAAGAGCGTTGGTGACATTTACGCACCATGCGCTTTAACACTCGGTGACCCCACTCTGTGGGGTTGCTGTTGTTCCTTAATGCTTCCACTTCCCAATAACCGTTTTTAAAATTACAGTTAACCGTTTACAGTTAACTATCTAGTAGGGATGACATTTCACAAACTGACTTATTGCGAAGGTGGCATCCTACAACGCTTGAATTTACAGAGCTATTTAGAATGACCCATTTTTGTTATAAAGGTTTGTAAATGCAGACTGCATGGCTAGTGATATAGAAATTTATGATGGATAAATCATCCAAAAGATAACCAGCTTAGATATACGAGCTTGGGAGAACCGATAATAAAACCACAGACTCCGTTTGCGGTTCAAAATCATCTCATCATTTAATTACGAGAGTGTTGCATATATAAAATGGCATTAGTCTACTACTAATGTGTTAAAGCAACAATGATTTACTTGAATGTGTTATCTAAACTATGCAAGGTTAAAGGGACACTACAGTCACCAGAACAACTACAGCTTATTGAATTTGTTCTGGTGAGTAGAATCATTACCTTCAGGCTTTTTGCTGTAAACACTGTCTTTTCAGAGAAAATGCAGTGTTTACATTACAACCTGGTGATAACTTCACTGGTCACTCCTTAGATGGCTGTAAGAGATCCTTCTTGGGTCATGGCTGCCAAAAATTCATCCAAACATTCAGTATCACCTCCCTCTGCATGCAGACACTTAACTTTCCTCATAGAGATTCATTGATTCAATTTATCTCTATGAGGAGATGCTGATTGGCCAGGGCCTTGTTTGAATCATGCTGGCTCTGCCCCTGATGTGCCTCCTCGTCATTCTCAGCCAATCATATGGGGAAGCATTGTGATTGGATCAGGCTACCACTTCTGATGATGTCAGCAGACTGTTTGTTATTTTATGGAGGCATGAGGGGCCCATGGGTACTAGATGGTGGCTTTAACACTGTAGGGTCAGGAATACATGTTTGTTTTCCTGACCCTATAGTGATCCTTTAAAGCAAACTGTAACATTTCATGAGAAACAGAAATTGTCTGCAGAAACTGGAGACAAAACTATTTAGCTTTTAACCCCTGCAGACGTAGAAGAACTTAAATAAGGCAAAGGTTGTAACCCTTTATGTACCTTTTATCTATGACAATTTCCCTCCTTTGCACCACATATGAGATTTGTAGGCAAGGTATATCCAGGTATACCTGTGGGACTTTAATTTGATCTTCACCTTGGTTCCCTTGCCCTCTCACATCAAAGAAGCCATCAATGAAGACTTGTCCAGGTATCTGTGTGTTACAGGATAATATGTGTTATTAAAACCACGTTTCATCTTGCAATACATCCATAGGTTAAAACGGGTAAGAAGAAAGAAAATACATATCACAACAATTAGTGGGTGCAGTACGATGTTTAAGACTCCATTATCAGAGGGGGACCATCCTGTAAAAATATCATACCAGTGATGTCCTGTATCTGCCACTATCCTGTTACATATGCTGTGTAGTTTATTAGCAACTATGACAGTTCTTTTCTTTAGTTCATGCAAAGAGTGGTTATTGATGGCTAGATGTTCATCTAGATGATCAGTATTGTTAACAACATCAATTAAGGATTGTAGAGAGACATAAAGAGTATCCAAATCAAGTGCTTGTGGGTGCTAGGTAGAGGTAATGGTTAACTCTGCATCTGGGATGAAGGTAATTGTATAATTGAACCGCTTGAACATTGTCACGTTCTGAAAGCATCCTGCAAACAGCGTAGGGACTCCCAGACATTTGTTGTTATCTGGCTTAGAACATGTAAGGCAAATATATACAAAGGTGCAAGTTCCATATACATGTCTATCGGACCAGGGGACACTGTCCAATCACACACACAGAATGTGGAAGCATACAAGGCTCTTTTCATCCCCATATTAGTTACAAGTATTACTGAATTGTTAGTACATGCAAAGGTGTAGCGATCAGTCATGTTCACCACCATACTAGCAGGTCGCTCTTTCAAACATCTCAATATCTTAGTCACTGTCTTTTCATCACGGTGTCCCCAATCAAACTCTTTCATTCATGAGCTGTTGAGGGACCCACAAGAAACAGAGACATTTTGGATCCATGTCACATTGAAAGTACTCATGTCTTTGCCTAGGTACAGTCGACCCCATTCCTCATTATACCATTGTCCATTATCTTTTCTGATGCTAGCCAGTCTGCAGTTGGGGAGGGACATGTTGGCAAAGCAGGCGTAATTGTCCTGAGTTCTGTAGAAATTTACTCTGTCCCAGCTAAAAAAACAAAACAAAACATAGTGTTGTTTGAACGGTCTGTTAACTTTGTCCCAGGGGTAATACAGAAGGTCAATGTCAGTATAGCAGACAAGGATATGAAAAGTAACTTCATTCTGGATCAGGCACCAATTTACAGTGACTAGCATAAATCCAATTAGATTTTCCTTCTAGCTTTATGGACATGGCAGTAGTCAACAGTACTTGGAAAGGAACATCAAATCTGGGCTCCAGGCTTCTCATCACATGTCTCTTTATCATTACCCAATCTCCAGGCTGAAGCTTGTCACTATCAGGATCTGGAATAGAATCAAACACATGTTTATGTACCCTGCCTAATCTCTGGTGTAAGGCCTGTACATAAGCAGTCATGTTGCTATGTTGCAGCTGGAGGGTTTGGGGGAAGTAAAGTCCTGTCTTGGGGGCACATCCAAATAGTATTTCAAAGGGGTGGAGTAATTCAGTCCATCGTTTCCCTGCCTCTTGCATAGCTGTTACTATCTTATTCTTCAGGGTGACATTTGCCGTTTCTACTTTCCCACTGCTTTGGGGGTGATATGGTGTATAGAAGGCCTGACTGATCCACAGTGATTGCATTATTTCTTGTATTATTTCCCCAGTAAAGTGGCTCCTTCTGTCACTTTCAATGGCTTACTTGCTGTTGCTTTCATTGTGGCCTTCAATACCTGGTAGGCTTCAAGCCAACCTGAAAAGAGATCAATGCACACCAACAAATATTCATACACTCCTATCTTAGGCAGTTGAATATAGTCTTTCTGCACTCTCTGGAATGGGTAAAGTGGCCTTGGCATGTGCTTGGAGGGTGTTTTAATCACTTGACCTGCATTATTCCTAGCACTAATCATGCAGCTTTGAGTATGCTTCACAGGAATACAGTGAAACATGGAGCAATCCAATGTGCATTTACAAAACTGATCATGTTTATTTTTGACAGCTGTGCAGGTCCGTGGGCCACCTGGACCAGCACTGGGTATAACACCTTGGGTAGACAAAGTTTCTCACGTTTCTTCCACATCTTGTCAGCATCCTGATATGCTGCTCCCAGCTTCTTCCATTGTTCTTCTTCTTCTTCTGTGCTTGCCTGCTTCTGTAGGCTTTGCAGTATGTCATATGAAACAGATTGGGCTACTGTCATAGTCTGTAAAGGAGTTTTACTTGCAAGGTATGGTTGCTTGGCAGCCTGCTTAGCCACTACATCAGCTTTTTGATTACCTCGGGATGCTTGATCTGTGATCTTCACGCGATCTGCCACCTTGATGATCCCCACATGCTTGGGTAGCAGGATAGCGTCCATTAGGGCACTCACGGCTTCTGAGTTCTTGATGGAACTTCCTGCAGATGTGAGAAAATCTCAGGCCCGCCAAAGAGGTCCAAAGTCATGGGCTATGCAGAAGCCTTACCGAGAATCAGTATAGATATTAGCAATCTTACCTGAGACCAGTTTACACACTTCAGTGAGATCCTTCAGGTCGGCCTCCAGTGCAGAGCAGTGAGGAGCGACTGGTTCTGCTTTAATTGCTTTGTGTGCAGAGACAACAGCATATCCAGTATGGATACCATTCTCATCAGCAAATCGAGAACCATCTACAAAATACTCAAAGTCTGGATTAGACAATGGTGAATCAAGGACATGCGAAAAACCTACATTAAGCCTGCACGGTCATGAGGTACCTGGGCCTCAACTAACTCATAAGGTGATAAGGAATTCATGAAAAGGTCTGTGCCACTCCCCTCTTTTAAATCCATAGGGAGTAATGTAGATGGATTTAATACCATGCACCGCTTTAAAGTGACATTAGGGAGTATAAGTAAGGCACACTGCATTCTGAGATGCCTTGAATGTGTATGTGTTTGGGCTTTACGTGAGACAGAATTCTGTTAATGTGTAGAATATTGCATATTCTATGTTTCTATTGATTATATAGGGATGTGTGGATTGACATAAGTAACAGATGGCATAAGTCACAAGTCTTTCTTTGTCTGAGAACTCTGAAATGTGGATTTGGGGGTCTTGTCCTTATATGGCTAGAGTTAAACTCTGACGTTAGTATGGGCACATCTATATAGTAACAGAGGGACACGAGGTCGCTCTTGGCTCTGGGCTCTCTCGGACTCTCTCTCTCGATGTAAGGATGTAAAGAAGTCCAGCAATTACCATCTGCTGTTGAATGTCCACTATCCTGTAACATCCTTTGTTGTTTTATTATGTATCCGTAACTAAGAATAAACCTGAAGAAACCGTAAGTCAGATTGCTTATTAGTACTTTTCAATAATATAGACATATATTATTGTGGCGAGCATTTGGCCCAAGACTATATATACAAAAGACGTATATATATAGCAATCAACTGAAGACAAAAAGAAATTAAGAAGATTTAACGTTGCCGATCGTTCCAACCAGATTTTACATAATGTCATGAGGAGTGTAGATAGTAATTGGATTGTCTAATACAATATCTGTTTCTTTATGACAGCACAGCTGCTACTGCCCTAACACAGGAAGGGGCACCGCTGGCAACAGGATCTAACCTGGCTGAGTAATAGGCCTTTGCTTTTGCCCATGGTCCTGGGTAATTACTGCTGTAGCATAGCCTGTCTGTTCAGTACAGAACATGGAAAAGGGCTTTCGATAATCTGGTAGACCCAGTGCCTGGGCTGAGGTAACTAGCAATTTAAGAGTGTAAAAGGCTTTTTTCTTCTTCAGGAGTTAAATGAAAGGGGTCAAGGCAGTGGCGTACATACCATACCTGGGCCAGCCTCTTCCCCTGGGGGGCCCAGGAGCCGACCACCCCAGGGCCCCCCGAGGCTGGCCCTGCTGACACCTGGCAGGCGGTGTGTGTCTGCTAGTGAGTGTCAGTGAGTGTGTTACTGTGTGTGTCTTACTGAGTGTGTGTGTGTGTGTGTGTGTGTTAGTGAGTCTGTTTGATGTCAATTTTCGCACCCGGACCCCATGGGTCATGTGTACGCCCATGGGTCAAGGGCTGCATGTATATTGCTGCAGAGCGAAGCTTTGGTTGACAGAAGGAGACTAGGCCCAGGAAAGTACATAGCTGGGCTTGGGTACGTAGAGGGGAGAATCTTTTGCACTGCAATCTTTCTATCTTCTGTGAGATGCTTTATACCATGGGAAATACATTGTCCCAGAAAGATAACAGTGGGTGCACATGCCTGCAGTTTGGCCTTAGTAGCTTTGCACCTTGTTTGTGCCAAAAGAAAGTTAGTAAAGACAGGGTGTGCTTTGTTTATGACTCCTGGTCTGGGCAGCATAGAAGCAAATCATCAACATATGAGAATAAGTTAGGCTACACTAATCAGGTTTAGCTATTTTAAGGCCTGCGCTGAGTGGGTGATGCAAGCCATCTATGAAACAGTAAACCAGCTGTCTAGTGGATTCTTTTCTGAATATCCCAGATTCTTCAACCCGAGGTATAAATGGGCAAAGAATTTTTCAACTGACTCCCCTTTCTCATGGGTAAGATCTGTGAGTTAGGATGAAAGGTCGGTGAGCCTGGACTGTGCCTATTTTCCTAAGTCTTTAATGTAAGGTTCACCAGAATCATATTGTTCAAAAACCACTGTTGGTCCCTGTTATGTGGGGAAGCTTGTAAAATCCCCTTTTCAACATCATTAGTATCTTTAATTATGCTAGCCATAACTGGACTGGCTTTAGCACGAACCAGAGATTCTAAATCACCCCAAGTGCAATTATAAGTGTCTCTAATACTCTCAAGGGTTTTTACAAGGAGTATAGGAGAGTCCTCAGGGTTGGGAAATTATTTTAACATGTCCAACTGGTCTAAGGTCGACCATGGTTTGTAAGCCCACCACTGGCTTAATTGTGGGTTTGACACCCGACCAGGGGCATCACTATCACTTGCTGATGCACCAGATTGATCCATATCAACAGTTAAGCCACCACTGGCAGTCACCAACCCACTATCAAGCTACATGGCCATAAGCATATGCTGTGGAGGTCTAAAGAAACCACAATTATGGCACTTACCTTACCACCAAGGTTTATGTCACTGACAAGTGGGGCAAATCCAACAAGAGTGTCCAGTGACTGGGTTTACTGTGGACACCTGTGGGGTTTTTGTATTATCATCTGTAATGTGTGCCTTCTCGGGATAAGGGGGGGGCTGAGTTTCCTTAGGGGATGCATTATGCAACGACCCATGACATTGGTAATAGGGTATCCCCCTTCTGGTAGTTTCTCTACAGCCACACTGTGCCAATTTGACTGCAGTATCATACAATTTTTGCGCTTTCTCTGTAAACTTTTTATCTTCAAACCATTCTTTATACTTTGCCATGAATTCTTTCCATACTTGTGGATCTAGGCTCTTTTCTGGAGTCATTCCTGCTTTCATTAGCATAGATGTAATGCCTGTCACAGAATCCTTGCCTTGGTGATTTTTTTTACGACTTCTATAGCCGTCATATCCTCTCCAGGGAGACTATAAGAGTTCCCCATTATTATACCAGGGTTAGCTAGACCCTCAAGTTGAGGCAGCAGTCTGTCCCAGTGTAATTCTTGTATAAACAACAAAAACACTAACAAGTGTAATAAAAACACTTAACAGTGTGTTAACACACACAACACACCCCTGCAGAGGAATTTTAACACAAACACAGCTGTCAGCTTACAAGAGCTATGCCGTGGAGGATACGTATTTTAATCAAGAGCTATGCCGTGGAGGATACGTATTTTAATCATACAACAAATCTCCAGGCCAACAATTATCCAACAATTATTACAACCTGACAGGCACAACAATTCCAGTTCACAATTCATAATTCATGGCACTTTAAGCAATCACAATTCATGGTACTTTAAGCAATCACCATCTGGTTATATCATTTAAAACAGGTTCTTGGGAGTTAGCCAATTTTAAACAGACACTCACCCAGATCTGAAGAAGCCCCTGAAGGTGAGAGCGAAAGATTGGTGTAGAAATAGTTTCCTACTGTGCAGCTGTTCGGTTTCGCTGTCACTACAAATGATTTCTCCGTGTGTGATCCGGGGGAGATCCGTAGCTTGACTCCTGGGTTTCGGCACCAATTGATATAGAAATTTATGATGGTTAAATCATCCAAAAGATAACCAGAGGTTCCTAATTAGATATACGAGTGCTCGGGAGAACCGATAATAAAACTACAGACTCTGTTTGTGGTTCAAAATCATCTCATCATTTAATTGCGAGAGTGTTGCATATATAAAATGGCATTAGTCTACTACGCATATGTCAAAGCAACAATGACTTACTTGAAAGTGTTATCTAAACTATGCAAGGTTAAAGCAAACTGTAACATTTCATGAGAAACAGAAATTGTCTGCAGAAACTGCAAACGAAACTATTTAGCTTTTAACCCCTGCAGACGTGGCAGAACTTAAATAAGGCAAAGGCTGTAATTAGAGTTGAGCGGACACCTGGATGTTCGGGTTCGCCGGGTTCTACCCCCCCCGGCCCCCACCCCTGAGCGGTGGGTGGGGGCCAGAAGTCACAATGGGGGGGACCTACTGTCCTCCCCCTGACCACCACCCCTGAGCGGTGGGTGGGGGCCATAAACATAATGAGGGGGACCTACTGTCTTCCCCCCAGCCCCCACCCATGCGCGTTGGGTGGGGGTCAGAAATCACAATGGGGGAGGACCTGCTGTCCCCCCCCCCGGCCCCCACCCCTGAGTGGTGGGTGGGAGCCATAAAGATAATGGGGGGGATTTACTGTCCTCCCACCTGGCCCCCAACCCTGAGCGGTGGGTGGGGGCCATAAAGATAATGAGGGGGCCCTACTGCCTTCCGCCCCGCCCCCTGCCCCTGCGCGTTGGGTGGGGGCCAGAAATCACAATGGGGGGGCCTACTGTCCTCCCCCCGGCCCCCACCCATTAGCGGTGGGTGGGGGCCATAAAGATAATGAGGGGGGGACCTACTGCCTTTCCCCCCGGCCCCACCCCTGCGCATTGGGTGGGGGCCAGAAATCACAATGGGGGGACCTACTGTCCTCCCTCCCGGCCCCCACCCACCACTCAGGGATGGGAGCCGGGAGGGAGGACAGTAGGTCCCCCCCATTGTGATTTCTGGCCCCCACCCAACGCGCAGGGGTGATAAAGATAATGAGGGGGGACCTACTGTCCCACCCCTGCGCGGTAGGTGGGGGCCATAAAGATAATGAGGAGGGGGACCTACTGTCCTCCCCCCGGCCCCCACCCCTGGGCGGCGGGTGGGGGCCCTAAATGGCAAATCCCCCCTTCAAGGTGACTAGGGGTCCCCAAGCCCCTAGTCACCAACCCCACCTAAATAAAATCTATCCCCTACCTAAAAATAGTGAAGGGAATAAAATAACTAACATGTAAAGAAAAATAACACTTACCATTTGTTGTCTTCTTTCTTCTAAAATCTTAATTTTTCAGCCCCATAAAAGGCCAAATAAAAAACCATCATACCCGTCGAACTTAAAATAAAATAAAAAATCAAAGCGCAAAAAAAAAAAAGTGCCGAAAAAGAAAAAACCTGACGCAAAAAAAAAAATCCATCTTCACACACGGAGGGCCCGCGCAGACTGAGCTGTCCAATTAGGCTAAGAACACTCTGATTGGTTGGTTTAAACCAATCAGATTGCTCTTTGCCATTTTACACAGGTGGGAAAGTTCTTTGGAATTTTCCCACGCTGTGTAATTTGACTCATAACACTCTGATTGGTGGGCTTGGAATCTAACCAATCAGAGTGCTCTGTGTCATTTTACACAGCGTGGGAAAGTTCTTTGGAATTTTCCCACGCTGTGTAATTTGACTCATAACACTCTGATTGGTGCACTTGGAATCTAACCAATCAGTGTGCTCTGTGTCATTTTACACATAGTGGGAAAGTTCGCAGGGGTGGGGGCCGGGGGGAGGATAGTAGGTCCCCCCCTCATTATCTTTATGGCCCCCACCCACCGTTTAGGGGTGGGGGCTGGGGGGGGAGGACAGTAGGTCCCCCTCCCTCAATCTTATTTAGTGCCCCCACCCGCCGCTCAGGGGTGAGGGCCTGTGGGGAGGACAGTAGGTCCCTCCCTCATTGTTATGTAGGGCCCCCCATGCGCTGCACAGGGGTGGGGGCCGGGGGGAGGACAGTAGGTCCCCCCTCAATCCTATTTAGGGCCCCCACCCACCGTTCAGGGTTGGGGGCCGGGGGGGGAGGACAGTAGGTTCCCTCCCTCATTGTTATGTAGTGCCCCCACCCGCCGCGCAGGGTTGGGGGTCGGGGGGAGGACAATAGGTCTCCCCCCCCCCCCTTATTTTACTTTAGAGCCCACAACCGCCGTTCAAGGGTGGGGGCCAATAGGTTTTTTTTTTGTGTTTTTTTTTTTACATTAAGCAGCCACTGGCTGCTCACGGTTTACTAAACATGCCCCTACTCGCGGTATAGCGAGTAGGCGCTGAATTTACTAATACTAAGTTATCTTTACTTAGTATTAGTAAATGTGGCTTAAATCGCTAAACACTGAACTCGAACCTGAACTGTTACCAAAATGTCTGGGTAAGGGTTTGGGTCAAAAAATCGTAATGTTCGGTATGAACCCAAACTTTACAGTTTGAGGTCGCTCAACTCTAGCTGTAACCCTTTATGTACCTTTTATGTATGACACTAGGTGCTAGATTTTATACACCTGTGTCAATAAGCCTGATTGACACACCTAAATATGGGTCACAAAGGGGAATAAAGTGGCATTTTATTTATCAGCAGCAGTTGCATTTTCTGCAGAGAAGAGTTCAACCATTGCCTTTTCATCTTCTCTCCTACTTAGAAAGAAGTACTCTCTATGTACCAAGGTGCCAGTAACTCTAAGATCACCCCTACAAATCAATGCTTTACAGTGAAATTATGTTAAAACATGTATGTTCTGTACTGTGATATATTTGGCATGGACTCTGTCTGAGCCACATTGCTTCAGCTTTGTGGACCTTACAGCGGTCAGTTCTATTTAGCATGAAATCAGGTCCACAAGCTTGTTTCACAATAAAAGATCACTGTAGTGAATATTGTGCCACAATCATAGGGTAAGTAGTCAGTGTTTGAGAAAGTCACCACCTCCTAGATCCTAGGTGTTTCCTAAGCTCCAATGATGGCCAAATACAGTAAATACAGTTAAATCATATATTTATAAAATAACAGTATTTACAACTGCTATAGCAATCTTTATCACTCTCTGGAATGATAATGTAATGCTGACAGTGAAATTATCAAGTCTATTCACTCCTCCCCTTTACTGACTGTAAAAATAAAATGATCCATTTAAACTTACAGTACTGTTGAGAGCTGGAGGTGAGCTCACATTTTTCACAAGTTTGCAGGCATTATATAAGTGAATAATGACTTCTGGCAGAGAAATGTGTTACATTACAGGTTGGTAGTCATAAATAGATTGTAAATGAGGGTGAGTGAGGCTTTATGGATAAGATTTCATACTGCAAAATACATGAAAACAAAAATGTTTATACTTGATTTGGGCAATGAAGGGGTTAATTTCATATGAAGCTAGACTTCCAGGTGGAGCATTATGTCCCTGTAACCATATTTCATCTTAAGCCTCCCATATTGTTTACAAACTACAACAAATTGCTTGTGTTCCTTGTCATGGCAGAAGTTTGAACCTTCATCACTAGGCAACAAGTCAGCAACCATTATTTGCGCATACATTTATGTTAAATTGTCATCATTGTATCCATCTGCTTTGCAGGACAGTGTTGAGTCTGGCACCTTGTGCTACAGTCATTAACCCCTTCAGGACGGAGTCAATAGTGCACGTTCTGATCAAAACAAAACGTAAACAAAAACTGGAATGTGTGCTATATGTCTGTTCAACCGTAATTCACCGCTGTCACATTAAGTGCACCCACACTTATTATATATCATTTTGTTCAGGAGAAACAGGGCTTTAATTTATCATTAACTATTCATATATGGAACATAATTTATAAAAATTTTAAAAATGTAAGAAAATAAGATTTTTTCTTAAAATTTGTATTTCCGTCTGACATTTTAGCTGTGAATGTCATAATACTGTTAGGTTTTACTGCACAAAAATGCATATATTTGTAATCAGCGATGTCTCACGATTACAACAGTACCCCCCATTAACAGGTTTTATGGTGTTTTGGAAAGTTACAGGGTCAAATTTAGAACGTTCCATTTTCACATTGAAATTTGCCAGATTAGTAATGTTACCTTTGAGACGGTGTGGTGCCCAGGAATGAGAATTACCCCGATAATGGCATACTAATTGAAAAAGTAGACAACCCAAGGTATTGAAAGTGGGGTATGTTTAGTCTTTTTTAGTAGCCATTTAGTCACTGATGGGGAGCATAAACCAATGCAATTAAACTTGATGACAACTGTAAATCCATGACATGTATAGCATCACTTTTGCCCATTTTATCTTTAAAATTACCATTTGATAATTGTTATTTTTAATATACATTGTTAATTAATTGAAACATTTTCCTTTGAAGTCTGTAAATAACTACACAGCAGTGGCGTAACTACCACGGTCGCAGGGGTCGCAGCTGGGACTGAGCCAGTCACTCCAGGGGTCCCGGCCACCCCTGCCACAGTGGGCCGCCAGAAGACCTTTAGGGCCGGTGCACAGCAGCACAAGCCGGGGGCCCGTGGTCGCAGGCTAACGGGCAGGATGGGAGCGATGTGCTGTGCTGCTCCCTTCCTGCGGCTGTGGGCTGTGTGTAGCGCGGCCGAGCGGTCTGACAGGAAGTGCTCACTGAGAGGAGAATAGAGAGTTTGCAGGGGAAAAGGGGGGGGGATGATGGAGAGTCTGTAGGGGAAAAGGGGGGTTATGGAGAGTCTGCAGGGGAAGGGGGGAATGGAGAGTCTGCAGGAAGGGATGGAAATGAGTCTGCAGGGAGGAGAATGGAAGTCTGCGGGGAAGGGGAATGGAGAGTCTGCAGGGGAATGGAGAGTTTGCAGAAGGGGAATGGAGGAGTGCGGCAGGGGAATGGAGAGTGTCGGCAGGGAAGAGGGGGAATGGAGAGTCGGCAGGGAAGGGCGGAATTGAGAGTCTGGAGGGAAGGGGTGGAAGTCTGGGAGGGAAGAGGGTGGAGAAGTCCCGGCAGGGGAAGAGGGGCAATGGGTGTCAGCCTTGGGAAGAGGGTGTCCTGGAGAGTCTGGGGAGGGAGGAATGGAGAGTCTGCAGGGAGGGAGGAATGGAAGTCTACAGGGAAGGGAATGGAGGGCACAGAAGGAAGGGGGTGGAGAGTCTGCCATGGCAAAGGGGAATGGAAGTGGCAGGGGAAGAGGGAATGGAGGGAGTCTGCAGGAGGAATGGAAGTCTGCAGGAAGGGAATGGAAGTCTGCAGGAAGGGGAAATTGGAGAAGTCTGCATAGCAGAGAATGGAGAGTCAGCAGGGGAAGGGAGGAGGGATGGAGAGTCTGCTGGGAAGGGAGGAGTCTTCAGGGAAGGGAATGGAGAGTCTGTAGGGAAGGGAGGAATGTAGAGTCTGCAGGGAATGTAGAGTCTACAGGGGAAGGGGGGAATGGAGAGTCTGCAGGGGAAGGGGGGATGGAGAGTCTGCAAATGAAGGGGGTGGAGAGTCTGCACAGGAAGGGGGGATGGAGAGTCTGCAGGGGAAGGAGGGGAGAGAAATGGAGAGGCTGCAGGGGAAGAGGGAGAGAGAAATTAAGGGGTCTGCAGGGGAAGGGGGAGAGAGAAATGGAGGGTCTGCAGGGGAAAGGGGAGAGAGAAATGGAGGGTCTGAAGGGGAAGGTAGAGAGAGAAATGGAGGGTTTGAAGGGGAAGGTGGGGAGAGAAATGGAGGGTCTGCAGGGGAGAGAGAGAGAAATGGAGGGTCTGCAGGGAAGGAGAGGAGAGAGAGACATGGAGGGTCTGCAGGGAAGTGGGAATAGGAAATTGGTGTCTGAGGGGTGAGAAATGGAGAAGTCTGTGGGGGAATGGGGAAATGGAGATCTTGGGAGGGATGGAGGTTGTGTAGGGTAAGGGGGGAGAAATGGAGGATCTGCAGGGGAAGGGAGCGAGAGAAATGGAGGTGCTGCTAGAAAGGGTGGGGGGAGAAAGAAATTGAGAAACAGCAGGGAAGGGGAGGATGGAGAGAAATTGAGTGGCTGCAGGGGAAGGGAAAAGGGGGGGGAGAAATGGATGGACTACAAGGGGGGAGAGAGACACATGGAGGGACAAGAGTGGAGGGAGTAGAAAAACACTTGGAGTGGCTTGTGGGTGAAATGAGACACATGGAGGGTCTGGGGGGACGACGACATATGGGGTGGGAGAAGGACACATGGAGGTGCCAGGGGGAAATTAGACACATAGAGGGCTTCGTGGGGGAGGGGGGGGGTGAGACACATAGAGGAGCTTGGGGGGAATGAGACATGTGGAGGGGCTTGGGGGGAGGGAATGTTACACATGGGAGGAGGAAATAAGACACTTGGGGTGGGAATGAGACACATGGAGGGGCTGGGGGGAGGAGATAAGACACATGGGGAAAAGATCAACATCGTGGGGGCTCGGGGTGCCCCATGGCAATTTCCGCACCAGGGCCCCGGGGTGTCTAGACAAGCAACTTATTTGACTTCTGTTACTGCCCGCTTAAAATGTTATATATATATATATATATATATATATATATAAAATCAGTTTAAAAGGTGTTATTTCAGTCTCTTTAAATATAGATGTCATGGTTTTCATTTTTACTTGTTTAATGTGCAGTGAGCAAGCAGAAGAATAAATTCTACTTTCCTTTTTTTCAGTTGCAGAAACTTAAGAAATCACTTTCTTTCAAAACGAAGAGCGTAAGGAGTAAAAGTGCAGACAATTTCTTTCAGAGGACTAATAGTGACATGAAACTGCAAGTTGAATTGGATCCAGAAGATTGCCCAACCAGCACTATTCAGATCCAAACCTCCGAGAGTCAGCACTCTACTCCTACCAAAGTCCCACAGCAAGTGGACAATAAGGCTCACATTTTCCAGGAGCATGTATTTAAAAAGCCTACATTTTGTGATGTATGCAACCACATGATCGTAGGTAAGTTTTAGATCATTTGTACTTTTATAAAGTAACCAAAAAAGCTACAAAATTATAGGTTACTTAGTTCCATCATGTACTGGACTGTTGCATATACTGTATATATAATATTTTAATATTTTAATTCTACAAAGATTTTGAAGAAAAGAAGAGGGTGAAAATGTGCCTCTTTATAATTAAAATATATTAAGTATATGTATGCCAATGTGTATAAAATACGAAATAATTTGTGTTAATATTTATTACTAGTAAATTAAATAAAAAGGCACGTTTTTTTCCAATCCAGTTTTTTTGAATGGGAACTCACTGGTTGGCTGAGACCATCAGCTGACCACTCTCAGCCAATCAGCAGCGTCACTGCCAGGCAACACGCTGGAGGCACATTTGGGGGTCCTTGGGGACCTCCTGGCACTTCAACATCTTAATTTAGATTGTTATTTTGGTGCCTGGAGTGTCCCTCTAAGCCTCTCTCGCTGTTATGAAATGGAGGTAAAAATATTTATTTTGACTATGATCTGCTTTTACCACTAGTTACCAGCCCCTGTAGTTTGTATGGTATTTGAAGTGGTTCTTGCTTGCTCAATGGCCAGTCCCGACCTGGGGACAGGGACACTGCACCCAGACCACTTCAATGCCTAAATGGTCCCTTTAAAGATCCTTGTGTAGCTTTTTGTAAGATATTAAAACCAGTCCAAGCGTATAATTCACAGATATTACATCAATGGAATGTCAGGAATGAACATCACTTATATAGAGACCATGTGAAAAATGTCAGCCAAAATGTTTGTCACAAACAAGTTACAATTTTATATTATACTGGATGACTTCACAGCTTAAATCCACATACTGGCTTGAAAGTCCAGATACTAGGACCCCCAGAGGAATTACCTTGAACATGCCAGGAGTAATAGGACTTCATGTTAAAGGATTTCCCTTTTTGTCATGTTATAAAGTGACATATTGCATGAGAGATTAAACCTGGTAGAATGGTCTGGGTATTGAAGAGACCGTCCACTGACCGTGTGTCAGTGTGTGTTATAACCAAATCAATGCAATTTGGGCCACCCGATACACATGTGCCTTCAGGGGTCCAGGCGCACACTGTGGCAGATTAATAGCGCGACCTGTGTTCCTGCAGCCAGAGCTGGGAGGAAGTAACAGCTTGTAACTACTTCTTCCCAGCTCACACAGAGAGCACGCCGCACGGGAGAGGTGGGGGCGGGGCAGGCGGAGTGGACCGGGAGAGTAGCAGGACCCCAACTCCCATCAGACCCAGCCAGCAAAAAGGTAGGATGTATGTGGTTTTGTTTTTTTTTTGTCTGCCTCTTGGTGAGTGTCTGTTTAGGTGACCGGTCCCCCTCTGATTACATAGGAAAGGTGATTTTACTTACCTGTTTTCCCACACCGTGACAGTCTTGCCGTGTCTGAATCTTGATCAGAGTCAAGCAATGCTTTCCTATAGGAGAGCATTGGGAGGCTATTGTGCATGCACTAATCTGCATCTCCTCAAAGAAATGCATTGAATCAATGCATCACTATGGAGAACATTCAGCACCTTAATGCCGAGCGTGGTTTGAGTGATGACCACTAGAGTAGTTACTAAGCAGCAATGTAAACACTATATTTTCTCTGAAAAGGCAGTGTATACATTTAAAAGCCTGAAGGGATGAGATAGAGTCACCAGAACCACTACATTAAACTGCAGTGGTTCTGGTGACTATAGTATCCCTTTAAGAATTCCATTTTAGTTACTGAAAATTAAGCTTTGTTAGTTAAAAACAATACTGTCTCCTAACATTTTTAGCTGGCTCCTCAATACCAAGCAAAATTGTCAAGCCCTGGTGTATTTGCATGTGTGTTAGTGTAGCTGTGTATCAGTATGTGTGTCAGGGTATGTATCTGTGTGTCAGTATGTATCTGTATGTCTGTGTCTATGTGTATGTGCAGGGTATGTATCTGTGTCAGTGTGTGTATCTGCATGTGTGTCAGGGTATGTATCAGTGTGTCTATCTGTGTGTCAATGTGCCTGCATGTCAATTTGTGTATCTGTGTGTGTGTCAGGGTATGTATCTATATGTATGTGTATCAGAGTATGTATCCGTGTGTCAGTGTGTGTATCTCTGAGTATCTGCGTGTGTGTCAGGGTATGTAACTGTGTGTCAATGTGTGTACCTGTATGTCAGGATGTGTATCTGTGTGTTAGTGTGTGTGTGTCAGGTTATGAATCCTTAAGTGTATGTGTATATGTATGTGTCTGTGTAGTGCCTGGGTATATATTGATGTGTCTATCTATGTGTCAGGGTATGTATGTATGTGTCTGTGTATCTGCATGTGTGTCAGGGTCTGTGTTTGTGTGTCAGTGTGTCTATCTCCGTGTATCTGCATGTGTGTCAGTGTATGTGTTTTAGATCAAAGAAAACTTTGATAGTTTGTCTATCTACACCTTCCAAATTGATTGATTAATGCGTGCACGCTTTCCCTAGAAGTAATTCACACCGGAGACAAAGTTTCTGATCAGTGAAAAACCCAGGAATGCTTTATTCCCCGGAGTGGGGGCTCCTTCTTAAAGCAAAAATACGTTACAGTTATTAATTGTAATTAAATCACAAAGTTTTAAAATAAATGCCGGCTTATAATAACTCAAATCACACACACAGAAACACTCAAGCACATATACAACAACTTAACTCTTTGTTTTTTTATTTCAACAAACAAATACACCAGGATATTGTCTATCCTGATCTAAAACAATCCGCCAGGAAATTTACTGTCCTGATCTAAAATAATCCGCCAGCTTTTTTTTTTTCCAAACTGAACTTAAAAACAACAAAAGAACCGCCACAATCTAATTTTAATATAAATCGGACAAAAAACAAACAAAAAAAAACGCCAGGGGCTATTCTGCACACCTGAACTCAAAAGAAAAACAACAAAAGAAACGCCAAGAATTAATATTAAAATATTAAAATATTAATATAATCTGGCCTAAAAACTCCAGGTATATTTGCACCCTGAATTCAATCGCCAGGTGAACCCGACATCAATAATCAAAAGAAAGTAAAATAGATTCTCAAACAGACACTTTCACACATAAAACTCACACTCAGGACTCAGGCTGTAGATAGACAAGTGACAGGTTCTATATAAAAGGGGACATTCGGGCATATATATATTACCTGTCTGAAGACGTTAAACACCGGAAGCCGAATGTGAAGGCACGGAGAATAAGAGAAATCCAAAGAAAGGAAAATATAGGTAAGTAACTCATTTACCATATGCAGAGGTGATCAGGCTCCGTTTCCAATCTCTGGGAATCCTCTGTTCTCCTGTCTTGGGATTTCACGGCTTCCTTATTAACGTATCCCTTTTAGTCCCTGTTCGGAAGATAATTTGTCTATCTACACCTTCCAAATTGATTGATTAATGCGTGCACGCTTTCCCTAGAAGTAATTCACACCGGAGACAAAGTTTCTGATCAGTGAAAAACCCAGGAATGCTTTATTCCCCGGAGTGGGGGCTCCTTCTTAAAGCAAAAATAAGTCACAGTTTAAACATACAGTATACATTCACCAATTGGTTAACAGTGTAAGGGTTCTTGTCTAAACCCCCCTACAGGATGTAGTGTCATCATTACAGACTTCTGGATACACGATGGGAGAGGGAGTGAGTAGTTTCTTTCAGTTTACTTTAGCAGTGATTCTCCATTTTGTTATACGTGGCATATAGCTGTTAACTGGCACAAAGGTAGTGGGGGAGGAGTTAGTAAAGGGAGTTGTTATCACAGGAATTTTGGTTACACAAGGTTTGTTTGATTTGAAGGGGGATGCTTATCAGGATGAAGAATTTACATAGTAAACAGCAACTGAACACATTGTAGGGGGGAGGGAATATTTACTCTAGCAGCCAGTTTTAACATAGTGAACACAGAATAAATAGACATTAGTAAATAGCCATTTTATTTTAATTCATCTGTCCATAACAGTCCCCCCTTAAAATGGCAATTTTTACTAAAACTACTATCTCTCATTCTAATACTGTACCTATAGAAAAATAACAAAAGGCTATCTTGCACATCTGTCTGAACAGGCCTCGAACACTTCACTGCGCGGGTAACCCGTAGCAGCTTGTCCACTACTTCTTCCCGCGACAGACTTCTGCCGTAGAGACAGACGCTATCCCTAAATGTCCTTAAGAGGAAGTAGCTGTTTATTTAGTGCGGTGGGACTGTAAGGGTGTATGTGGTGTATCACGGTCGATGTTTTCAATCTCTTGGTGAAGGAAGGTCGGGGTGGTCTGGTCGATTGTCTGATCAACTGTCTTTTGTAGGCATTTCTTAAGACAGGGTAACACACAACAAACAAGAAGAGCGAGGATGATTATCGTTATTAAAATGGCAACACCTATTTGGGCCAGAGCACCTTGCCATCCAGACATCCATCCAAACCATCTTTCCCATGGATCTGTGGCCCCAGAATTTCGTTTCAGTTCATTGGACAAACTCTTTAACTTTTCTATTGCCAACGTTACCTTACCATTAGGGCCTGTATTATCTGGAATATAGGTACAGCATGTCATGGTGTCTGGGAGTATTTTACATACTCCCCCTTTCTCCGCCAGGATCATGTCTAAGGCCATTCTATTCTGGAAGGTCATCTGGGAAGTAGCTTGTAATTGTTCCGCCAAACCTTGGAGGGCATGTCTTGTATAATTTACAAAACGTTGTTGGTTATAATAGATATAATTGATCCAATTTAAATTTTTATTGGCCGTGATGATTGGGAAAATAGATTAAAACTTAGTTTCTTACCTTAAAATCATTTGGTATCCCCCTTGACACCCCTATGGCATTAATATACATATATATATATATGTGTGGGTAAAACCACCCTTTATAGGGGTACTCCTTTTTGTCCTGAAGCATGAATGATGTGTGTCAAGAGTACCTTGGGGATTGTCATGTGTTATGTGTATGGACATAATAACCTAGGCTAGGGCACATTTACTTATTCTTAGAAATCTTGTCTCATGCTACCCTAGTACTGGCAGATTCAGATCATTTAAACATTCAATATTAATATCACCACAAACTCAAGATAAGCAGATGATCCTGAAGAAGCTTTGACTGTGCATATGGCACCTCAGACGTGAGGGCTGCAGGGTAAGGAGTATGTTTGTTTCTCTTTTGGGGTATTTGGCTTTCCATCGATGGCAGGTGGTCAGGCATTATTATGGCCATCAAAACACCCACTTGTTGATAGTTATTTATTTTATTTTCAACAAGTATCTTTGTTCTCTAAGAATGGAGTTTCAAAAAGGGTTGTCAAGATCAACAAATGCTACTTCACATGATGCAGAGGCAGGCTTGATTCTGGAATGATGAATCCACGGGGTGATCTCTGTAACTTTCACAGTGCACTACTCAGCATGTGGTCTTGGTTATCACTTTGGTGGCTGGATAGGCCTCTGGCCATCCTGAAAACATTGTCTGCT
This sequence comes from Pelobates cultripes, assembly GCA_933207985.1. Classification (NCBI taxonomy): domain Eukaryota; kingdom Metazoa; phylum Chordata; class Amphibia; order Anura; family Pelobatidae; genus Pelobates; species Pelobates cultripes. The sequence continues at coordinate 115,873,261 of OW240915.1, forward strand.
ATAATTAGTGCATAGTTGAATCAGCCATTCTTTGGCATTCTGGATGTAGTCGACTTGACTCCTCTGGAAGAGATAATGAGGATTGGCTAGATGCTTGGGGCTTTCCTCCATTCTTCCTGAGTTGCCCTTGGCACAAATGGCACAAGATTTACAGTAACTGTTGGTCAGAGAGAGAATTCCTGGTACTTCAGAGTATTTATTGATCAAAAGAGTTCATGAGGGTTCTGGACAGATGCTCCGTAGGCCCACTGGACCACTGCTGAGTATATGTTCTTGGGCAAATAGAACTTGAGATTGTTGAAGTACAGCCTGTCTTTAAGAGTTGCCCCTTTCTGTTTCCAGCTTGTGGTTTGTTTGTTTGCATGGGCCTTACTATGTACTAAAACTTAAGTTAAAAGAAAATTTGGGACAACCTGAAGTGATACTTCTCCACAGATGCTAACTCATCGTTGATGACATTGTTAATACAGGTAGCCTGATCAGCCAATTTATTTTAGGCTTAAACAAGTCACACCATGTAGTGGAATTGGTCATTAGGATTCGGGAAATTCTACAGTAAAAGGGCATAGTAAGGATGTACGCGATGTTACTTTAGGAGTAGGCGTGGCTGTGGATAGGGGGAAATCAGCCTTATCCATTCCCATATATTATTCCTTTTGTCTTGAGTATATCCAAAACATGTGTATGTCCAGGCTTTGCAAAATATAGTAATCCATTATCAGTCATGACATTAAAATCTCATTCTCATGAATTAAATCAAAGATTTTAAATCAACCTCAGAAGCAACAACATTGTTTTTTCTTCTGTAAAATGATTGGAGTTACTGTATAATTGCATACACCCAATATAACATTGCATGTTCCTCACTGCTACATTAGTGTATTTCATTCTTCCATATGTGCAAACTTGATTTAAATTTTTATTTTAATTAACCTAATACTTTCTTATAACACATAAAAAAACAATGAAAAAACAGTACAGACTAACAATTAATTCAAACAACAAACTAACATAGATCTCTATTATTGTGCTGTTTTTAATTCTGGAATCAGCCTGTGTACATCTGTTGGCAGACATATCCATGCTCATTCCCTAAACTGATCATATCTCTTGAAGTTATCTGATTCTTATCACTTTCTGTGTTACGCTGCATTGCTTGTCTGTCTCCTAATTTCGATTTAGCTAAAATTGCTTTTATTTGTCTGATTATAAGTTTACAAGGAAAGGCTTTAATTGATTTATCTCCACATGTATTTTCTCTGTCAAAATTTTCAATCAACAAATTTAATTTCTCATTTGCTTTTGATTTGATATCTCGGATAAAATATCTGCAAGATCTTAAATAATGTTGTTTATTGCACCAAAACCAAATAACTTTAGGAGTTATATTCTGCCTTTGATTTGAACAAATTGGGAGTGGCTCAGCTGTCTGTATCACTCTTTTACACTGAGTCCACGAAGAAGAAGAAGGAGGGGTGTATAATCTGCACTAATTTCTCTGCCTAAATCCACAAGTCATTTTAACCCATTCATTATTGGTTACTCTCCTTAAGTTATCCAAGAACAAAGCTACTTCTGTCAAAGTGCTTTTTTCTCTAGCTAACACAATTGCAGTTGGATCTAGATCTTGAAATTTTTTCACAAATTCATTAATTAACTGATTCTCAGGAAAATTAGCAACAAGTATATATGCACTTTCAAATTTTGCAAGAAAACTAAATATATCCTCCCCCTTGTGTGGTTTTAGTTTTTCCAACATTTCAGTGTCTGCAAAATCATTCCCTGTTGTTAATTTTATTAATTGTGTTAATCTGTCTTGCTTATTTCCATATATTATTTTATCATTGTCCTGAAATTTTACAAGTGTGGTCAGTCTACATGCCATTTGAGTCGGCAGCCATATTTTAAACAATCTATTCCTTTGTTCGTCATTTAGACTATATTTGTCCAAATTTGACTCAAACATTCCAGCATTAGTAAATGGATCCACTGACGTGTCATAAACTGGAATACATTTCACAATTTTCATTAATTGTTCATGTATTTTCAAATTAAGTTTTGCAGCTCTGTCTTGAAATTTATATTTCTGCAAATCACTCTGTGAGGATACATTTTCAGTATCTATTGGTTCTGGGATTAATTTCTGTGTCTGTATTTTTCTTGTATTAACACACACTTGCTTAACTTCATTTCTAAGCTGGCAAATAAGATAATTTCTTAGTTCAACTCTATCCTCTAATTCACAGACTGTTTCTGACTGTTTACAGCATGTGCTCTCTGTTACATTGTTACACTGTTCATTTAAATCTGATTTGTCTTCTGTTAACCCATTCAAATCTACTTCTTTTTCTGATGATTCTAAATTGTCTTGACCTGCATTACGTTTACAAGTCAATGCATTGTAAGTACAGACTAGTTTCATAACATTTCTGATCTTTTGTTTTTTCTTATTAACAAACAATTTCTTGTCAATTTCACTATTGGCAATTTCACATTGTGTGCATAAAGATTGCCACAATACAGCATCTGAATAGCTGCTATTGCATGCAAACTGCAATTTACTTTTCTCTGCAATATCATTTATGAATTCCACAATTCATTTGTTCCAACAAAATCTAACTTTCCTTATTCCAACATGCCAATAACCTCTTACTTAACAACATATACAAGATTACACAAGGTTCCTAACTAGGATATTCGTCCAGCAAATATACCTTTTTTCCCTCACATTCCTCACTGAGTTTACAAGCATTTCACCCATTCACCCCCCCCTGTAGCCAGTGGTGTATCCTGGTTTTGTGCTGCCCTAGGCAAGACAAAACTCAGGCCCCCACCGCGCAGTCCCCAACCCTTCCCCCCGCCCCGCCTTCTAAATACACACACACACACTCACTGACAGATCCGCATACACTCACTAACAGAAACACACACACACACACTAACAGACACACACTCACTGACACACACACTCACACTAACAGACACACACACACACACAGACACACACATACACACTAACAGACAAACAGTCAGACACACACACTAACAGACACACACTCACTAGCAGACACACACACAAACTCACACACACTAACAAACACACATTAACAGACACACACTCACTGACACACACACTCACTAGCAGACACACACACACTCACTGACACACAGTCAGACACACACATACACACTAACAAACACTCACTAGCAGACACACACACAAACTCACACACACACACACTAACAAACACACACACATTAACAGACACACACTCACTGACACACACACTCACACTAACAGACACACACACACACTCACAGGCAAACACACACTCACTGACAGTCAGACACACACTCACTCACTAGCAGACACTCACACAGTCAGACACACACACACACTAACAAAACACACAGACATTAACAGACACACTCACTCACATTAACACTTTATTTTTTTTTTATTCACTCCCCCCCCAACCTCCTTACCTCTGGGAGTGCTGGGGGGGAAGGGGTTCATTACCTCCCTGGTGGTCCAGTGGCTGCTGTGCGGGCTGGGCTGTGCGGGCGGCTGGCGAGGGAGCTCTTCCCCTGAGCGGTGTGCTCAGCTCCCTCGCGTGCCGCAGAGTGAGGCTGGGAGCCGGGTTGATGACGTCATATTCCGGCTCCCAGCCTCACTTTGCGGCGCGCGAGGGAGCTGAGCAGACCGCTCAGGGGAAGAGCTCCCTCGCCAGCCGCCTGCACAGCCCGGCATGTCTATTAGCCGCCAGGCTAGCTAGGCATTTGCCCTGGGCATTTGGGGGGGCGGCGTTTTTTGCCGCCCCCTGAAAAATGCCGCCCAAGGCAAATGCCTTGTTTGCTTCGCGGCTAATACACCCCTGCCTGTAGCCAATACTCATAGCAGTCATAGCAAGAGAAAGCAACAAAGAAGGAGGGGTGGGGAGGGAGGAAGACTTGCAAGCACAAAGTTTTTTAACCATGTGATTGCCTAAGCACAGCTCTCCTTAGGACAAAAGATAGAATAGGAGAGTAACGATACAGATTGTATAGATTACAATTAACATATATGGTACCCAACAAGACATACACAGACAAAAGCACAAAATACAGATGTAATTAAATCACAAAGTTTTAAAATAAATGCCGGCTTATAATAACTCAAATCACACACACAGAAACACTCAAGCACATATACAACAACTTAACTCTTTGTTTTTTTATTTCAACAAACAAATACACCAGGATATTGTCTATCCTGATCTAAAACAATCCGCCAGGAAATTTACTATCCTGATCTAAAATAATCCGCCAGCTTTTTTTTTTTTCCAAACTGAACTTAAAAACAACAAAAGAACCGCCACGATCTAATTTTAATATAAATCGGACAAAAAACAAACAAAAAAAAAACGCCAGGGGCTATTCTGCACACCTGAACTCAAAAGAAAAACAACAAAAGAAACGCCAAGAATTAATATTAAAATATTAAAATATTAATATAATCTGGCCTAAAAACTCCAGGTATATTTGCACCCTGAATTCAATCGCCAGGTGAACCCGACATCAATAATCAAAAGAAAGTAAAATAGATTCTCAAACAGACACTTTCACACATAAAACTCACACTCAGGACTCAGGCTGTAGATAGACAAGTGACAGGTTCTATATAAAAGGGGACATTCGGGCATATATATATTACCTGTCTGAAGACGTTAAACACCGGAAGCCGAATGTGAAGGCACGGAGAATAAGAGAAATCCAAAGAAAGGAAAATATAGGTAAGTAACTCATTTACCATATGCAGAGGTGATCAGGCTCCGTTTCCAATCTCTGGGAATCCTCTGTTCTCCTGTCTTGGGATTTCACGGCTTCCTTATTAACGTATCCCTTTTAGTCCCTGTTCGGAAGATAATTTGTCTATCTACACCTTCCAAATTGATTGATTAATGCGTGCACGCTTTCCCTAGAAGTAATTCACACCGGAGACAAAGTTTCTGATCAGTGAAAAACCCAGGAATGCTTTATTCCCCGGAGTGGGGGCTCCTTCTTAAAGCAAAAATAAGTCACAGTTTAAACATACAGTATACATTCACCAATTGGTTAACAGTGTAAGGGTTCTTGTCTAAACCCCCCTACAGGATGTAGTGTCATCATTACAGACTTCTGGATACACGATGGGAGAGGGAGTGAGTAGTTTCTTTCAGTTTACTTTAACAGTGATTCTCCATTTTGTTATACGTGGCATATAGCTGTTAACTGGCACAAAGGTAGTGGGGGAGTTGTTAGTAACGTGAGTTGTTATCACAGGAATTTTGGTTACACAAGGTTTGTTTGATTTGAAGGGGGATGCTTATCAGGATGAAGAATTTACATAGTAAACAGCAACTGAACACATTGTAGGGGGGAGGGAATATTTACTCTAGCAGCCAGTTTTAACATAGTGAACACAGAATAAATAGACATTAGTAAATATCTATTTTATTTTAATTCATCTGTCCATAACATATGTATCTGTATTTCAATGTGTGTATATGTGTATCTGCATGTGTGTCAGTGTACGGATCTGTGTGTCAATGTGTGTGTCAGGATGTGTACCGGTGTGTCAGTGTATGTGTCTCTGTGTATTTGCATGTGTATGTGTAACTGCATGTGTCTACCTGTGTGTCAGGGTATGTGTCCATATGTGTGTCAGGGCATGTCTATGTATTTTTGTCTGTGTATCTGCATGTGTGTCAGGATGTGTTTCTGTGTGTCAGGGTATGTATCATTAAGTGTGTCAGGATATGTATCATTAAGTGTGTCAGGGTAATTGTCTGTGTGTCAGTGTGAGTGTCCGTGTGTCTGTATGTCAGGCTATGTATCTATGTTTATCTGTGTTTCAGGGTATGTATCCTTAAGTGTGTCAGTGTATTTATCTGTGTATCTGCATGTTTGTCAGTATATGTGTCAGAGTTTGTATCTGTATCTGTGTGTCAGTGTATGTATCTACTATATTTGTGTATCTGCATGTGTGTCAGGGTATGTATCGGTATCTGTGTGTCAGTGCCTATATCTGTGTCAGTGTCTGTCTCTGCATGTGTGTCAGTGTCTGTATCTGCATGTGTGTCCGTGCCTATATCTGTGTCTGTATCTGCATGTGTGCCACTGTATCTGTGTGTCATTCTTCATATCTGCATCTCAGTGTGGGTATCTTTGTCTGTATAAGAAATAAGGGCTGTGCGAAGGGAAATTTGATATGAAAAATAACAAATAACAAATAGTCTGAGAGAGTGAGAAGAATTTAAATAGTCTTATCTAAAATGTTCTTATTGGGATCGTAGGATCTATCCGTGCTTGATCCAGAACAATAGTGCTTTATGTTTTCCTCCGTATGGATCCGCTCGTATATAGAAGATAAAAAAGTGGAGAACCAAATAGTGCAATATGCTTCAAAATAAAAGGATAAAAATAATAAAAGGCTGAAATAAAACTCACATTTATCAGAGCGTTAGACTCGCTACAGTATGAAGGGCGTACATCGGTTTAATCCCTGCTTATGGGATATACGATTAGCTTCCTCCGTCAGTGGTATATTCAACACTCGGATAAAAAGAAACAGCCAATAGTGTACACTGAGTAAAATATTGATGATAAAATAAAATAAAATGGGTACTCTCAAGACAGGAGCAGACCAACTGCTCCTACACGTTAGCGCTGGTGGTATGATCCCCACCTAGGATTACTTGGAGTCCAGGATGTAGAGAAGATGCCAGGTAAAAAAATATAAATAAGTGTGTATAAAAAGATAAATGGCACAAATAAAAAGTAACCAAATATACTTTAATATGTAAAAATACACAAAATAATATCCATAAACGCGTTTCGCCAACACAGCCTTATCAATATGGAGTAAGAACCTGATATCTGGCATAGGAGGGTTTATATAACAACTATAATCATTTAAAATTGGCGCCAAAATGTGAGCAGCCAATCAGAATGAAGATAAAAGTAAAATGGTTAAAACAGTAAAATAACTGGTAAATGTATTTATACATGCATTGTACTAAGCATTATAAATTTCATAATATAAATAGACATAAAAAACGAAGCATATTTTTCTATTTTAGAAACCTTTTATGCCTGGTCATGTGATCGGCGAAACTGCCGCGGTGCATAGTGGGGAGTGTAGTTGGACCCCAGCGTGCACTGTGCAGCCGCCGGCGTCTACATGGAGGAACGTCAGCACGCATAATCCTTGCGACTGGCGTGACTAGAGGGGGCGGGGCTCGTAATGACGGCGGCGCGCACAAAGCTGTGGCCGTCGTCATGGAAACAGAATAGGAAATAAAGACGACGGCTAGCACAAGGCTGCAGCCGTCGTCATGACAACGAGAATGAGCCCTGTCGGCACGCACAAAGCTGCGGTCGGCTAGGGTATCAGAAATCTTTAACGCGAACAAAAGAGAAAGATTCGGCAGACGCGAACAAAAGAGAAAGATTCGAAAAATAACAACTCCTCCTACCAGTAATAGTAGTGGCATTTTTAACCTTTCACAGAAAATTTTAACAAGTGCACAAATAGCAGTTTTAACTAAAGGTCTTAAATTTGCCCCTACTAATACATTCAAATCGTTTGAAGCTTTTATAGATGTCAATAAATTTGTTCGGAAAGCCACCCTCAAAAGATTTTTTATAGAAAAAAATTAGGACAATTCTAACCAAAATCCTATTTTATCTCCTCCATAACTCTCTCAAAATAACCACATAAGCAAAACACATCTTAGAGAGAAATCTATTTTTTACCCTGCTCATTTTAAATCTGCCCCTCTTACTATATTTGAACTGGTCACAAAAGATTTAGAAAAAATTAAAAATATGATCCTCAGAATCTCACACACATAGAGAAATTAGCACTAAAGGAATTGCAAGATGATGTAAATATCGTGATTAAGCCAGCCGATAAAGGTGGAGAAATAGTTATTCAATCAAGTCAAATGTATATAGAAGAGGCACATAGACAATTAAATGATGAAACTGTGTACGACAAACTTCCATCAGATCCAATCAAACAAATACAAACAATCTTAACTCAATTTTTAAACAAAGGCGTAACTTTAGGTATTCTAAATAAACATGAATTTATTTTTTTAAATAAAAAATTTCCTGTGACAGCTGTCATATATTTCCTCCCCAAAATTCACAAAAATGAAACCTCACCACCAGGGAGGCCAATTGTGTCTGGTATAGGCTCTCTTCTATGTAATCTTTCTCAATATATAGATATCCTCCTACAGCCTTCAGTTAAACGCATGAGATCTTACATTCAAGATTCCATGGCTCTTTTAAAGTTTTTAAATCATTTTACATGGAAATCTAATTTTATAGTGGTGGCATGTGATGTCCAGTCACTATATACAATTATACCTCATGACATAGGCTGCCAAGCTGTAAGAGATATCCTAACCAGAGAAGGAATAATTCCTAATATACAAATTGATTTTATCTTAAAAGGTATCAATATTATTTAAAAAAATAACTATTTCTGTTTTTTAAACTCTTTTTATCTCCAAAAAAGAGGAACAGCTATGGGAACTAGGTTTGCTCCCAGCTATGCAAATCTATTTATGGCTGACTGGGAATCTGAAGCCATTTTTAGTGATCATGCCTGGAGAGCAAACCTGGTTTCATTCTTTAGATATATTGATGACCTTTTTTTTTATCTGGGAAGTCTCTGAAGAAAATCTTAACTCTTTTATCATCAATCTTAATACAAATAATAAAGATATAACCCTCACCCACGAATACAGTAGAGAACAAATAAATTTTCTAGATTGCAATGTTTTTATAAAAAATGGTAAATTACAGACCAAAACATTTTTTAAAAAAGTGTGTGTGAACACTGCCATAGATTAGAGCAGCTGCCACTACCAACCTTGGTTAGACAGCGCTCCGAAGAGCCAAATACTGCGACTCCGGAGAAATTGCTCCGAAATAAGTGATTTTAACATACAAGCCAATATATTAAAAGATAAATTTGTTGAGAAAAACTACTCAGAAATGGAACTCAAAAATACCATTAGGGATATTCAAGACAAAGACAGTAATGAACTTTTAAAATATAAACCTAAAATTAAAGATGACTCTATGTCTCTACCTATTATTTTTAATTTCAATAATAAAAGCAACAATGTCAAAGAGATTATAAAAAACATTGGCATATTCTACAACAGGACGAAACTCTTAATAAAATTATACCCAAAACGTCCAAATATAATATTTAGAGGAGCTAAAAAATTTAAATCAATACTAACTAAAAATTTTACCAAAGAAGAGAGAAAAAACACCCCATCTATCTTTTTTTCCACAAATTACAAGTTTCTGCAAATGTAAAATGTGCATAGTCTGTAGAACTACTGACCCTGCTGTTCCTCATAAAGTTACTCAATTTATGTCAAAACGGACAAACAAGGTCTATAAAATCTGTGATTTTATCAACTGTTCTACTAAAAATGTTATATATCTGCTTGAATGCCCCTGTGGCCTCCAATATGTTGGAATGACTACAAGGTGCTTAAAAACGCGCTTAAGCGAGCACTGCAGAAATATTAAAAATGGATATCTGAATCATTCAGTATCCAAACATTTCATTATACATAATAGAGATCCTAACTTACTGAAATGTATTGGAATAAAGAAATGCACGATTCCTTGGAGGGGTGGAAATATTAAAAAAATTTAGGCAAAATAGAAATGGAATGGGTGTATAGACTTCAAGCTCTTACACCATATGGCCTTAATGCAGACTTTGATCTGTTTAATTTTTTATAAATTCTCTTTATTCCAATATTTTATTCTGTTGTTTTCAGCTTGTTGTTTATACATATGTTTTATATGTATTTTTATATAATTTTTTTATGCTTTCTGGTGTCATTTTATATATTTTTATACATTCTTTGTCCTTTTATTATTCATGTTTATCATTTTTATTGTGTTAAAGCGGCACTGTCATGCCGAAACCCGTTTTTTTTTTTAACCCCCCTCCCGCCTCCACTACATCCAATTGACCCACTAGTCTCCCCCAAATGCCCCTAAGCCCCCCACATTACCTATTTTTTAATCCTTATTTTCTGCCCCGATCTTGATTCAGGGCGCCGCCATCTTTGTGTGGGTTGGTGTAGTCCCTGTGGGACACGTCATCAGCCCACACTAGGCAGACACTGAGATTCCCGCACATGCCCAGTGAAACACCTGGATATGCGAACGGGAATTTCATCTATTCATTCATTCATCAGACAGACGAATGAGTGAATAGAAATATCAGCCGAAAAAACAAACACAATGTATCAGTGTTAGTTTGTTCGTGCAGGTTATTACAAGGAGGGAGCTACCGGCGTGCAGCTCCCTCCTTGTAATATGTAACTATAGAAGTGGCAGGGAGCAGTGCTCCCCACCACTTCATAAGCCCCCCAGTACCCCCTCTCACTCTATGGGGGTCAATATGACCCCCATAATAGCACAAGAGAGATTTAAATCTCCCAAATGCCCCTACTCACTATACCGCGAGTAGGGGCATGTCTACTAAACAGTGAGCAGCCTGTGGCTGCTCACTGTTGAAAAAAAAAAGACATAAATTACAATAAGGGGGGGCGGACCTATTGTCCTCCCCCCCTCCCCCACCCTGAGCGGCGGGTGGGGGCCATAAAGATAATGGGGGGGGGACCTACTGTCCTCCCCCCCCCCGGCCCCACCCCTGAGCGGTGGGTGGGGGCCCTAATAAAACAATAAGGGGGGGGGACCTACTGTCCTCCCCCCCTGGCCCCCACCC
>OW240915.1:115886986-115902429 GCA_933207985.1 Pelobates cultripes
CTAGCGTTTTTATTATGATGAAAAAAAGGATGAAACATAAAATGCTCTATTTTTCATTTTTAATGTATAAAACATTGGAACTTAATTGTTCCACTAATCATAGAAGAATATGTTGATTCTGATTGTTAGTTAGGATTAACCATTCACGATGTTTAGAAACTGTGTATATTTATATTAATCAAAACGAAATAACGATATACTGCTATGAGTCTGAAAATACAGTAAGAATCAGAGAACACATAGTTAAATGGAAGATCTAAATGCACCAGATGAATTTCTTGTTTTTTAATTACTTAATTGATAGAGATACATATGTAACCATAATCCCCCAGAACACTGTATCTTGAGAAAGCTTGTTTGAATGAGCGAAACGCGTAGATCGTGTTTCTGGCGGGATTTTTGAATTTGGAGAGACTGCAGCAATACTGGTTAGTTGGCGTCTCAGTGAGGATCGATCCGAGTGCACAGGACCGGTCTGGAATTAAAATCCATGGAGCGGTAACTCTATATTCACCAACCAATATTATGCATTTCTACGCTTTTATTGTGAACCTTAGAAATAAGTTTCACCACTTTTTATTGTAAGAGTTCCTCTTATGGGGGGATTACCGTATGGGAAATAAAGTATTGTAACTGTATCACGCTATGTCAGTATCTTTTTGATTAAAGGTTGGATACATATAAAGACAAAGTCTTTTTACATCAATTACTGTTACAACTATCAAATCCCTGCGGACATTTGAAAGCACCCCATGAAGATTGCAACCGGGACTCTTTATTTAATATATTTTCGTTGTTGACCCCTATACAAAAAATAGGGGTACATTAACTAAGCGCTGATACTGTTTTTATTTCACAACATGAAATCTAGCCATAACCTTCAGTGTAAAGTCTGTAATGGAGAGTAAGATATGTGATCAGTAACAAAGTTGTTACTTCCTGGGATATGGTCATATGTCAATTAAAGTAGTAACAAGTTGCTGACCAAGTCAGTATTCTCACACAGTGCATATGACAAGATCTGCTCGAGGCACATGCCATAGGTAAGCCAAACACAATTAAACAACCCTAGAGTTATGACATAGGAACCGAGGATAGCCTAAAGCCTAAAGTGCTCAAACTGTTTTGTTTTTTTTTACTTCTTTTGGGTCAACAGCAAAAAACAAATGTGAGGAAGGCTGAACTTGATGGATGCAAGTCTCTTTTCAGTTATGTAACTATGTAACCTAATCACATATACCAACATAACAGTAAGTACAATATTTCGAAATAATGAGCCACCAGAGCGTGAGTGAATACATGCAAGCCCACGTGCAAGCCTTAATCACAAATACCAACATAACAGTAAGTACAATATTTCGAAATAATGAGCCACCAGAGCGTGAGTAATTACATGCAAGCCCACGTATATACATATATTTGCATATGCACACCCCTAACCACTAATATATACATATATATAGTGATTATTTGCAAACCCGGCATAAAACTGATCCGGACAGTAGCAACACCTGTTATTAAGGGGAACTAAAGTAAACGACCGTATAGAAACCGATATGTCTCTGTAAGGGGTTTAATACCATAAGCTAAAGGCAGCATGCAGTGATGCTATGTTTAGATGAGCAGCTGAATTGTACTAGTAGAGAAAATTGCCTTGAATGTACATAGCCACTTCAATGTACGAGGGGGAAGTGTCTCAACCTAAATAATTATCATAAAAAATATATATCCAATCTATCTGTGTGGAATGCATGTAATCTGAATCTTAATTTACTTATGATGTAGACAGTCAATATCCCATTAGAAATCTTGAACGTAAAGAAACATGCACTGAATATTGAGTTATGTAACGTATGCTTGAATGCGTATGGAGGACTCTGCGAGGGTCAGCGTAAGGAGACATCCCCTTGTAAAAGTCAGAGTTCGAATGTACAAGATGTCAAGGAGAACGGAGTGAGATCTTGCATTGATATGAATGTGAATGAATTGATATGAATGTGAATGAAATGTAAAGTTGAATACCTGAAACCCAATACAGAGTGCAACCTAGATATATATAAATCAAAATTGATTCACTAATTAGCTAACAGCCTCTACCTGACTGGTATTTGCAAATATGGACCTATACCTGTTACTGATAACCAAAACTACTGTGTGTACCTAATATAGTTCATCACGTGATGATCTAATCCAGTGTAATTGGACAGAGGAAACTTACCAATACCTAATAGTACCAGGCACGTAACGTACACACATTTAATTATATTTATCAATGCAAGATCTCACTCCGTTCTCCTTTACATCTTGTTACCAGTCACATAACGTACACACATTTAATTCTACAGATTTCACATATTTCAGCCCAAGTTAATTAAATCTGTTCAAAATAATTATACAACAGGTAGGATTCAGGTAGGATTCCAAAACAAGACACCGTTCTAATACTAAGCTGCCGCCTCTCTACTAAAAGCCTGGTAAGCAGTACCTATAGATATGAAAAATATGTATGTGGTTTGATCATTTGGTTTATACAGCTGTGCTGGTACCTTATGTGCAGTGCCGGACTGGCCCACTGGGATACCGGGAAATTTCCCGGTGGGGCCCAGCAAGCGGGGCAGACAGCCCTAATAATCAGCATGATGAAGCCATTTAAATATTTCCCCTCGGACTGTGCCAGCCTCTCAGTCCGAGGGGAGTAAGGAGGTAAGGAGGTAAAGTATTGCAGCTGCCAGCGGCTGGAAGGAGACCTGTCAGTCTCCCTGCACAGCGTAAATCAATTTCAGCTGCATGCCCCGCCCCCACGCGGAAGCTCCCCATGCACGTTGCTGACCTCACTGGAAAGCTGCTCACTGGACCACCAGGAAATAATTACAGAAAACTAAAAGGTATTTATCCTTTCACAGCCCCCTACCCACCTCACAGCCCCCCTACCGACCTTACAGAACCCCTACCCACCTCACAGCCCCCCTACCCACCATACAGCCTCCTACTCACCATACAGAACCCCCTACCTACCACACATGTGACAGTACATGGCACAGTGACTTATGGGGCTGGCATAGATTTTTTTCCAGGGCTGTTTTGTATCCCCAGTCCGACCCTGCTTATGTGCCATTCAAAAATCCTGCTGTGATGTGAGGTATAGTCCAAGATCTAAAAGAAGTAGGATTAGCCATGTCCCTTGTATGACGGATCAGACCTAGTAGGAGTGCAGTGCAGGGACAGGACCCTCCACCTTGTGGTCGCAGAGATATGTTAAACAGCATGAAGTAGTTATGTGTACCCTTACCACATACTGGCTAGCTAGCTATTGCCAAGTGGCGAAACCATTAAACAAGTTTGTGACAGGTGAGGCCCTGCTAGATGCCAAGCGGCTTGAGAGGCTCTACCTATGCGTTGGCGCGAGGGGCTTACATGGCCACTGAACTTGTGGTGTGTTGTCGGCCTCTCAGTGACTTTTAAAGCATAAGATAGAATGGGAGTGACAGGTGAGGCCCTCTCTATGCCACCATGCGCGGTGCCTAACTATGAATTGGGCCGATGGGTGTAATACCTCCCAAAATGATGATGGATGTTGGCCTCGCGGAACCACTAACGTAAGGCATAGAGGCCTGAGAAAGTATAAGCTATCGGGCTACTGGTGCCCTGCCAGTCAGCAATGAAACTAACTAAGGGAGTCAGAAATGCGGTATGACACCAAAGGTGGATTGGTACAAACCTACAGGGGTAACGAGATAAAGTAGGAATTGTGGTATGTCATGTAAAAGTAGATATCTTGTTCTGCCTAACAGGATATGTAGCGAAGTAACGTTCAGCCATTAGTAGGAGTTTGTGCAGTAAATTGTGGATACCTAGCACCTAATAATATGATGATGGAAAGTACAAGTGTGAGTTGTAAGGCCAGCTTGTGGATCCAACCGAATAATCTATAAAAGACCTACCTAACGAATATAAGGGGTATGTGAGTACTGTCGCCCTAACATCCTGAGTATTCCGTAACCTGTAATAAACATACTAATAGTAATGCCCTTGTTGCGAATATTAACATATTCCTACATTAGAAATGGAATAGTAGAAACATAGGTGCAGGTTATACGGTGTTGATGTTGGATATAGGTTAAGGCATCGAGCCTTAGTGACCTGAGTATAGGAATGCACTGGGTGAGCATAGGGTTACATTTAGTGAAAACCAATTAGTGTTTGTTTAGGCGAACCAGAGAATCGTCAGCATCTACTGACAAATCATGAAAAACGATTAGCAATCAAAGCGTATGCTTTAACTAAATTTAAACTATATCCAACCAAACATTAGGCTAACTTAAAATATAGACTCGTGCAATATCAATACTGACCATAATAACTGAAAAACCAATGCCTTACTGTAACGTAAATTAGAAGGCAGATAATCTCGCCTATGAATTCAACAAAGAGAACTGGGAATTAAACTGAATAACCCAATAGAGTCACCTAGAAAGAAAAATAAGTGCACCAACAGGATCTACTGATAAAGCGTGAAAATAATTAACGGGCAAGCGCTTGTTTGATAGTTAAGTGATAATTAATTTAGATTAAAAAACTGCAAGTATAGTCAGTGCAATATCAAAATTGACCAGTAGAGGTCGACCTTAAACATACAGTATGACCCCAAGATATTACTTTGCTGCAGAGGGATTTAGATAGACCGGGGGACTGGGCACTCAAATAGCAGATGAAATTTAATGTTGAAAAATGCAAAGTTATGCACTTCGGCTTAAAGAATACACAAGCAACGTATACCCTTAATGGAAGCGAATTAGGGATAACAACACACGAAAAGGACTTGGGAATTGTTATAGACAACAAACTATGCAACAATGTGCAATGTCAATCATGAAAAAGGGCACTCATTCTCGGGACAAGAATATAATTTTGCCTCTTTATAAATCATTGGTAAGACCACATATTGAATATGCTGTGCAATTTTGGGCACCTGTTCTAAAGAAGGATATTATGGCACTAGAAAAAGTGCAGAGGCGGGCTACAAAATGAATAAAAAGAATGGAACAATGTAAGAACAATAAGGATGTGGAATTCTCTGCCTGAAGAAGTGGTTTTATCAGAGAACAGAGATGTTCAAACAGCTACTAGATTCATACTTGCAAAAACAGAATATTCAAGGATATAATCTTTCAATGTAGGGTAATAACTGCTTGATCCAAGGATCAATCTGACTGCCATTCTGGGGTCAAGAATGAATTTTTTTCATAGGTTGTTGTAAAATTGGAAGTGCTTCAAACTGGGTTTTTTGCATCTTTTGTATCAACAGCAAAAAACAAATGTGAGGAAGGCTGAACTTGATGGACGCAAGTCTCTTTTCAGCTATGTAACTATGTAACTATGTAACATACCGGTATTGAAATTGACAGGTCTAATGAGTAACAGAATACTCCAATGTACTGACAACCAGAAGTCATAACAAATTAATTTATACAAATGATCACTATGCCGACAAATCGTAAAACCGTGACCCATGTACGTATAAAAAAGCAGGAATAAATACATACTGAAAAACCCTATAATTCCATACCTTCATAATAGCCATAAACCCTTAAATAACATATCAATTAACCCTATTTAACGAGCATCTACTTTAACAGATTGTTACATTCATTGACAGAGATGAGAATTGAGTGGATCGTGTCTATCCAGTTCGTGTATGCTAATTAGTAGCTAAAGTACTAGCATTAGTGAGGCAGCGCAGCTGACTTTAAACTAATCAAAACGGATAGTTTAAAACACGGGCATTCATATAATTAATCGTATGTGAGTTGCAGTGTCTCATTGTGGTTTGTGTGTTTCAGCGGCATTCGTTTAAATTTGTGCATTAGTTTATGAGAATTAGATAAAGTATTTTGTGGGGTTAGGTAATGTAACATGTGATAAGTGCGTATGAAAATATTATTGCCGAACAAGCGCACGAGGCCCGAAAGACTAGGTTACTCACGATTGTCAGTCTCACGCTGGCGGGCTCTGGGGGTCCGTTCGATACTAGGTGAATGTTAATAATTATTTTAACTTTTGCAGCCAGACCTTGCCTATTTGTCATGTCCTCTCCAAACAGCAACAGTCTGAGAATTATCCTTCAAATCTGGTCTTCTCATAGATTTCAGCTCTGTGAAAATGAATTTGTCTTCATAAAGGGGGTTTAAAAATTGAATTTAGATATCTTTATCTTCCGACTCAGTGTCTCCATTTTAGTTCCCTGTCAATCATTGTTACAAACTCTGTAATTTGCATCTAGCAATCAGCAAATAATAATAAAAAACTATTTAGATGAACCAAATTAGG
Source organism: Pelobates cultripes (assembly GCA_933207985.1). Taxonomy (NCBI): domain Eukaryota; kingdom Metazoa; phylum Chordata; class Amphibia; order Anura; family Pelobatidae; genus Pelobates; species Pelobates cultripes. Next base: position 115,893,314 of record OW240915.1, read on the forward strand.
TCCATGCTTATGTTTGGTATATTTGAATTTCATTTGCATATTTTTGTTGCAAAATTGTTTTGGATAACTTCCTTTTTTAATTTCTCACTCATTGCTGGTTTACTTCCCCCATTCCCACAAGCAAAGTATATTAGTATATGAGAAATGTTTAAACCTCCCTCAAGCTCCTACCCACCATGCCACAGGTAGGGGCATATATGCATTGCTCACTGTCATAAAAGACTAGTACTTTATTATTTGTTTGTAACTTTTATATTAGCAACTGGGAAACATGAGTAGACATATTTTTTTGTAGACATGCCTGTACTTGTGGCATGGCGGTTAGGGGCAGGAGGGAATATGCTAATATGGGAATCATATTGACCCCATAGGGTTTAATTTCATACTTATTTCAGGCATTTCATTCCTATTCTAAGTATGCATACTGCATAGTTAATTTAGCATACAGCTAAGACTAAAAAACTTAAAATTCTAAAATGATATATATTCTAACACTTGTTCATCTGATAGAGAACCCTCTACCTGTCTAGAAAAGTACTAAAAGTATCAATAAATAGAAGTATGAGACACTGCACTAAAAATACAGGGTTGAGAATATAATAATCACACAACGAATGATATCAGCAGTATAAATAAAAGCAATACAACTAAAACCAAGATCTGCTAGATGAAGTCCACCTAAAAAATCCAAGTAATGGTGTATAGTCTCAAAAATCACAAGATGTAATTCCAGTGGTAAGTGAAAATGTCTGCCCCAGATGACAGCAGGAACCTCATTCACCTTAAACCTGCATTACAATCAAGTCCATTTGCATAAACACTTTAATTTACAGAATCACTATATATTTTTATATTTTTTTAAAAAGTGATTCCACGCTCAACTGCTCTGAAACTTTCCTTTATGAGTTAATACCGCTCACAGTCGGCACTGAATGACCAACATCTTTATTAAACAATACAAGTTAGGCTTGTGCAAAATTCTGTTAATTAGGTTTGTGTCTGTCTGGGAGCCTTAGGTTAAATCACCTTTTGATCAATACGTGCCTCCACCCTTCTACTTATGCTGGTGTTAAGGCAATCAGATGTGTTTCAATTTGAATGGCCCATAGTTACATTTGCATAGTTAATTTAACTTGGGGGCAAGGAGCAGGACCGGACTAGGAATGAAAAGCAGCCCTGGAAAAAAAATTCTATACCAGCCCCATAATGCACTGCGCCAGTAATCATAGGGCTTCTAAATAAACAAAGCAGAAGTGCATTTGCATATAATCAATGTTTCAGTCCATTTTCTTGATATATTAAGAAAAGTTTGGTCATTTGGACTGAAATTGTGAATGTATGCTATTGCACAGCAGTAAAAAAAAAAGTTATCTTGTTTTTTTTTTTAAGTAATAAGAGTGTACTCTTCACTTCGGCTTACAACTGGATAAATTTCAGTCAATGCCAATTCAATTCCCATATGAAAACACTGTGGGGCTATTGCGCATGTGTGGCAAAATGCTGCGCTTCACCACACCAATCAGCATCTCCTCATAGAGGTGCTTTGCATCAATTCATCTCTTTGGGGACCGATCAGAGTGTGCAGCACTGGACTAGGAAGCATCTCTAGTGGCCGCCTGAGTGACTGTCAGTAGAGATGTGCCTAGGCAGCAATGTAGACACTGCATTTTCTCTAAAAAGGTATCATTTACAGTGCTCAGCCTACAGGGACAGGCTATAGACAGGCATTGAACTGTAGTAGTTCCGGTGACTATAGTATCCCTTTAATACGACGTCTTTCTCTCCCCAGTCAACTCTGAGTTACAGGGAGAGCAGGAGACACAAGTGAAGATGCATTTGGTTGTGTCTTTCTCCCCCTAGCCCCTTTCATGTGCCTCTTAGCCCCAGGCTTACACCAGCCTTTCTGTGTGTCTCTTGTTCGTCTTCCTCAGCTCCTGTGTGGGCCTCCTGTTCCCCTTTCCTAACACCTCTGTGTGTCTTTTTACTCACCAGCCCCTCCATGTCTCTCATTACCCCACAGCCCTCCATGTGTCTCATTCCACCATCTCCAGTCTTCCATGTGTCTCAGTAGCCCCCACATGTGTCCCATTAGCCCCCAGCCCTCCCTCCATCCATATAGCCCCTCTGGCCCTTCATGTGTCCCACTTGCCCTCCCTCCCAGTGCTCCATGTGTACCACTAGCCCTCCCTCCCAGCCCTCCACGTGTTCCTATAGCACCCTTCCAGCCCTCTATGTGTCTCAGTAGCCACCCATGTGTGTCCCATTAGCCACCCAGCCCTCCATGTGTCCTTTTAGCCACCCCAGCCATAAATGTGCCCTGTAGCCCCCTCTCAGCCCTCAATGTGTCCCAATAGGCCCCCTCCCAGCTCCCATGTGTCCCACTAGCCATCCCTCGATGCCCCCATGTGTCCCATTAGCCCCATCCCAGCACTTCATGTGTCCCTATACCTCCTCCCAGCTCTCCATGTGTCCCATTAGTCCCACCCCAACCCTCCAGTGTCCCTATACCCCCCGCCCTCCATATGTCCCTATTCCCCCCTCCCAGCCCTCCATGTGTCCGTATACCCTCTTCCCAGCCCTCCATGTGTTCCAGTAGTCCCCCCCAGCTCTCCCTGTGTCCCATTAGTTCCCCCCCAGCTTTACCTGTGTCCCATTAGTCCTCCCCCAGCTCTCCCTGTGTCCCATTTAGTTCCCCCCAGCTCTCCCTATGCCCCATTAGTGTTCTCCCTGTGTCCCTAGTCCTCCCCCAGCTCTCCCTGTGTCCCATTAGTTCCCACACACCCCAAGCTCTCCCTGTACCTTGCTGTAGCATGGCCGAGCAGGCAGACAGTGGTGGAGGATCCCCTGCTCACTGTACCCCGTCTGACAGGAAGCAGTCATGTGCTCTCTGTGAGCACTTCCTGTCAGACCAGGTAGGGGAACAGAAGTTCCTCTACTGTGGTCTGCCTGCTCGGCCACGTTACATTCTATGACTAGCAGGAGAGAGTGCATCCCCTCCTGCTGGTCACCCGCGTATTCCGGTATCCTGTGGGCGAATCCGGTCCTGGCAGGGAGTAACTCTGCTTTTATTTTTCAAATAATCTAATTACAAGGCAGATGCCTTGCCTTTTAGCCATCCCAGCCATAAATGTGCCCTGTAGCCCCCTCTCAGCCCTCAATGTGTCCCAGCTCCCATGTGTCCCATTAGTTCCCCCCAGCCCTCCATGTGTCCCTATACCCCCTGCCCTCCATGTGTCCCTATACCCCCCTCCCAGCCCTCCATGTGTATCCCCTTCCCAGCCCTCCATGTGTTCCAGTAGCCCCCCTCAGCTCTTCCTGTGTCCCATTAGTTCCCCCCAACTCTCCCTGTGTCCCATTAGTCCCCCCAAGCTCTCCCTGTACCTTGCTGTAGCATTGCCGAGCAGGCAGACAGTGATCCCCTGCTCACTGTACCCCGTCTGACAGGAAGCAGTCATGTGCTCTCTGTGAGCACTTCCTGTCAGACCGGGTAGGGGAACAGAAGTTCCTCTACCGTGGTCTGCCTGCTTGGCCACGTTACATTCTATGACTAGCAGGAGAGTGCGCATCCCCTCCTGCTGGTCACCCGCGTATCCCGGTATCCTGGTGGGCCAGTCCGGTCCTGGCAGGGAGTAACTCTGCTTTTATTTTTCAAATAATCTAATTAAAAGGCAGATGCCGGTAGCTCCCTCCGTGTACTTAGACAAATAACAACTTAGTACACTTTGTTACTTCGGCCATTTTGTACTCATTTCTATTAGTTCATTCATGTTTCATTTGAATGAACTAATAGTGCGGAATTCAGATGAATTCACATTTGTCTGAAAACAAATACCCAAATCTACAGAGAAGTGTAGAAACGAAACCGTGTTCTATTTCTCCTCCACATTTGCAATGTTTGTCCTATCTTTGCATTGTCTGAGCTGGATTACGATGTAATTTGTTAAATATAGCAAAGCATCTAATAAAAAAAGTTATCACAAATTACATTTGCATTTTCTTTTCAATGTTTTACTCAGCGGTATACGTTTTAAGTTCTATAACAGTGACAGTTCCCCTTTAAAAAAATGTTAGATCATTTTTCTGTTTTATGTGTTCTGACGTTTGCGTTTTTTTTTCACAGATGTATTGTTGCTAATGTTTTGTTAAGTACGGGAAAATGCATTTAAACATATTTGATCCTTATGTTCAGAATAAAAAGATCAGAAACGTTTTTGATTCATTGAGTCAGTCATTTGTTAGAAATATTAATTATTTGAATATTGTTCAAGATAAAATGGCTCTTTGAACTTTTTATGTATGGTAATACGCAGAAAGAATAGACAGATGGCAGATAATATATTTTGGTGCTATTTCTGAGGTCTGAAAGTGAGAACTGTATCATTTAACATTAGTCCACATTTATCACTTGTGTATTTCCATACTTCCCAAGTAGCATCTTCCCTAATTCCCTGTCTGTCACATTGTCCTCATATGTTTCTTGGTGTACCATATTTGGGACTTTTGAGAATGTTAAAAATCCATCCTTTTTTTTTCAAATAGTAAAAATAAATAAAATTTTAAAAAAAGCCTGCAGAAGTGCAAGGCTACAGCCCAGGAGATGAGAGATATTAATGGATTCCACTGGCTGCTCACCATGTAGTAGAAATAACCCCACCTTGGCATGTCTGATGAAGGTTAAGATAGAAGATAGATTCCTCTTTATAGTTATATGGGGGTCATACTCGTTTGTTTGTTTTTTATTGTGCCTAGCTGTCACACATCCCTTGCCTTGTTAAAGTCCCCGCCCCCTCCCAAATTTAAACTATATGACGGGCACCAGATTAAATACTTTTGAGTAAGCTGTTTGTTAACAGTTTTACCCCTTGTGGTAGCCAAATGCTCAGGCCTCCACTCACCATAACACTCACCATAACAACATAATCCCAATTAAGTTCTTTTTGTGACTGTAGTGTTCCTTTAAAGGCATGAGGTTTCAGACGTATCAGTCCAACCTGGTTTAGCAGCTGTGAATCAATCCATAACTACGGGAACTTGAACATATATTGGGTGCATTAGGTCCTCAGGATCTTTTAGGTGCAGGCAATAACTAATATAGGAACAAAAACAATGAAACAGAGGTCAAGACTTGAAGATAAAGCCATTATGCTAGAAACGGGTCACAAGTCTTCATGTTTAAAGGATGCAGACTCATGAATATAGGTTTCAGGGTTCAGTATAAGATACATTGTTAGTCTGGGAAGCAAGCTGTGGGTAAACAAAAAAGGATGAACTATGTATAAGTAATGCTCCCTGAAACAAATCAAAACCAAAAAATAATGTAAAATAAATAAAGGCTGATGGTTTTCAGGACCTGATCAATTAACCAAATAGAATGATTTAAAGCTTGGGAGTTTAAAGTTAAAAATGTTAAAGCAAAATGTTAAAGCAGCACTGTCATGGCCGAATCCTGTTTTTTTTTTAACCCCCCTCCCGACTCCACTACATCTAATTGACCCCCTAGCCCCTAAGCCCCCCATATTACCTATTTTTTAATCTTTCTTTTATGCCCGGACCTATGTTCTGGGCGCCGCCATCTTTGTGTGAGTAGATGAAGGCCGTGTGGGACTCGTCATCTGCCCACACTAGATAGCGCTGTGAAATTCCTGCACATGCCCAGTTAAACACGTATGTAATAGGTTTCCTAAACAATGTAGTTTGGAGATAATTGTTTTTATCTACTGAGATTGTAAGGTCTAGGAAATTAAGAGAAGGTTTACCTACCTCTTTGGTGAACTTCAGATTCATCTCATTACAGTTAAGGAGGTCCACAAATTTGTCAAACATACCCAGGGTGCCCGTCCATATCACCAACACGTCATCAATGTAACGTTTCAACATGTGTATACATTTGGGGAGATGGGTAAGCAGATAGAAGGAATTGTTAAACACGAAGAAATTATGAGTAAGGACAAACTGCAAAAATTTCAATACAAATTCTGTATGTACTCGATGGCATTCCCCTCTTTGTTCTAGGAAATTCCTAGTATGTCCCTATCCAATCTTATGCGGTGTAGATGAGTAGAGAGACTCCACATCTAAACTACATAGATGCGGTGTGGTTGAGTAGAGAGACTCCACATCTAAACTACATAGATGTGCCCCTTTTGGTAGCTTAAGGTCTCTTTTGTGTCCTTCAGGTATGAAGGTAAGGTCACAACAAAATTCCTTAATATCTGATCTATGTACTGACTTCCAAATTGGGTCAGATTATCTACCCATGACACGATAGGTCTTCCCGTTAAGTGTGCATACTGTTTGTGTATTTTTTGTAGACAGTAGACGGTTGCAATTTTTGAAGATTTATTATAGATGAAGTTATATTCCTCTTTGGATAGTATCTTATTATCCAGATCTTCATCTAATAATGATATTCCGTCAGATATTGTATAGTTGGATTCTTTTTCAGGATTCTGTAAGTTGATTCCTCTTTCAGAACCCTCTCCACCATTAAAGTGTAATCATCCATGTTCATCACCACTACATTACCCCTCTTATCAGCAGATTTAATTATGAGTGATTGATTATTTTTTAGATCATTCAGGGCAAATCATTCGTACTTGGACAGATTACCATGGGGAACCAATTCTAAAGTGTCTTCCTGAATTTGTTCAATTGCATTTACTGTCATTTCCACAGATATATCTATACTTTGATAATCCTTAAAGTTTGGTGTAAAATTACTTTTTGTTTTTAAGGAGGTATATTGTGGAGTTGATCTAAATACTAAAAAATATTGGACAAACACTATGGAAACCAGTGTACCAAGCAATGGATTCCATGTATGACTCCTTCCCTTTTACATGCTTTCATCACTTTTTAGAACAGAAAACTTTGCAAAAATATCTGTCATGTTGAATGATGATGATTGTAGGCCCCAAGTGAGAACTGTGTGAAAAAATATCCATAAATGACATTATGCGCTTAGGTTGTACAATTCCCACCTGGAGATATCCTTTTTGGTATTATAGTCCAGTAGCAGTGCATAAAAGCATATAAAAAATAAACACAATACAAATCACAATCTATTACAGTATATTAGCGTATAGTGATAAAGTCAAATAAATAAGTTGAAATCCATGGAAAGAAAACTGGCTAGGTCCAGAAGAGTTATACATTGAAACTACTTTACTCTTTAAAATAGTTAAAAAGGTAAAAACTATTTTAGAATAAATTATATAATCAAGCTTTCTTCAACAAGGCTTTTTAAAAATGTGTCATGCATACTGGGTCGTATAGTCTATCTCAATATAAGAGATTTATCAAAGTGTTTTGTTTAAAAGGTGATCTAAATACTAAAGATATTGGACAAACTATCTAAACCAGTGTACCAAGCAATGGATTCCATTTATGACTTTTTCCCTTTTACATGCTTGCATCACCTTTTAGAACAGAAAACTTTGCAAAAATATCTGTCATGTTGAATGATGAAGTAGGTTGTTAGAAAAGTATTCATTGAGGGCTTAGTAGGTAATTTTTGACAGTTGCAGGAGAGGAGTCATGGGAGTGGGGGATAAAAACCTGCTTACAGTTTAACTGATATGCTTTCTTGAAGAAGTGCGTTTTCAATGGTTTTTTGAATGAGTGGAGACTGGGTGAAAGTCTTACAGAGAAGGGAAGGGCGTTCCACAGAAGAGGTGCAGCCCTGGAGAAATCTTGGAGGCGAGCATCAGAGGTGGGAGTATGGACAGAGGATAGACGTAGGTCTTTGGCAGAGCGTAGGCAATTCAGTGGTGAATATATGCAGATAAAACCAAAAATAAAAATACAGTGTTTATAATAAAATATTCAATGAAATATTATAGAGTTACTCACTGTCATGGAACAAAATATCGGTTTTGCTCAGGCCACAGGGTTCAGGTGGTATGTTCCCTACCAAAAGCCCAGATCCATGGAAAGAAAACCGGCTAGGTCCAGAAGAGTTATACATTGAAACTACTTTACTCTTTAAAATAGTTAAAAAGGTAAAAACTATTTTAGAATAAATTATATAATCAAGCTTTTTTCAACAAGGCTTTTTAAAAATGTGTCATGCATACTGGGTCGTATAGTCTATCTCAATATAAGAGATTTATCAAAGTGTTTTGTTTAAAAGGTGATCTAAATACTAAAGATATTGGACAAACTATCTAAACAAGTGTACCAAGCAATGGATTCCATTTATGACTTCTTCCCTTTTACATGCTTGCATCACCTTTTAGAACAGAAAACTTTGCAAAAATATCTGTCATGTTGAATGATGATGAATGTAGGCCCCAAGTGAGAACTGTGTGAAAAAATATCCATAAATGACGGATCCCCAACCACTTTGATTGCCCGAAATAATCAAATCACAGACACACTTGGTAAAAATAGGGCACTGCATTATTAAATATATAAATATGTATAGCATAAAATATCCTATATATATATATCTTACTCAGTAAATATATCCGTCACTGAGTACCACCTTGCCAACCAAAAACAATTCACTTGGGCAGCTGCCCTCCCCCCTCATCCCAACCAGCACAAGGCCTTTCTGGGCCTTCCATTCTCGTAATACTAACCACTAGTCGATTATTGACTCAGTGGGCACGTCTGTTATCCATAACTGTACCTAAAGGTTAGTTGAGGGACAGCACTACCTATCCACTTTACACGGACCGCTGGTCCAACCCACGGTTGACAAGGGCCATATACCGCCATGCAGTGGCGGATCCAGAGCCTGATCTCGGGAGGGGCACTTGTAGATTATTTAATTAAATAATCCAGGCACAATAACCACTACAGCTCAGTGAAGTAGTTATGGTGTCAGTAATGCCAGGATTCCACCCCAGAGTAAGTAGTCATACCGTTTAAGAACAGTTTGACAACTTACCTGGGGTCTGCTGGGGTATAGGAGCAGTGGTGTGTGTTAAGGGTGAAGTGTGTGAGTGCGGCAGTGTATGTCAGGGTTGTAGTGTGTGTGTTAGGGGGCAGTGTATGTATGGGGGCACTGTATGTGTTTTTGGGGCAGTGTGTGTGTATGGGGGGCAGTGTGTGTATGGGGACAGTGTTTGTGGGGCAGTGTGTGTATGGGGACAGTGTTTGTGGGGCAGTGT
>OW240915.1:115902529-115943260 GCA_933207985.1 Pelobates cultripes
CCCAGATTGCACATTTACACACACAGACTGCATACACTAACACAACACACACACACACTGCATACACTAACACAACACACACACACTGAATACACTAACACAACACACACACACACACTGAATACACTAACACACCCACACTGCATACACTAACACAACACACTGCATACACTAACACAACACACACTCTGCATACACTAACACTACACATTAACACTGCATTCACTACACATTAACACTGCATCCGCTACACACTAACACACACTCTGCATCCGCTACACACTAACACACACTCTGCATTCACTACAAATTTACACACACTCTGCATTCATTGCACTAACATACACACTACATTCATTACACTGACACACTCTGCATTCACTACACACTAACACACTCTGCATTCATTACACACTAACACACACTCTGCATTCACTAAACTATGCACACACTCTGGATTCACTATACTGACACACACTATGGATTCACTACACTAACATACACTCTGCATTAACTGTACACACAGCATCCACTACACAAACATCCTGTATTCACAGTACACACACTACATCCACCACAAATTGAAACACTCTGCATTCACTATACACACACTACATCCACTACTCAAATACACTCTGCGTTCACTATACACACTGGATCCGCTACACAAACACACACTCTGCATTCACTGCACTGACAGTATCTAATACACACACAAACACTACATCCATTACACACATTCTAATTCACTTCCACTATACACACACCACATTCAGTCCTGCATCATTGTGAGCGGACTAGGTAGGGCCTGGGTGGGCCCGGACGGAGGGAGCGGGGGGGGCCCAGACCTTGTGCTTTGTCATGGGCCCCAAATTTTCTGATGGCGGCCCTGATGGGGAGCACTGTGTGTAATGGGGGGCACTTTGTGTAATGGGGAACACTGTGTGTAATGGGGGCAGTGTGTGTAATGGGGGGTGGAAGGAGGCTTTTTAATAATATATTTATTTTTTATTTAATAAAATAAATATTCTATGTCCCCCCTCCCTTCTTACCTTTATTTAGGAGGAGGGGGGGCATTTTCCTGGTGGTCCGGTGGGGGATTCATTGGTGGTCCCAGTGGTGAGAGTGAACTCTAGCCCGCGCTCCCGGGCTAGAGTTCACTCTCGCGAGATTTGGAGCGTTGCCGTGGTAACCGCGGCAACACTCCAAATCATCTCGAGAGAGAGAGGAGCTGCAGACTGAGCTCCGGGTCCTCTCTCTCACTCCCGCCCTCCGCCGCCGGCTGTCAGCACGGTGCCTGCGGACCGGGGAGGGAGATCTCTGATCTTCCTCCCCGGTCCACAGGCACATTGCAGGGCTGGCACTTGGGGAATGCCAGCCCTGGGTTAGCCGGCAGGGGGGAATCTCGGGGGGGGGGGCAATTGCCCCGTTGCCCCCCCCTGGATCCGCCAATGCCGCCACGCTGTTACCAACTGATAATTAAGATGGCTGCTTAGCCTGTAGAATGCCCACCTATTTATACTATCCCACCCCTTTGCCCCTAATCCTACTCCCATCCTCCCATCATTCTAAGACCTCCTTACCATTCTATCTATACACTCCCCCTCACACTCACATATCCCTGTTCTGTCTAGGGCTTGCCTGACTCCTCAGGGTCTTAAGATGAATAAGAAGAAAGAGAAACTGTCAATACTGGCTTAGTATGACCAAGTGCTTTTATTGGTTAATATGCCCATACTAAGTTACTTACAGCATTTAATTGCATGTTTGAACACAAAAATCTTGATCACCCTATATACATGACTAATAAAGCATTGTACTCAGAATTTGTTTAAGGAAATTAAATATATATATTCCTTAAACATACACAATGTTCACTGTATTCGCTATAAATTTCATAGTTTCCCTTTACAAAAAAACACTTCATGAAGATAAAGAGTGGAAAATAAATATACTGCTAGCAGTTCAGTGTAATGTATTAGCATTTAATGTTTACAAAGACAACACTTGCATTCCTGCAAGATTTAATTCCTGACAAGCAATAGATAATATAATGGTTATGTAAGCCATTTAAGTGAGTGGAAAAACTGTCATCATGTTATATATGAGGCTTTTTTGTACTTCTCTGACACTTTTTTATTATTAGTATCATGGAAATTGCTTTAAGGACATTGCCTTTGTATGTCTTGGTAATGCTCTTAAGACGTCAGTAGGAAAGAAAATAGCAGTCTTTGTACATAAATGTTAAACACTTAATTCCTTACGTAAGATTAGTTGAAGGAAGATTATGATACTTTAAATATTATAGGCAATTACATTTGACATGCAAATCACTTCACAATATTCAGCATTACAATATTTTTGTAAAGTGTATTTTTTTTTCTTTTATTTTTAGCAATCATTTATGAAGATTAAAAGTTAGTGGTTTAGTAACGCCCATGTCTAAGCATAGATTAAAATAGCAGATAAACAGGTATATTTTTCTATAGAAAGCTTAGATACACCATATGTGCTTTTAATACTATTAGGAGGCCAACTTTAAAAGTATAAAGAGGACAATTTGAAAATTCAGAATGTGGTAACCAATTTTTTTAAAAAGAGGTTAATGAGATATTCTTTGTTGTTTTTATTTATTTATTTTTTGCTTTATTATATAGGTGAACATTATTATTAGTTTAAATCCTTTTTTTAATTACTATTTATTATACAATGGGGGAGATTTTTGCCTTGACATTTCCCATGTCTTCTCAAAATACAATTTATATTACATACAGAAGGTGTGACAAAAATAGATGGTGAAACACCTTGCCTATGTGCAGTGGTGTATTTTGGTTTTGTGCTGTCCTAGGCATGACTAAACATGGGCACCCCCCTAATCTAAAATTTCCCCACCCCTTTCTGTCAAGGCCATACCTCTTCATGATTAAGAACCCACCACTCCACCTTTTCCTGGTGGGTTCAGCATCCATTGTGAAGCTGCATTCTTAGTGAGCTGTCCAGGAGGTGGGAGGATCTGGGAGGGAGGGTCTGCTGCTGATTGGCTGGAATGTGTCCGCTGACTGTGAGGTACAGGGTCAAAGTTTACTCAATGATGAGTCCGTGGCGAACCGTTCGCGAACAGTTCGGGACATCACTAGTCATGTGTCCTTAAGTGGTTAAGCACACTACGCACTGACAGACACAAACACACTAATTTGACACACACACATTTGCTGACACACATTCACTCATTAACAGACACACACACAAACACTGACAGAAACTCACTGACAGACACACTAATAATCACACACACATTCAATGCCAGGCTCTCACTGATTTGACAAACACTCACAAACATACATACACACACACACTCACAGACACACACACACTCACAGACACACACACACACATACACTCACAGACATAAACACACACAGACAGTCACAGGCACATACATACACTCACAGACACATACACACATACAGTCACAGAGACACACATACACACACACACATACACTCACAAATTATTACTGTTATTATAGTTTAAAATTTTTCACCCAACCTCACTAACTGGAGAGCTGGGGTGGGTCTGTTGTTGGAGGTCCAGTGGGGCTTCTGTGAGGCGGGCGGCTGTGTTGGAATCAGAAACAGCAATGGAGCTGTAATCTCCCTGCTCTGCTGCTTCGCGCCTTGCAGTCCGTCTATTGATGTCGCGAGCCAGAATGAGCAAACGGTGTGCAATGGAGCACAGCAGTAAGATCACAGTTCCTCGCCGCTTCTGATTCTAACAAAGCCACCTGCTGGGGGGTCCATAAGGTGGCCAGCAGGCCAGGTCTTGGATCCCCCCCATGACAGGGGATACACCGGGGAAGCCAGAGTGGGCATTTAGGGCTTATTTTGCCACCCCCTGGTTAATGTCACCCAAGGCAAATGCCTAGTTTGTCTTGGGATAAATACACCACTATGTGTGTATGTCAGAAATCTAATAGCAGCTGTGGCAATGCAGTTTCCTATAAGTGCCACTAGAATATGTACAGTCGTGGGAAAATTAAAGTACACCCTCTTTGTATTGTATGGTTTTACATATCAGGACAGAACAATCTGTTCCTAAGCAGGTACTACAATTCGGTAAATACAACCTCAGATGAGCAACAACACATGACATATTACAGTGTGTCATGATTAATCCTGTGAGTGATCACTCTCAATACTATAAGGATCGCCACTTTGCAATTATATATTCACCAATTCCATTTTTGTTTGGAATCATTTGTGTCTTTATTTGCACATTTTTAAAAAATAGCTTGCACTATTTGTTTTATAAAAAAGTGTGCACTATTTTTTGTGCATTTGTTTTTTTTTCTTCACTTATCATATTATTTCTGAGTAATACAAAGAACAGAGATAACAGATAATAACTTTTTAGAATTTGAATGGACCTCCACTATTTAGTTTTTTTATCCCCACTACTGGGAGTTAAATATAAAGAAATTTCTCTGTTTATGTTGCTGCTCACATTATTATTATTTGTTATTTTTTAGTTTTATTTAGAGATATTCTTCTGGTGGGGTTTGTTATATTATTTGTTATTTATTTATTTATTTATAATATATTTTACCAGGAAAGATACATTGAGATTTGTACATCAGAGGACCTAATTTTACAGTTACTTTGTCATATCTTTACATGCGGTTTAGTAACTTATACTTGAAAGGGTTCTTTGTGAGAGACCTTTTTGTACATTGACCCTATTTTTCACAATGTTCATTACATTACCATTGATGAGTTGTTAAAATAGGAGAGTAACATTGCCTGACCATTCCCTACTGTGGGCATCGGATGGAGAAAATGAGCAATTATAGCACCTGAGAAACTGTCCCAGCCTTGACTCACCCAGGGCTGAGGATGGTGAACATTATTTGCACAAAAAGGCTGAAATATCTAAAATATTTTAGATAAGTTATTCCACTTTGCCCAAATCAGTATACAACGATGTCTCAAATGTAAAGAAAAAAAAGCTCAGATGGATATTGCAGGTGCACTAGCACTATCTACCCTGCTTTTTAATGGAGGTGGCTATATGTCCTTTCACAATGTACACATTTTTTATTGAATACAGTCACCAAAATTATTAAAAAAAACATATCTCTAGTTCTATTTAAAAAAAAATAAAAAAAATGTTCTCCATAAATAAGAGAGGCACTTTCTTTCTAGTCGACACTATTGAGGACGCTAATGTTTTTTTTCCTTCCGATTCTGTATTGTCTAGTCTAACATAGTTTGCGCCCTACGTTATGAGCAATCTGAACAGTTGAAGGAACACTCCAAGTGCCCTAACCACAACAGAAACACAACCTGGCACACCCACAATGGCAGTGGCTATGGTGCTTGCACTATTCCTTTAAGAAAACTTTCAGGAAAAGTAGTCAAGCATTTTTTTTTCCTCCTGGCAAGTTTCTTCTTATTGAACAACAAAGGATTCAGGTGTTGGAAATGTATACATTTACAGCTGTAAATATTATTATGATAGTGGAACATTTTGATAAATGTACAAAAAACAGACTCGGCAATAAATCATTTGAACAGCGTTGGTTATGAACAGAATCAGACTTTCTAACACATTACTTGTCAGATATAGAGAAGCTTTTGATGTGAGTTAATTCAAATATGTGCTTCTTGACAGGGACACATGCAAAGCATGGCCTGCGCTGCAAAGCTTGCAAGATGAGCATCCATCACAGATGTACAGAGAGTACTGGTTTTCAACGTTGCGTGGGAAAGCTTGTGAGTATATAAATTAAGCATTTTATAGATTGTGTTTTTAAGTCTTTAAATAATCATGTTCCTTCATCCTAAATGATCATTTTCTATTAAAGAAATATACATCTGTTGACGCTGGCAATTCATGCAGTTTTAACTGTAGAATAGTTTAGCAGTGGAAAATAAATAAATAAAAGCATTGTGACTTGAAAAGTTTGTTTACAATAGTTTTTAAGGAGTTTAGAATGAAGAAGATAATGGAGATAATAACAGATCAGTTGAAGTACTGTTCTAATTTGCTAGAATAAAACAAGAATTAGATTAAAAACAAAAGAAGGAACATATGTAGAAGAGGATAAAGGTCTAGCTGACTGCCTCAATGAATATTTTTGTTCAGTATTTGCAGATGAAGATGAACGAAAGGGGCCTCAGTTAGGAAAAATGAAATTTGTTACATGTGAGTTTACAGAGGAAGAGGTTCTATTTCAACTGTCAACAGTAAAGACAAATAGGTCAATGGGACCTGATGTAATACACCCAAAGTTATTAAAATAGCTTAGTGGTGTACTAACAAAACCATTAACAGATTTATTTAACCAATCATTGTTAACAGGAGTAGTCCCAGAAGATTGGAAGTTAGCGAATGTTGTCCCCATTCACAAGAAAGGTAGTAGGGAGGATAAGTGCAAGATAATGCATCTTGGATGTAAAAAACCAAGGGCAGAGTACAGAATATTTGATAGAGTCCTAACCTCAACATCTGAGGAAAGGGATTTAGGAGTGATTATTTCTCATGATTTAAAGGTAGGCAGACAATGTAATAGAGCAGCAGGAAATGCTAGCAGAATCCTTGCTTGTATAGGGAAGGTTATTATCAGTAGAAAGAGGGAAGTGCTCATGCCATTGCACAGAACACTGGTGATACCTCACTTGAAGTATTGTACGCAGTACTGGAGACCGGATATCCAGAAGGATATTGGTACTTTAGAGAGAGTTCAGAGAAGGGCTACTAAACTGGTTCATGGATTGCAGGATGAAACTTACAAGGAAAGGTTAAAGGAACTTACCATGTATAGCTTGGAGGAAAGACAAGACAGAGGGATATGATAGAAACATTTAAATACATAAAGGGAATCAACACAGTAAAGGAGGAGACTATATTTAAAAGAAGTAAAACTACCACAACAAGAGGACAAAGGTTTAAAAATAATATCAGGAAGTATTACTTTACTGAGAGGGTAGTGGATGCATGGAATAGCCTTTCAGCTGAAGTGGTATTGGTTAACACAGTAAAGGAGTTTAAGCATGCGTGGGATAGGCATAAGGCTATCCTAGCTATAAGATAAGGCCAGGGACTAATGAAAGTATTTAGAAAATTGGGCAGACTAGATAGGACGAATGGTTCTTACCTGCCATCACATTCTATGTGTCTATGTTTCTATGTAATATATACTGTTAAATGTAATTATTAATATTTACTCATTAGCGTCCAATTTTGTGTTAATACATTTTGAATGTTTTAGATTTAATTGCCATTTTGATCCTCTTTTTGTTTCCCTTTATTTGATTGTTAATTTTTTAGCCAAAAGGTTTTCAACGCTATTATAGTTCTCCACTCCTCATACATGAACAATTTGGCTGTATTAAAGAAGTAATGCCAATTGGTGAGTATCTCTTTAGTTATAGAAAAAAATGCATATTGTTTTATATACATATACCTTTTAAAATGGTGCAAAAATTCAAAACTATTATTGTAACTGCTTGGATTTGACAAAACCTTTATTAGTACAACTTCAGCTCAATTAAGTTATTAATGTGTAGGAGAGTCCAGGTGCTGTCTTACCTGCAGGAAAATGGTTTAACTCCTGAGTCGGTCCTCTGCCCCCCAACATTGCAGCCACCTGATTTCATACCGCAGGACATATATATTATTTCTTTCACTGGGCTTCCTGTTACAGATTGAGAGTTTCAACTGATGCCCTCTGCCCATTGCTGTGGAGTTAGTAAACAAAACGTTTGACTCCTTCTCTTCAATTTATGGTATCTCTTCTAATAAACTCCTAAGTCTCCTAATATTATATTACATACAATAGTGGGCAAAGTTCTGGAAACCTTTTGGAAAATTTGTATTTCTTTTCAAATTATTTTATTTAAAGTTTGTGAAAAATTTTTATATAACATACATTTTTAAACTTATTAGGGATAACAGGGTAGACTAAAATGGCAAAGGGAAAAGGTAACCCAACTATTAAATATATACAACTTTGACCATTATTATATCTAAACATAAATTAAATGAGCACATCAGTGCACTTATAATGACCCATATTATTAAAATCAGACCTTTTTAGAATAGTGCTATAAATTCAAATGTCATTAGAAAGATAATTTAATGCAGTATGTAATGCAGCAAATGTGTTTTGCATTATCTTTACTCTATCAAAAGTTATTGCTAAACAGAAAAAGAAAGACAACTAAAACATTTCAAACTACTTTGTTCACCTTCACACAGCTGTACTTAATTTGACTATTACTTCACAACACTTGAAAGTCATATTTCTAACTATAAGAAGATTCTCAGTGAGCTTGACTAAGAAGTATTCAATATTCAAGCTAATATCTAGATGTTATAGAACACTTGTGGTTCGTCAATAAATATTGGCACTGCTAGTCTGATACTGCCACAATTTAACGTATCTGGTCCTATAGTGTTATATGGCCTTATTAGAGAGATGTTAGCTTTTAAATCCAAAATATTTATCTTACAGATCCTCTCTCCCCGTCTCACGCTTTATTAGATGCTTATCTTGCTTTGCAGAAATGCATACAAATGCTCTATTAGTTTACTGCCTGGGTTTGGCCAATGCTTTAATTTTCATGGTTTGGAAAAAAAAGTAGATTTTCCTTCTTTTAGCATGTATAAGGATTAAGGAAGGTGGAATTCATACAGTATTTGGAAGATATTTATTGGTTCACACTGATATGACATACATATTTTAAGATCTGGAAACCTTGGGTTGGTTACCTTGATTCCCTTAGGTTAATACTATTGGGACTACCCCTTGTTCACTTGCTTTAGTTATCCCCTCTGCATTTTTTTTAGTTGTATGGGCCTTAGGTCAAGCACCTGTGCAAGAAAGCCTGCTTCACATAAAAAATTACATTATTACTGGAAATTTAGGTATTTATGGTGTATTTTGAGTATCAAGTTTAGATCACTTTTTGTTTCTATGTGTTTTTTGCCTTTATTTTTGAGGCTTTCCTTTTATTGCACTGTTTTCTATAGTCGGGTACACTGTTAATCTGTACTTTTTAACAATTGTAACAGCCACCCAGGGTATCAGAGGGGTGTATGCCGTTGGAGAAGTCCTTTTCCCTTGAGAGAAGCTGTGCTGCAGTATTCTCCAGATGTCATCTCAGCTGAACCAGTAGTGAAGGGGTAATAGAGCTCTTTCAAGAGTTAGTGAAGCAGGTTCCTTAAAAGCACGAGACAAGGCAACATGTTGAAGGTTAAGCAGATCTGAAGCTTTAATGGGCCAAGCCGGTCTTTTATACAGTTATTCCCAAAAGGTTACCACGCAGGTTTACCTATAAACATTGAGTCACATAATAAAACACTCCCATTCATTGCACAAAATTCCTACCCTCTGCTTAGGAGATAATTGAGTTAATTACTGTATCAACTCAATTATCTCCAAACAAAAAAAAATGTAAGTTTTTACCCATTTTCAGAATTACCCCAAAATCACATTCAAACCCCATAAAACATCCACCAAGCACTGGAACGTGGCTGGGGCGTTTTTCATCCTGAATGGCATAACATTAAATTGGTATAGGCCAAACGGGGTGACAAACGCCGACTTGGGGATAGCCTCCTCGGCCAGGGGAATCTGCCAATAGCCCTTGCACAGATGGATGATGGTCAGATACCTTCCCCTGGTGATACGATCTACCTGGGACATCGGGTAGGCATCTGTCACTGTTTGGTCATTGAGTCATCTATAATCCACGCAGAACCGCGTGGTCCCATCCTCTTTGGGTACCAATACTACGGGAGAAGCCCACAGGCTGTCTAAGGGGTTAATAATACCTAGCTTAAGCATATCCTGGATTTCTTTTTGCAGCCCTTCCTTGGCGGTGGTCTGAGTGGGGTTTGTCCAGGGGTTTCTACGCAGTGAGTAGCTAGGGTGGTGGATCCAGGTTCTTGGGAAAATGTCAGTCTCTTTTCCGCTAACACTTGTCGGAGTTGGCCCTTCTCTGCAGGGTTTAGTTGCTCCCCTAGTTTTACCAGACTAATGAGGTCCCCTGGGGAATGGTTGGTTAACAAATCAGGTATGGGCAGACTATCGGGGTCGGTAGCAGGAATGCATATAGCTGCTACGTCCTCTGGTCTTTCGTGGTATTCCTTCAGCAGGTTTACGTGAAAGGACTTCCATATCCTTTCGTCAGCATTACTAGCGATTACATAGGTGGTTTCACAGATCTGTAAGGACCCTGCCAGGATGCTTCGAGCTTATTCCCTTTGACTGGCCTAAGCACTAGGACTTTTTGTCCCAACTGGAACGACCTCTGGCGGGCGACCCGATCAACCATAGTTTCTGTCGCCCCTGGGCCGCATGAAGGTTGTCCCTTGCCATCCGGGCTAACTTCTCCATGCGGTCCCGAAGTTTACATATGGCACAATTCGGACCTGCTCATTTTCCGTTTTCCCCTCCCAGTGCTCGCAAATGAGATTGAGGGGTCCTCGCACCCTCCTCCCATAGAGCAGTTCGAAGGGGAAAACCCAGTTGATTGCTGGGGCACCTCTCAATACGCGAACAAGAGGTGTGGCAGGAATCACTCCCAGTCTCTCTACTCGTCTTTGAAGGTCCGCAGCAACTGTTTCAGGGTACCATTGAAATGCTGACAGAAACAGTTAGTCTGGGGGTGGTATGGGGAGCTGAGTAGGGGTTTGATACCACAGGCCTCCCATAACTGCTGGGTGAGGTCTGCGGTAAATTGGGTTCCCCTATCAGATAGAATTTAATTCGGAAAAAAAACCCAGTCTGGTGAAAATCCTGACCAAGGCACTGGCAACTGTGTCGGCCTGGATATTCGACAGAGCGACGGCTTCCGGGTAGCAGGTAGCGTAGTCCACCACGATAAGAATGTATTTCTTTCCGGATGGACTTGGGGTTAGGTAGGGGTACTACTAGATCGACGGCCACCCTGCTGAATTGTTCATCAATGATTGGCATGGGTAGCAGCTGAGCTTTGGAGTGATCCCCCCTTTTTACTACTCGTTGGCAGACATCGCACGTACCAGACTATCATCGGACATCCTTGGAGATTCCCGGCCAAAAGAAGGTCTGGGTGACTCAGTAGGTTGTGAGATTCCCACCCAGATGTCCTGCCAAAGGGATGTCGTGCCCTATCCGTAGAAGCTCCAACCGGTATTTCCTAGGCACTACCAGTTGGCGCTTCTGGGATGGAGCACTCCCACTCTTTTTTACTTTTGGTTAAATGGTATAGCCTAGCATTATCCCAGATAAATCTCTCGTGCTCATCCCCCCCTGTCTCTGCCCTCTCTCTATATTTCTGTAGGGATGGGTCCTCTCTGGTCTCCGTCCCAAACTCCTTGGGGGTGTCCCAAGCTATAGGTTTCTCGGCTACTGTCAGGGTAGGGTTCGGTTGGGTTCTTACCTGGGTCTCTTGGCCTGGTGAACGGTTCTCTGTGATGCGAGCCTGTGAGTGGGTAGTCACTGGACAGGCTGTAGCGGCTGAGGTGGGTAGATAAGCTGACGTCAAGGGTCCAATATCAATGCCCAATAGGACTTCGTCAGGCATGTTGTCCATGATAAACAAGAAAAGAAAAAGGATGCAAAGGCGCTAAAAACAATGAACACTGGTGCAGCTAAAATTACCCAAGTGTAGTGTCACCAATTACACTTGCAGAAGTGATAAGATAAAAAGGAAAGGTGATTAGCGCACACAAAGTAAAAAAAGATATTACCTTACGTAAAATTATACCTCAGGTAATTTTATACATTAGGTAGTTCTTGTAACCTATACACAGCTAAATAAAACATACATAGTGTAACCTGTATATATACAATATCAAAGTGAGGAATAACTTTTTTTCACACACTCACAATTTCCAAAGTGTTTTAAAAGTTGGCTCTAAATTTGTAGCACTTATCGTCTCCTCCTTGAGACATATGATGCTGGTACATCAGGTATATCAACAGGAACCCGGAACTGATGAATTGGCAGCAGAATGCAAAGTAAATAAGGAGGTATTTTTATTGTAACAAAATTAAAACTAAAAGAATGTATATACATACAAATAGTTAAGCAATAAAAGCACAACGCGTTTCAACCTAATACAGGTCTTTTTCAAGTGCATCTAGTTTCACAATAGAAAAAGGTTCTTATATATCAGAAATTAGCAATTAACAAAATTGGTAATTAGCAACATATGTGCAAAAATCCCACCCACTCCCGTATATGGTCATGACCGGAAGTGTCACGCCAACCAAAATATGGCCGCACTTCCGGCCATGCCCTAGTCCCTACCAGACCTCCCCAACACTTCTTCCTCATTCCTTGTTAGTATTCCACTTTATTTTCCGGAAGTACGTCATCTGGGCATCATGTCCTCTGGTCCTGCCCCTTGTTTTCATTCCGGCGCGTCACTTCCGTTCCGGCGGGTCACTTCCTGTGACGTGAATAACAGTTCTGTGTCGGTCACATGATCAGCACATAGAATGTCTCCCAGAGATAGGGCAAAATGCCCTTAGTTCATCACGTTTATGTTTGGAATATAACAAAAAGAGGAATAATATAATATCATTAATTACCTTAATCTTAACATAATATCCATAATATCACATCAGATAGTTAATATAAAAAGGGCTTGAATTAAAGAAGAATATGAAGGAAATAACAGTAAATAAATAAAATAATATAAAATGTATACTTAAAACAAAATTCTTATAAAAAGATTCACAAATAGCTTACAAAACATCTAAGATATAATATAAACTTAAAATGATAAAATATATAAAATAAGCAATATAAGACTAGAAAATCCCAAACTTAAAAAAGAGGGAATATATAAAATCATTGTTCATAAAATGCTATTAATTTCAAAATCAATATTCAGACCCGAGGGTGATAGGTTCCGCATCTCAAATATCCATTTCACCTCCTGGGTACTTAATTTTCTAGGGACATCTCCTCCTCGCCAATGAGGCTCAATTTTTTCAATAGCACAAAAATTTTAAAACTTCGGATCGGAGTCGTGTTTCTCCAAAAAATGTTTTGATACACTATGGTTTGTGAATCCTTAATTAATATTTCTAACGTGCTCGCCTATTCGAACTTTTAAGGGCCTTGATGTTTTTCCTACATATTGTAGGCCACATGTACAGTTCAATAAATATATAACATTGCTTGAATGGCAATTAATCATAGATTTAATTTTAAATTCTTTTTTAGTACTTAAGGAATTAAAAGTTGTTAAATTTTTTACTTTTATATCTGTGTTTTTACATGCATTACACATACCACAGTGATAAAAACCTTGTTGTGTCCTCGACCATCTTATTAAAAAATTACTAGTGTTGGGAGATGTCTTTTCTAAAAAGCTACTAGCTAAAAATAAATTTGTGTTTAGAACCTAAAAATTTGTGTACTTCCTCGTCCTGCCTTAAAATATCCCAATTTTTATTTATAATTCTTTTAATAACACCTACATTACTTGAATAGTTAAAAATAAAGGGGATCTGTCTTTCTTGAATATCCGTCTCAGATTTCTCTTTATTTTTATATTTCAAAAGGGGAGATCTTTCTAAAGATGATATCTCTTGAATTTGGGTATCTAAAACTGTTCTATGATACCCCTTTTGCAAAAACTGTTTCTTCAGAAGTTCTGCTTGGTTAGAAAAATCTTGTACATTTGTACAGTTCCTACGTAATCTTAGAAACTGCCCCTTGGGGATATTAGTCAGCCAGGTTTTATGATGACAGCTACTGATCTCAATGTAGCTGTTGACATCAACTTGTTTAAAAAAAGTGCGAGTCATTAAAGCATTGTTACAAACATAAATAGTAAGATCTAAAAAATCAATGCTTATATTACTTACACTTTTAGTTAAATGAATTCCCCAATCATTACAATTGAGAGAATTAAAAAATTGATTAAAAAGATCTTCAGACCCTTTCCAAATAATAAAAATGTTGTCAATGTATCGTTTATATAGGACCAGGTTTGCACCACACTCATGTTCTTGATAGATAAAAGTGCGTTCCCAGTATGCCATAAAAAGATTGGCATAACTGGGTGCAAACCTGGTCCCCATAGCTGTACCTCTAACTTGCAAATAGAAGTCCCCTTCAAACCAGAAGTAATTATTCTCCAGGATCATATGCATGCCCTCTAAGATAAAATTCTGTTGAATTTCATTATACTTTTTTGATTCTTGTAAAAATAATTTTGTAGCGTCACATCCCTTTTCATGATTTATAATAGTGTACAGACTAGTTACGTCACATGTAATAAGAAGATAATAATTTTAACATGTTCAACAAACTCATTGAATCCTGGAGATAGGAGGGACAGTTTTTTACTAGGGGTTGAAGATGGAAGTCTATATATTGTGATAATGGAGATAGAATAGAGTTTATGCCAGATATTATAGGGTGTCCTGGTGGGTTAACAGGATCTTTATGTAACTTGGGTAGTACATAGATCACTTGTATACGTGGATGGTCGAGCATTAAAAACCCTAATTCTCCCTTATTTAAAATATTATCCTTATTCCCTTGATCCAAAAATGTTTTGTAATTCTTATGTAGGATCTTTTTTGTATTTCTGGTGTAGGATCTTTTTTTTAACTTTGTATATGTATTAGTATCTTTAAGCTGTCTTTCTATTTCTTGTAGATATTTGGTCTTATCCATACTCACTACTCCACCCCCCTTATCAGCCGGTTTTATAACTATTGATGGGTCATCTTTTAATTCTTCTAGATTTCTTTTTTCTTGAAATGTTAAATTTAAACTATATTTAGAAAGAGGTTTAATCTTATATATTTCATCCAGACATGCCCGTTCAAAGACTTTTATAGAGTCTGATTTAAGAAATAGAGGATAAAAGTTAGATTTTTTCTTCAGTTCTGTGTGGACAATGTCTGTATTGCTCTCTGTAGCGGATGGCCATAAGCTGCCCTGGGACTAAATGTCGTCTATTTGCTAAATGTATATGCAGTAATGTAATGTATTCGTCTGATTGTTCGGTAGAAATCATTCTAACAAATAAGGGAATGAAACTACCGAACAACCAGACCTCCCCGGTGTGAAGTGTGCTGGAGGCTTTCGGGTACTTTATTCGCCTTTTCCAGGACCGACCGCAGGGCCCCATCGCATGGAGCCCAATTCGGCTAGTTCTTCCAGTGCGGTCGGTCATTTTATTCCCTCCATGAAATTCCCGAACCCCTGGTCTGATCTGGGTGATTTTTGGATATGTTGTTCACCCAGATCAGAGCTACCAGGGGATGCAGAATTTAAAGTGGTAACCCTAGGTTTAGGGGTACATCCAGAAACGGGGGGAATTGCTGTGCTGGATAAGGGGATTATGATGCCGGCTGAGGGGAAGAGATGTGTGGGAGTTTACCAGGACAGGATTGGCTATTGTGATAATGAATGTAATCCCTCCCTTGCATGGGAGCATGCTTGAAAAGGCCACTGTGGAATAAAGCTTTGAGTTCTGCTCCTGATACTGTGTGTCGTCCAGTTATTGGGAGTGCTGTTGGGATGCTATTGGATTATTTTACCTGCTGGATACTTTGCCTATGGACTTGTAACTGCTCTTCCTGAGCCTCACTGGAATCTACAAGGATTTACAAGTGGAGGTAGGCTATGCAATACTAGCTCTCCGCTACATTGGTTGGCAGCGCTGGGATCCAGACTCACAGAAGAACAAGCACAAATGGAGTACGGATGGAGATTGATTTTGCTACACTAAAACGCTCCACGTTAAAGGACCTCCTGGAGGCAAGGGGTATCCAAGCCAGCAACAAGAAGAAAGCGGTACTCATTACTGAACTCATGGCAGAGTACTGAATGGGGGGATTCGGGAGAAACACAGGAACAGATGGAGTTCCAGAGGCAGTTACAATTTAGGCTGTCTTTTTATGGAGAACACCCTTCAGCGGAAATTATTTCCAATACCATGACAGAGGTCCAGGAATTCATCTTAAGAAAACAGACAACAGCAGCCCCAGAACGCAGCTCTGCAGTAAATATGCCACAAGAAGGTAAGCCTAAAATACCATACCAGGCTTTTAAAATGTATGTGGAGGCAGAGGAAGATATAGACGCTTTCCTGCAAGATTTTGAGAGACTGTGTGCACTGCATAGAATCAGCGCAGAGGACTGGGTACCTATTTTGGGAGGGCAGCAGAGGCATATCGTACTGTACCCGATGAATAAATCCGGGATTACAATAAAGTAAAAGAGATTATACTGGACCGGTATGCTATAACACCAGAAGCATACCGGCGGAGATTCCGGGATTTAAAGAAAGTGGAAAAGGACTCACATGCAGAGTGGGCGTTCAGGTTTCAAAGGGCAGCACTCGGGTGGGTGCAAGCTACCAAGGCACGGTCCATGGAGGATGTAATACAGATGATGCTGATGGAGCAATTTTATGATGGAGTAACCAACGATGTCCAGGAGTGGGTAAGGGACAGAAACCCTACCTCCCTCACCGAAGCTGCCAGGAAGGCAGATGAGTACCTGGACGCACGCAGCCAGCAAAAACCTGCAGCTCCAAAAGCCACATTAAAAACCTTTGGGGAACCAACTACACCCCAGCTCCACCGAGGCAACTACCTCCACCACCACCGCCCTCTGGACAGCCACGTTTCTGCCAGCCCACTTCTGGGCCCTGTCACCACTGCCAGAAATGGGGGCATTCTAAAAGGGAATGCCCTCAACTACGAGATCGTACCTCGTGAATACGTCCTGGCCCGCCACCACCACCAAGGGCCGCCACCGCACACTGCTACCAGGACATCATTGCAACCCCGTATGGCTCAGCAGTACCTATTACCACTGTGGAGCAATGGGAGGTATTGCACGGGGCTGATCCGGTACAGGCGAATGCGGGCAACAGACAGCACCACAGACAAACAGTGTACCTGGAGGGCAAAGCAGTGCAAGGACTTCGTGACTATTACTCTGGTCAAAGGCCATTTGGTGGCGGACAAGGCAAGAACCAACCGCACCGTAGCCGTCAGGGTAGCCGGGGGAGCTGTATACCGGCTACCCACAGCCAAGGTTCACTTGCATTGGGGAGCGGGGACGGGGGAAGTGGAGGTAGGGTTGATGCCACAACTGCCCGCAGAGGTTTTGTTGGGCAACGATTTGGGGAGGCTCACATTGGCTTTTGAGCCCCAGATCCCGGTCACAGGAGAGGCTCACCCTGTGGTCACTAGACAACAGGCCCGCACCCAGGCTCCATCCACACTGCTGGAGGTTCAGGTAAGAAATCCTTCCCCTTCCCTTGACTGTGTCCCCTGGGCCCCTCCTAACAAATTTGCAGCCGAGGTAGTGACCGACCCCACATTGCAGGTGTATAGGGACAAGGTGACAGCAGACACTCCCAGGGGAGACGGCGAAAGGTTTATCTGGGACAAACAGCTGTTGTACAGAGAGACGGATAAGCAGATAGCCGGGTCAGACCCGATCGTGATGAGACAGTTGGTGGTACCACAGCGGTACCGAGCAGAGCTACTCCGGATAGCACATGACATTCCGCTATCCGGACATTTAGGGATCAGCAGGACCCGGCACAGGTTAACACAAAGCTTCTTTTGGCCGGGAGTTAGCCAGGAAGTGCGCAGGTATTGCAACACTTGCAATACATGCCAAAGGGTGGGGAAAAGGGGGGACCAGCGCAAGGCCAAGCTACACCCCCTCCCCATAATTGAGGAACCCTTTAGTAGGGTAGCGGTCGATTTAATAGGACCCCTCAACAAAACGAGCCCGTCAGGCAAAAGATTTATCCTGACGGTGGTAGACTATGCCACTAGATATCCAGAGGCGGTGCCCCTGTCGAATATTCATGCAGAAACGGTAGTGGAAGTCCTCATGCAGATATTCTACCGGGTGGGACTTCCCAGGGAGATTGTCTCGGATCAGGGTACCCAGTTCACCGCCGAAGTCACGCAGCGCCTCTGGAAGTTCTGTGACATTAAGCCTGTCATTAGTTCCCCTTACCACCCCCAGACTAATGGGCTCTGTGACCGTTTCAACGGTACATTGAAACAGATGCTCCGAACCTTCGCAGAGACCCACAAGGACTGGGAGAAATTCCTGCCTCACCTCCTCTTTGCTTACAGGGAGGTGCTGCAGGAATCCACGGGGCTTTCCCCATTCGAATTATTGTTTGGCCGCAGGGTACAGGGGCCCTTAGATTTAATTAGAGAGCATTGGGAGGAAGAACGGAGCACCGACGGTACTCCAATCATACCATATGTGTTGGCATTCCGAGACCGCCTGGAGGCCCTAACCCAGATGGTACGAGAAAATTTGCAGGCGGCTCAGACTCGCCAGCGCACATGGTATGATCAGGGCGCCAGGGACCGTAGCTTTCAGGTCGGGCAGAAAGTGTTAATTTTAAAACCTGTCCGACACGATAAGCTGCAGGCCGCCTGGCAAGGCCCTTATAGGGTGGTGGAACAAAGTTGTGACACCACTTATATAATAGGCTCTTGCGTTGGTACTGGAGGGCATGCTCCATGTGAACATGATGAAGCCCTACCAGGAGCACTCCGAGGAAGTGACCGCCATATGGGCACCTAACTCGGAGGAGTTCGACAGTCTGCCTCTCCCAGATCTGCTGGGAGAGGGTCAGTTATCTGGGGACTTAGGGGAAGTTGCACTGGGAGACCGGCTGCGCCCACAGGAGCTGAGCGAGGTACAACAACTATTGAGGGAGAAGCGAGATATCTTCTCTAATGTACCTGGTTACACTCCTCTGGCCACTCAACACTCACCGAGTAGACACACCAGGTCAACTTCCCATGCGTCAGACCCCGTACCGCATCCCAGAAGCAGTACGGGAAAACATGCGCAAGGAGATCGATGAGATTCTCCAGCTGGGGGTAATCGAACCCTCAGACAGCCCCTGGGCCTCTCCGGTAGTGCTAGTACCAAAACGGGACGGGACGACCCAGTTTCGTGTAGATTACCGGAGACTGAATGAGAAGACGGTATCCGACGCCTATCCCATGCCCAGGATAGACGAACTACTAGACCGGATGGCTAGAGGACACTATCTCACCACTATTGACTTGTGTAAGGGGTATTGGCAAATTCCCTTAGCACAAGACGCCATCCCTAAGTCGGCCTTTGTCACACCATTCGTCTTGTACCAATTTAAGGTCATGCCGTTTGGGATGAAAAGCGCCCCGGCTACGTTTCAGCGGATGGTGGACCGCCTCCTGTATGGGTTCCAAGATTATACCTGTGCATATCTCGATGATATTGCCATCTTCAGCAATACTGACAGGAACACTTGGCCCATATAGGAGCGGTCCTAGACAGGATTAGAGCAGCTGGTTTAACGCTGAAACCAGCCAAATACAGCATAGGAATGGCCGAAGTACAATATCTCGTCCATTGAGTAGGATGTGGCAAGCAGAAGCCAGAACCAGCCAAGGTAGAGGCTGTGGCGCAATGGCCTACACCTAGGACTAAGACTCAGGTATTAGCGTTCCTAGGAACGGCCGGGTACTACCGGAAATTTGTCCCGAACTATAGTGCCCTGGCCAAACCCCTCACTGACTTAACCTGTAAGAACCTTCCCTGCCAAGTGATCTGGACCCCGTAGTGTGAGCAGGCATTCCAACTGTTGAAAGATGCATTGACCAATGCCCCTGTCTTGGCAGCTCCCAATCCAACTAAACGTTTTCTTGTTCACACAGACGCTTCTATGTTTGGATTGGGAGCAGTACTGAGCCAGGTCGGGGCCGATGGCGGAGAACATCCCGTGGCTTACATCAGTCGCAAGCTGTTACCCCGAGAAGTACGCCGCCATCGAGAAGGAATGCCTGGCTGTGGTGTGGGCCTTTAAGAAATTGCAGCCGTATTTGTATGGACAAGCCTTTTCCCTGCTCACGGATCACAACCCGTTGGTCTGGCTAAACCGGGTGGCTGGGGACAATGCCAGGCTGCTGCGCTGGAGTTTGGCGCTGCAGCCCTTTGACTTTAATATCCAGTACCGCCCTTGTAAACAGAATGGAAATGCTGACGGGTTGTCAAGACAAACCGACCTGGAGAAATGCCGATCCGTGTTGGGGATGTCCGGGCTTGTGGGCAAGGGGGAGCAGTGTAGCGGATGGCCATAAGCTGCCCTGGGACTTGTATTATTTTTACCCTGTATTCGTCTATTTGCTAAATGTATATGCAGTAATGTAATGTATTCGTCTGATTGTTCGGTAGAAATCATTCTAACAAATAAGGGAATGAAACTACCGAACAACCAGACCTCCCCGGTGTGAAGTGTGCCTTTAATTACCCGTTGCAACATTGTTGCGAACGGGTAATTGACAAGCTGTGTAGCAATCCTTTGTTCTCGGGGGTGGCCACCATTCGGGAAACGAACACGTGGCGGCGGCCATTTTATACTCCCGAACAGCGGTGCTTTGCCGTCGAGTGTCTGGAACTCAACACGGACACTCGACTAGGCGAACACCGCTGAGACCTCCATCAGCCCAGTCCGTTCGGTTCCAAATTACCGAACGGCCCCTCGTTCGGTAGGCATAATCAACCGAACGAGGGGATTCAGGCGAACCCTCCCCAGCCTCTATAGCTGGAGGCTTTCGGGTACTTTATTCGCCTTATCCGGAGTAGCTCTGCTCGGTACCGCTGTGGTACCACCAACTGTCTCATCACGATCGGGTCTGACCCGGCTATCTGCTTATCCGTCTCTCTGTACAACAGCTGTTTGTCCATCGCATGGAGCCCAATTCGGCTAGTTCTTCCAGTGCGGTCGGTCATTTTATTCCCTCCATGAAATTCCCGAACCCCTGGTCTGATCTGGGTGATTTTTGGATATGTTGTTCACCCAGAATTTAAAGTGGTACCCCTAGGTTTAGGGGTACATCCAGAAACAGGGGGAATTGCTGTGCTGGATAAGAGGATTATGATGCCAGCTGAGGGGAGGAGATGTGTGGGAGGTTACCAGGACAGGATTGGCTATTGTGATAATGAATGTAATCCCTCCCTTGCATGGGAGCATGCTTTAAAAGGCCACTGTGGAATAAAGCTTTGAGTTCTGCTCCTGATACTGTGTGTCGTCCAGTTATTGGGAGTGCTGTTGGTATACTATTGGATTATTTTACCTGCTGGATACTTTGCCTATGGATTTGTAACTGCTGTTCCTGAGCCTCACTGGGATCTACAAGTGGAGGTAGGCTATGCAATACTAGCTCTCTGCTACACTCTCATTTGCAGATAATATCACATTGGGATTTGATTCTAATTCTTTTCTTTTAAAAAACTTCTTAAGACATAATTTACGGCTGAAACGGTTGATGTCTATAAATGTTTCGAACTTATTTAAGGAACAACTTGGTGGAAATTTAAAACCTTTCGTTAAAACTTTAGTTTGTATATCTGTTAAAATCTTTTATGATAAATTAAAAACCTTTATATCATTACTTGTTTCCTTCTCGCTCCTAACATTATTTCTCCCTCCTCGCTTTCCTCTTCTAATGCTCTGTATCTCTTTTGGGGGGTACTTTTTGGATAGTTTGTCCATCTTTGTCTTTGTTCTAAAAAAATATTTTGTGACTCCTCTCTATCTCCCCTTAAGGGTTCAAATCTGTTTTCTAACTGTATTTCTGAGCTATTTTTCCTCTGAGGAGTCCTTCTAGGACTTTTTCTCCAACTTTCTTGGTTTGTATCTCTCCCTACATTGTAAGGCTTATTTACTGTGGGGATAGTTTTAGGGGCCCTTTCTGCTTGTGTTACTTCTCTTCTATCTCTCCTAACTTGCTCATAGTTTTTGTAACTTTTTCTCTCTCCAGTTTGTCTCTCAGAATAATGTCTCTGATTGGGGAATTTGGTCGGATATTTATTATAAATTTTCTTTGAATCCTGTTGGTCACCTCTACTATGATTTTGGTTCTTCTGCCTATAAGGGTTTTTCCTAACCCGATTATAGGCATAGTCGTCTAAATCTCTTTGAAATTTCATTTTTTTCATTATTATAAGGGAATTTTCAACTTTCTCTAAATTGATTCTTATTTTTGATTCTTATTCTGCCAAGCTTTCAAAATCTCTAGTACCCACAAATGATTCTAGACGTAACTTTATTTCTTTGATTTGTTCATCAATTTCCATCAGGTTTTCTTTCCTTTCATGGACAATGATGTTAATCATAGTAACAGAGAAGGATTCTAAGGCTGATGTCCAGATTTTTAAAAAACTTTCTTTTTCCCTATTAAAAGTCGGGAACTTTGTGAATCTTAAGCCTCTGGGAGTAATTTCTTTTTCTAGATATCTCTCTAGAGTGAAAATCTCCCATTTAATTTTTACCTCTCTGATCATTAATTTTTCTAATATATTCATCATTTCATCCAAATTGTCACTTACTACAATATTTTGTTTTAATTCTGGGTTTATACCCTCAAATCTAGAAAGTGCATTTTTTCCCCAGTCCTGTCTTTGTTGGAATAGGGACATGTTTCTTTAAATCAAGCAGCCGTCCTTTTAAGTGACACTAATAGAATAGTATAAACAAGAAAAGAAAAAGGATGCAAAGGCGCTAAAAACAATGAACACTGGTGCAGCTAAAATTACCCAAGTGTAGTGTCACCAATTACACTTGCAGAAGTGATAAGATAAAAGGGAAAGGTAATATTATGGATATTATGTTAAGATTAAGGTAATTAATGATATTAATATAACTTTTTGTTATATTCCAAACATAAACGTGATGAACTAAGGGCATTTTGCCCTATCTCTGGGAGACATTCTATGTGCCGATCATGTGACCGACACGGAACTGTTATTCACGTCACAGGAAGTGACGCACCGGAATGAAAACAAGGGGCAGGACCAGAGGACATGATGCCCAGATGACGTACTTCCGGAAAATAAAGCGGAATACTAACAAGGAATGAGGAAGACATGTTGGGGAGGTCTGGTGGGGACTAGGGCATGGCCGGAAGTGCGGCCATATTTTGGTTGGCGTGACACTTCCGGTCATGACCATTTACGGGAGTGGGTGGGATTTTTGCACATATGTTGCTAATTACCAATTTTGTTAATTGCTAATATCTGATATATAAGAACCTTTTTCTATTGTGAAACTAGATGCACTTGAAAAAGACCTGTATTAGGTTGAAACGCGTTGTGCTTTTATTACTTAACTATTTGTATATATATATATATACATTCTTTTATTTTTAATTTGTTTACAATAAAAATACCTCCTTATTTACTTTGGAGTCTGCTGCCAATTCATCAGTTCCGGGTTCCTGTGGATATACCTGATGTACCAGCATCATATGTCTCAAGGAGGAGACGATAAGCACTACAAGTTTAGAGCCAACTTTTAAAAGGCTCTAGAAATTGTGAGTGTGTGAAAAAAAGTTATTCCTCACTTTGATATTGTATATATACAGGTTACACAATGTATGTTTTATTTACCTGTGTATAGGTTACAAGAACTACCTAATGTATAAAATTACCTGAGGTATTATTTTACGTAAGGTAATATCTTTTTTTACTTTGTGTGCGCTAATCACCTTTCCCTTTTATGTTGTCCATGATCCCTACTGTGGCCATGCTGGATCCGGCTCCCCAATTCAGGTGAGCACGGG
Source organism: Pelobates cultripes (assembly GCA_933207985.1). Taxonomy (NCBI): domain Eukaryota; kingdom Metazoa; phylum Chordata; class Amphibia; order Anura; family Pelobatidae; genus Pelobates; species Pelobates cultripes. The sequence goes on from OW240915.1 coordinate 115,926,156, forward strand.
CAGTAGGGAGGCGGAATACAGCTGCTCCGGCTACTCGTACAACAACAGTATGGTTGGAGCAATTCTCTGGCTTGACCAAATGTTGCTGGACTAGAGTGATAGTAGCGCCTGTGTCCTGTAACCCTTGGGCTACTTGCCCATTGACTCAAACCTCTTGCTGATGCTGTTGTCTATTGTCTGGGGATGCAGCTTGGATGGGGTGTGCCTCATACAAAATCCCCAGACATTCCTCAGTACCAATGTCTGTTTCCATGCAATGAACAGCTGGGGTACGGGGGGATGTAGTATCGGCTACGGGTGAGGGTCAGCTCCAAGTTGGAGCGGAGGGTCCTAATGGACAATTCTTGCCTATGTGTCTCTAACCGTGGCACCGATGACATTGGGTCTTGGAATAGTCTCGGGGGTAGTTTGGTTACCCTTGGTAGTGAGGAGCACGGAACTCGGGCGAGGAGCAGGAGCAGGGGACCGAGCTTCCGGGTAGGGAGGGGGTCGTGGGGTAGTTTGACTCACCCTCCTGGTATCCGCTTACTCGTCCACCAACTGAGCAGCGTCTTTCAAGGTGAGGGGTCGCGGGTCTAGTACCCACTATTGTAGTCCAGTTGGTAGATTGCCTTGAAAATGTTCCATCAAAAACAATTGAAGTACTTCCTCCCAGGAGTTGGCGTGGCAACCCTTAATCCAGTTGAAAGCCACCGAATGCAACCGGTAGGCCCATTCCCTCCTCACCCGCAACTGCATAACGGGTGAGGAGGGCTTCCTTGACCAAGTGGTACTGATGAATGTCCTCGTGGGAGATGGCTCGGAATGATTCAGATGCCCTCCCAGATAACTTCCCTGACAAAAGGTGACCCATTGTTCTATGGATACCTGAAGCAAGGCACATTGTCTCTCAAAATCGGCTAAGTATCCGTCGATTTCCTCTTCATTCTCTACAAAGGCCTTGAAAGCTGCAAAGGGAACATTTCTCTGATCCTCTGCCGGGGGAGGAGTAGTAACTACTGGTATAACAGGTTGTTGTGCCCTTACCAGTTGTATTTCATATTCCCTCCTTTCCCGAATTTTAGCCTTCACTGTAAGGAACATCTGGTCGAGTCTTTCTTCTGAAGGGTTTGGCCCATACATTGCCAACCTTGCTCGAACGATGCATAGGATTTCGCCCTCCTCTATGTTAGGGATATTTAGTTCGGCAATTTCCATTGAACAATCCAGTTTGTCTAATTCTAGTAGATCGGCAATTAACTATCTCCGTGGTCGGTTACTTGCAATCCGTCCCCGACTCTCCAGCAGGTCTTTCAAAGTGGGTCGTTTCAACCTTGCATACTGGCTCTCCATCGGGTGCCGATAAAAGGACCATCCCGGTACTGCCACCAATGTAACGGCCACCCAGGGTATCAGAGGCGTGTATGCCGTTGGAGACGTCCTTTTCCCTTGAGAGACCGAGTTGGGTCACTGAGTCACATAATAAAACAAAATCCATCCCCTCTGCTTAGGAGATAATTGAATTAATTATTGTATCAACTCAATTATCTCCAAACGAAAAAAATGAAAATTTTTACCCATTTTCAGAAATACCCCAAAATCACATTCAATCCCTATAAAACATATATATTCTGTTATTCCATAGTTAGGGGAACAACAAATCGAAAAATCATACGAATCGCTTCAGGGGTTTAGGAGATAGATGGAAGTTCCATTTCTGCCCGGCCACACACGAGGCTCCTGCCCAAAATAGTTCCATGCATTCAGCTGGTGCAGCCGGTCTCGTTCGTGCATTATAAAATGTCGAACAACAGTTTACATAACCGTTCGTGAGTTTAATGGTCGTGTGCCGCTTCATTCGTAAATAGTTTCTACAGCATGCCGCCTCCTTCAGATGGATTATCATGAATCTAAGTGGTCCTGGAAGTCTCAGTGATGTTCGGGAGATCGAGTGTCCAAAAATAGTCCCAGACACTAGACGTACAAATCCCGCTGGATGCGTTCAACAAAACAAGATGGCCGCCGCCACGTGTTAGTGCATATGAATTGATGGCCACCCAGTGAACTACTACTTAGAACGCTGAAGTTTCGGATTGGCCTAGAGTCAAATGAGTCAATTGGCGGCACACAACTGGCTTGGGTGGTCTAACGTTCGACAAACTGTTCGGTATACGAACAGATTAAACATAGTTGGTTTGTTTTAAAATTCGTATGTTATGATTAGGTGCAGGATATTGCAACAAGAGTTTCAACAGCAACAATATTGTAATCAATGACAGGGCTTCTGATACAACAATGTTATTAAATTTCATGCCTGTTGTAGTAGTTTGTTTGATGCAACGTTGTGAATTGTCATGCCATACCATAACCATGTAACAGGATACAGTAAAGCAATATTTATAATCTTATATGAAACATGACTATTTGTTTGGGGGTAACGTTATCCAGCACTTATAAAGTTTAGGGATTGACTTATATGCTGGTATATATGGCATATTTAGTCAGATCTGGTGCATTTGTTTTGCTAAATCCAGTAACTCAAAATTGCTTCTGACTTCACTACTCGGATTCCACAGCTCTGCCTATTGCCTGCCACCTGGGAAAACCTTACTCATACTGTAGCGGCAAGGAATAAAGAAGTCAGGTGGCAGCAGTGTCGGTCAATAGAGGACGAACTTCAGGGTTAAAAAGTTGAAAAATAAGATGGTGACCAAACACTCCTGCCCCATAACAACTTCAATAAGCTGAAGTTTTTATAGGGGTGGGAGTGTTCCTTTCAAATATCAGTATGGGACTAGATCTCAAAATATTACAATTTGATGGGAAAACTACATACAAAAATTGAAACTTACCTTTTATAGAGAAATCATACCGATATAACTATGTATTGTGCTTCACCAATTGTATAAACAGCATTTTGTTTGTAGATTTATAGGGTTATCCACTAAACTCAAAAAGGTAGAGAACAGAACATTTTAGGCTAAAATAGTCAAATTTGGAATTTCTCCAACTTATTTATTTTTACAGTTTAGCTATTTTGTCTTAAAATTGGCAATTTACTAAGTTACCAACAATTCTTATCTTAGAGAGTAACTTTGATAGGCCTTATCATATACACATGTATAGGGCATCAAGGTAAAAACCATTAACATGTTTGTGTCAAGGTATTTTCATGAATTTGTTTCCACAATACTTTATATGGAATTCCACAATGCAGATTGTATCCATTATAAGTCATCACCTTAGGTATTCAGATAGTTACCATTTCTCAATATATTAAATTAAACAAATGCAGGACTTTCCATAACTTATCTATCTGAGAGATATTAAGACATTAAGAGGATAAAGGCATAATATTGGTCCTTAGAATCAGTCCTTAAAAACACTGTGAAAACAAAATAAACACAATGGTGAGAGCACTCAACGATTAAATTACCCAAAATGTATGTAGTCAATCTGTAATATATAGAACCGAAAAAAAGGACATAGTGTAATATGCAACTGTGCAAATGCTGGTCTCACTCACATAGTTTAGAGCAGCGTTTCCCAATGGAACACCAATGTGGGTTCCGCCAAAAGTGACCTCCCTGCTCAGCTTCATCACGCGCACAGCAGTGATGCTGGAGCCGGAATATGACGTCACTCCAGCTCCACTAAGAGGCGCGCAGAGGATCCAAGCAGGGAAACATAGTAACATAGAATGTGACGGCAGTAAAGAACCATTCAGCCCATCTAGTCTAAATACTTTCATTAGTCCCTGGCCTTATCTTATAGTTAGGATAGCCTTATGCCTATCCCACGCATGCTTAAACTCCTTTACTGTGTTAACCTATACCATTTCAGCTGGAAGGCTATTCCATGCATCCACTACCCTCTCAGTAAAGTAATACTTCCTGATATTATTTTTAAACCTTTGTCCCTCTAATTTAAGACTATGTCCTCTAGTTGTGGTAGTTTTTCTTCTTTTAAATATAGTCTCCTCCTTTACTGTGTTGATTTGCTTTATGTATTTAAATATTTATATCATATCCCCCCTGTCTCGTCTTTCCTCCAAGCTATACATGTTGAGATCCTTTAACCTTTCCTGGTAAGTTTTATCTCGCAATCCATGAACCAGTTTAGTAGCCCTTCTCTGAACTCTCTCTAAGGTATCAATATCCTTCTGAAGATACAGTCTCCAGTGCTGTGTACAATACTCCAAGTGAGGTCTCACCAGTGTTCTGTACAATGGCATGAGCACTTCCCTCTTTCTACTGCTAATACCTCTCCCTATACAACCAAGCATTCTGCTAGCAATTCCTGCTGCTCTATTACATTGTCTGCCTACCTTTAAGTTATCAGAAATAATCACCCCTAAATCCCTTTCCTCAGATGTTGAGGTTAGGACTCTATCAAATATTCTGTACTCTGCCCTTGGGTTTTTACGTCCAAGATGCATTATCTTGCACTTGTCCACATTAAATGTCAGTTGCCACAATTCTGACCATTTTTCTAGTTTACCTAAATAATTTGCCATTTGGCTTATCCCTCCTGTAACATCAACCCTGTTACATATCTTAGTATCATCAGCAAAAAGACATACCTTACCTTCTGCAATGTCACTAATAAAAATATTAAAGAGAATGGGTCCAAGTACAGATCCCTGAGGTACCCCACTGGTGACAAGTCCAAGCTTTGAATATATTCCATTGACTACAACCCTCTGTTGCCTGTCACTCAGCCACTGCCTTACCCATTTAACAATATTGGAATCCAAACTTAAAGATTGCAGTATACTGATAAGCCTTCTATGTGCAACAGTGTCAAAAGCCTTAATGAAATCTAGGTAAGCAATGTCTACTGCACCACCCTGATCTATAATTTTAGTTACCCAATCAAATAAATCAATAAGATTAGTTTGGCATGATCTCCCTGAAGTAAACCCATGTTGTCTCTGATCTTGAAATCCATGTGTTTTTAGATGTTCAACAATCCTATCCTTTAACATGGTTTCCATCACTTTCCCCACTACTGAAGTAAGGCTTACTGGCCTATAGTTGCCCGACTCCTCCCTATTACCTTTCTTGTGAATGGGCACAACATTCGCTAACTTCCAATCTTCAGGGACTACTCCTGTTAACAGTGATTGGTTAAATAAATATGTTAATGGTTTTGCTAGTACACCACTAAGCTCTTTTAATAGCTTTGGGTGTATTCCATTAGGTCCCATTGATTTATTTGTCTTTACTTTTGACAGTTGAAATAGAACCTCTTCCTCTGTAAACTCACGTGTAATAAATCACTCATTTATCCCTTTTCTTAACTGAGGTCCCTTTCCTTCATTTTCATCTGTAAATACAGAACAAAAATATTCATAGAGGCAGTCAGCTAGACCTTTATCCTCTTCTACATACCTTCCTTCTTTTGTTTTTAATTTAACTAATCCTTGTTTTACTTTTTTTTTCTCATTTATGTATTTAAAAAAGTTTTGTCCCCCTTTTTACTGACTGTGCTATTTTCTCTTCTGTGTGTGATTTGGAAGCTCTTATAACTTGCTTAGCCTCTTTCTGCCTAATCTTATAGATCATTTTGTCTTCCTCACGCTGTTTTTTTTTTATAATTACTAAATGCTAACTTTTTGTTTTTAACTATTTTGGCCACATCTGTGGAGTACCACAGTGGTTTCTTGAATTTTTTGCTTTTACTGACAAGCCTAATGCAATTTTCTGTTGCCTTCAGTAGTGCAACTTTTAAATAATCCCATTTCTCCTGGACTCCATTTAAATTGCTCCAGGCTGATAATGGCTCCTCTACACATATTCTAATTTTAGAAAAGTCTGTTTTTCTAAAGTCTAAAACTTTTGATTTTGTGTGGTGTGACTCAGTCACTGTTCTTATATTAAACCACACTGACTGATGATCACTGGATCCTAAACTTTCACCTACAGTAATATCTGATACCAAATCTCCATTTGTTCAAACTAAATCTAGTATGGCCTCTTTACGAGTTGGCTCATCAATGACTTGTTTTAGAGACAATCTCAGGTGGGAGTTTAGAATATGTGTGCTCCTGGCACAAGCAGCTATTTTTGTTTTCCAGTTCACATCAGGAAGATTAAAGTCACCCATGATGATAACTTCCCCTTCATTGTCATTTTAGCTATTTCCTCAACTAGTAGATTATCTAACTCTTCAATTTGTCCTGGGGGCCTATAAATCACACACCTGTGTGATTACCAAATTCTAACGTAACCCAAACGGACTCTATGTTCGCCTCACTAACTTTTATTAGGCTAGATTTTATGCTATCCTTCACATACAGGGCCACCCCCTCCCCCCCTCCCTTCCTTGCCTTCCCTGCTTCCTTGTAGCCTGCATGCTAGCTGCTCAGCAGCCCACTGGACCCCCAGGACTCCATGCCAGCACTCCTAAAAGTAGGGGGGCTGGGTGAAGTAAAATGTAAAAAAAAATTTACAAAATTGTATGTGTGCCTGTTAGGGAGTTTGTATGTGTTTCTGTCAAAGAGTATATGTGTGCTTGTCAGTGAATGTGTGAGAGTGTATTTGTTCTTGTCAGTGAGAGTGTATATGTGTGTCTGTATGTGTGTCTGTAAAACAGTATGTGTGCTTGTCAGTGAGAGTGTATGTGTGTCTGTCAAAGAATATGTGTGTTTGTCAGTGAGAGTGTATGTGTGTCTGTCAAAGAGTATGTGTGTTTGTCAGTGAGAGTGTTTGTGTGTCTGAGTATGTCAGTGTGTGCATCAGTGTGTCAAGGTTTGTGTATGTGTCACTGTGTGTATCTAAGTGTGTGTGTGTGTGTGTTTGTATGTGCCTGTGTGTCAGTGTGGTATGTGACAGTGTGTAAATGTGGGTGCAAGTGTATGTTTATGTCACTGTGTGTATCTGAGTGTGTGTGCATTTGAGTCACGATGTGTGTCAGTGTGTATCTGTGTGTCAAAGTGTGCCAGTGTGTGTGTGTATCTCTGTGTCAGATACACACACAAACACCCACACACAAACACCCACAGATACACACACTGGCACATACAAACCCAGATACACACATCTTGATACACAAACATGCAAACACAGATACACACTCTTTGATACACAGATACACACACCTTGACACACAGATAGATACATACATACTCACACACACACAGATACACACTGTGTGTCAAAGTGTGTGTATCTGTGTGCTACTATGTGCCAGTTTGTGTGTGTATCTATGTGTCAGATATACACACACACACAGATACACACACTGGCACATACACACTGGCACATAATAAACAGCACAATTTTTTTTTCCGGGGGAGGGTTCCTAGATGTTGATACACTATGTCAAAGGGTTCCACGGGAAAAATTAATTGGGAACCCCTGGTTTAGAGCCACTTAAAAAGCTGGCTCAAACTGAATGCCTTCAAAATAAAATGATCAATGCTTGGTCTTCACTGGGAGCTCTCCAATGTCCTTGATTCAAGCCTCCCAAGTTTAATCTAGAATGCAGGATTTAGGGGGTAACACATTTATTAATTTACATAAAATTAAACAAATAAAAATAACATAATTGGTTAAAAATGAGCCCCAATGGGTAAAGCCAAGTCTCTCAAATTACTTAATTACTTAACGCGTTTCGGCTGCTGCCTTCTTAATAAATCCATTCTTGGTATTCAGTCTTATATACATTAAAATTGGCACGTTTCAGGCGCCAATTGCAGGCTCATCCGCTTCTGGCGTGGATGTCGGGATGCTAATGCACATCCTCGCAGCCACACGTCCACACCACCTTCCGGTTCCTGGTTTCGGCAGGGACGTTAAGACATTCGTGTACATCATCACGGCTCAACGTCCCCATCTCCTTACGGTTCCTCCTGTCATGGGACTTCAGGACATCTGCCTCTCTGGCGTCTTGCCGTCATATAGGCAATTTGCATGTCCAGCCCCCAAATCAAATACTAATGATAATATCCCTCTGGACTTACTATATTAAATAGATTTGGCCATACATCATATCAGGCCATATCATCAAAATTAATTAACATACTGTGATAAAGGTAAGGCAGATAGGCCTATAACATTTAACTCCAGGGGGAGTATGTGTAGTATGTGTTGTAGGCAACACAAACCACCGCTTAGTTATGGGCCCCTGGGGTGGAGCATTTGGAGAGCAGGGTGGCCCACTCCTCAGTTTATACACAGCTGGGAGAAATCAGGTCCAGGCAAGAGTTTTTTGGAACTGTCTCCAACCCACTGCTCAGCTGCAGATAATCAGCTGTAGCAGTGGGAATAAACCCCTCCCTGCTATGCAGGAAAAGGGGGGATTGCTGGCTTCCTCCCTGGAAGCAAGTTGGAGAGAGGCTGATCTCTCCAGTGAGAGAGTCAAGGAGACTGAGCACTGGGAGTGTAAAAGGAAAGCAGTCAAGGCTGGCTTGGAGCACTGGGAGTGCAGAAAAGAGATAGAAATTTGTTTATTTCTAGAAGGAATGGAAGCCACTTGCTAACCGAGTGTGGAGTGCAGAGATCTGACAAAGGCACTAGGTTGGTGAACCCATATTATTTTGTTCTAGTTAAAACCCTGAGAGAGAGGGATTCTGATGTTAGTTAGTGCTCAGACGAGCTAGGCTTTTGTTTATAGGGATTTGTGTTATTGTTGTTTTTTTCATTTGCTGCTGTAGCTGTGGTGGAGTTTAACAATAAAACTGCCTGGATTATATGCAAACCAAAGGACTGTGCCTGTTGTTTACCCTAGAGGACCGTGCTACCTGCAGACAAGGATCAAAATATGGTGGAGAATGCAGGCATTGTAGCACATTGAGGGTCTGTGGGTGTGCCAGTCATTCGGTAGTCTGCTTGAGGACTTTTTATTTTTGCAGACCTGTTTAAAAAAATAAGTAGCACTGTACCTTTAAGACTGTTACCTGCTTGGTGCTATAACGGAGGACCTGCTGAAGGCTGTGGTATAGGCAATCGCTAAACAACAAGACACCAACCGTTTACTGGCTGCACAGGTTAAGAACCTGAGGGACGCTCAGTAGGAGAATAGAGCTGCCCTTACTGAGGTTTTGCAGATTTCCCCCTGCAGGGAGCGTGGGGACAAGGGACCCAGTAACCACGCTACTGACATCCTGCATAAGGTGACAGAGGCAGTAGAAGAAGTCTTTAGCAAGCTGAAAAGCATGGAGGAAGCAAAGTGTGATGTTGAGAAACACGCAGGAGAAAGAATGACTGTGACTGAGGCCAGCAGTGTCAAGTCGGTTTATGCTATAAAGAATGAGACAAGTAAAGCTAGTGAATACAGCCAGGGAAAGAAAAATGAAACAGAAGCCCCTGATGTACACCCAAGTGAACAAGTCAAACGCATGAAAAGCAGACTGACTTGGGGAGTCAGAGAAGACAACAGTAACGGAGCTGAGATTAACAGAGAGAAGCAAAGCACCCCAGTTGAGTATAGCAATGCGGTGCACTGTTTAGTAGCCGAGGCTACCCAAGAATGTCGACCAGCTGTTGAACAGTTTGGCAGAGAAAAGCAAGGCCGAGAAGTTGTGGCAAAACGAAGTCAAAACAAGAAAGGCAAAGTAGCCGCTTCTGATCTAAGCCAAGAGAGAGCGACAGTTACAGAACCAAGCTGTGGTGATAACATAGGCACGTCCGCACCTAAGCTCGACCAAGGGCGAAAGTTACAAAGTAGGTGACATTGGCGTAGCAGAATTAAATATTTCAAAGACATCTGGTATTGCTACAAAGACTTTGAAGGATTGTTCGGGAGCCGTAGAACTGGATCTGCTGGCAAAGACTACTGCTACAAGGCCTGGGCGCACTAACTACCTGGAACAGCTGCCAGATTCTGGGAACACAGTCGTGGAATTAAAGGCGGGACTCGGACTGCCTGACCGGCTGTTTGATACCGGGGCTGTCATGATCCAGCGAGAGGCCATGACTGCGTCTCTGGACGCCCCCAAGGGAACAGGGAGACCACCAGACAGCCCAGAGGAAAGCATTGCTGGCATTGAGAGGTGGCCACTCAATGCCAAGCAAGCAGAGGATACCCCTGGGGAGGAAACCAGGCAAAGGAAAGATGAACTAAGCCCGGAGTCTGGGCCTCAGGTAGAAGAACAGCGCTCCTTACGAGGCCAGGCCGAGCATGATGGGATGGAGCTGGGATCAAAGGCTGCATTCATGCAGGAGGAGGGTGCTCTAGACAGCCTCCCTGGCCAACCCCCTGAGGATATAGAGATGAGACCTGTAGCATTACCCGTAGGGAGCAAGGAAGGCTCCCAGGAATTCACAGAATTCTGTTCCCGTGTGTCCAACTACATGTCTGTTCGTCCACCCATTGTAAAGCGCTGCAGAATTTGGCGCTATATAAATATAATAATAATAATAATAATAATAATAACAACATGAGCTGCTGTCTTCCTTTCAATAACACTACATATGGACTGAATTATTAATGGAATCAAGCAGGGTAGTAAGAGGCATAAGATTATAATAAATACCACTCCTCCTACCAGTGCCTTTATCCCTCCAAACTGTTCATACCAGCTTCCAAACCAACTACCTGCATTATACCTGTTCCAGATCTGAGTAGGTACATGCTTTAATTTAGCCATGTGACTGGTAAGGTCAACCACAGCTAGCCCTTCATCATTTATATGCAGACAGCAATTACTAAGAATAAACTTTCTGTACACACCTCCCTCTACTGCTAATAAATAGTCAAGAGCCAGCCTATTTTGGTAAATGGCTGACCTCATACGGGTATTCTGTTTTGCCAGGAGGTTAAGTGCTTCAGCTGTCTCATTGGTTATAATCTCAACCACCGCCTGTAATCATAAGTACCATCTTCAGCCCAGGTAGCAGGTCCATAGTCATTAATAATTTGCTGGGGTGGCCATTCATCATCTTCCCAATTACCTATATTTAATGGTTCTCACTTCTTCCTATGATTTACATCATAGACCTTAACTCCCAAGGTCTCTCCTGTTTGGATTTGTAACAAAAAGAAGGATGGTTTGAGCATACCTAACACACATGCCCCCGCCCAATCTTGTGGTAATTCCAAATATGCCTTCTTACCACAAGTCCAGTATAAATTTTCTGGGGCTCTCCAGTTAGATGTAGCCAATAGATCAAACCATACCTCTCTTAAATTGGTGTAATTAACAAAAGGATTGGTAGGCTCTGAGACATTTGAAGCTGACCATCAGGCAATATTATGGCTACTAGCATTATATGCTTTCTGCCCTAGACAAGTCAACTCACCTACATGTGTGTTATACATTGGGCCTCCCCTAGCTAAACATATATGACCTATTATGGATGTTTCTAATTGCCATTCCGATTTTTCCCATATGGTTGCTTCATTACTGGAGTGGGAAGGCATCTGTTGATCATTTGTCTCAGAACCAGGGTACCATACTTCTCTCGCTTCCCATGGCCATTGGTATATTTGTACCTACACATACAAAGCAGTTAGTTATATTAAGACTACTTGCAATACTCTCAGCCAGATCGATGAACAGGTTCTTGACAGTGTGAGGAACTTTATCTTCAACACTCATCTCCTCATACAAGAAATGGAATACCTGATGAGTTTGGGCATTCATCGTCTTGGTTTCAAGGCCTATTTATAGAATGGCTCCTGAGTCTGTCTCTGTATCATATATTTTGAAACCGGAAAAATTCCCAAACTTATTAATAAATTGCTGTGGATTAGAAATTGTCATGTGTACAGGATTACACTCCATTGATTTACAATGAGGAGTAGTAGGTAACCTCTGAATTATCTGATCTTGGTCTAATGTTTTTCCCTTGGTCGCCCAACCTACACATGACCAATATGGGCAAAAGTTGAAGTCCCTATTTGGACAATCAGGGTCAGTAGATCTTCTACTAGGGCATAGATATTTATCATTAAACCTATAGGTTTGTTTCCACTTAAGATTACCACATATGTTCCAAGGTTTTCCACTACCAGAAGTTGCTTTGCATGCATCGAATAGTAGGGTGCCTAAGGAAGAAGTGGTACTTAACAAGGTTTTATTTATCAATGCCCCCTGAGAGTAGGTATTTCGAAGAACCAGCCAGATTGAACGAGGTTGGAATTGGAGATCAAAGCACTTGGGTTCACCTGACACTGGCTGACACACACTATAATCAGTGTCTAAGTATCTACATTTAGACACAGATCCTTTACATTCATCATGTGAGTGTCAAATAGGAGTTTGGGATATCTGGTTACCTGTTTTTGTAGTCTTAATACAACTATCACAGCCTTGTTTGTCATCACCTTTGCATTCTGTATATATAATAAAAATACTAAAACCGTGCAATGGCACCTCAGCTTCCCGCTTGTTAGGGCGGCAAGGGATGTTGTTTGTCTGATCCTCTCTTCCTTTCACAGAGGTCCCTTCGAGACACTTTGGCTATGAAATGTTGGTAGGTGGTCAGGCTTTATTATGGCCGTCAAAATACCTACTTTTTGCTTATCTTTTTCAACCACGGTTTTTGAAAATCGTCTCGTACTGCAGGGATGTTGATCCATTGGGTAGAATTGTTATTTGTGCTTGAAGCTTTGACAATAGATCTCATCCTAGAAGTTGAATTGGACACGCAGGTATATATAGGAACTGATGCTGAACAAGATGGCCCCCTAGTGTGCAAGTACGATTCCTGAGAACCAGTCTGATTGCTTCTTTCCCAGTAGCTCTTATTACAGTGACAGTCTTTCCAAAGGGAGGGGCTATTAATTTGGTCACAAAGGAGTGTTTAGCACCCGTATCAATCATGAAGGGACTTTTCTTTTCCCCTATTGTTACTTTGACCGTAGGCTCCGCTAGGCCAAAGAGGATGGAGCCTGGTCTGTATCAATAGTCCTCCATGATTGTATCAGCCAGACCCACAAAGTCCCTATCGTCCCTATCACTTGGTCTCTGAGTAGGGGGATAGTAGCTACCTTCCTTGACGTCTCCTCTGTTACTACTGTCGCTCCCTCCAAGAGTTCCTCTGGTCTAAAACTTGCTTTATATTCCCTCTGTGGGCAGCCACTTTTCCAATGTCCTTCCTCTCTGCAATACGCTCATTGAATTCCACCTAACTGTGGTCTGTCATTCCTAATCTCACCTTCCCCTCGTCTGCCTACTCCTGTAATTGCTACAGCTAGCATAGCACTTTCTTTTTCATTCTGCGTTCCTCCTCATGCTTCCCTATTCATGCCTTGTTGGTAAGCTTTTAAATTAATCATATCACCGATCAGGATCCGTATTGGGGAAATGGGCAGCAGCCCAAGCTGCTGGTTTTGGGTACAGGCAGTCTCCTCAAGAGCTTTAATGGCCACTTGGTTAATACGGGTCCTTTCCCAGAACTGAATGAAGTTAATAGTAACTGCTGAAAATCAGCCCAAGTACGGTTGTGGGTTTGTATGATCGATGTGACCAAATCAGTCATAGCTTGTGGTTTTTCCATGTATGAGGGTTTATGGGTTTTCCAATTAAATAAGTTGGTTGTAGTAAAGGGAACATATTCACATATAGGGTCTCAGTCTCCCACTTGCAACTGGCCATTGCCATCAATGTATGTTGGGCCAGGAGTAAGTTGGAGAGGCATCTGTAAATGCCAGGTTGGAGGGTACCAGTAATCATACATGTTAAAACTGCACTATGGACATTTGTAGAATATTGTGGTCTAACAAGTTCCGGTTGGGGGTTGTCAGGTGGGTAGAGGAAGGTAAGTGAAGCATCTCAGTTTGTAATTTAGCAAAGGGGGGTATCTTGGACAAGGCTTGGAGGGGCCCGTCCAGTAACTAAATAAAAATAGGTAAAAGTGTATTCCAGCGTTTTATGTCATTGATCATTTCTTCCATTTGTATTTTAGACTCATTTACTGTTACTGAAGGCACACAGGGCTCAGTAGTTATAGTGTTATGTCAGTGATTATGGTACCATGTCATTGCTGAGAATTATCTGATTTAATAAACTCAGTTACTGTTATTAAGAATTCTCCTCATAATTTTGACTGTTAATAAAATTGAAGAATGATAAAATACTCTAAAATACACTCCTACCAAAAAGAGAGTCAGTTCAAGGTACAAAGAACCAGTGGGGGTAGGCAAAGGAATAGCTGTCTCCAGGACAGATTATCTGGTATCTAAGGTGGGTGAGTGGGTAGGTGGAGAAAATGGGGCAGGGATGTGGGTGAGTGGGGAGAAAATTGGGCTCTTCCTCCCAAGCTAACACCAGCTACACCAGTTTTAGCTTGGGAGGAAGAGTAGGGGGTTGGTAAAGGGAGATCAGATTCAGAGGGGGTGTGCAAACTAGGTGGAGTTGAGGCCTTAAAGGACAAACGAGTTCTGGTAACCATGAGGCTGCATTGTTCCTTGTGGCATAGTTTGATCCAATTAGGCTGATTTCCAACAATTTTCTTCCAACAATCAATATACAGAAACTAATCATAAAGCCCCATCATATTAGTTATTACATTGTGAACCTGCTGTATTAAATCTGGATCAAGGCTACCACAGGAGGGCCACCGGTTACCATAATGGGCCATTCTCTGCTACACAGAGTATTTTAATCTTTTGGGAGACAGTGTTACACCATAATCCCAAACAGCATATCCCTTAGCAAAGTTTAGTTTTTTGTTTTTAACATACAAGACAAAAGACCAGCAATTTGTGAATTTCAACGGAGAGTCTGATTCAAAGCAGTACAAATATACAAACACAATTACAATTGACACACAAATCTCCGTATCAATAACACCACGTGGCGCAGTTACCAGGCCAGAAGACACAAGTACACACACGTTTCACAACATTAATGACGTCTCACACATACAGAACAAAATCAAAACCCACTAAAAGCTATACAAATATCTATAATCATAGTTAATCAACATCTAAACCACCCAATCGCCTAATATTTCTACAACCCTGTATCACAAATGTGTCAGTGGTTATAGTGTCAGTGGGTATGGTAGGTCAGTGGTTATGGTAATGTCAGTTGTTATGGTAGGTCAGTGGTTATGGTATTTCCAGTTGTTATGGTACTGTCAGTGGCTATGGTACTGTCAGTGGCTATGGTAGTGTGAATAGTTATAATGTCAGTGTTTACAGTGTTGTGCGGAATTAAAAACTATCTACACTTTACAAGTCCGCTCTACAGCATATACATCAAAATTTAGCAAGACATACACATTATAAACCAACGCTTAGTTAGACAATATTTGCACCAGAATCTAGCTAAACAATATATATACATCAGAGTTTAACTAAACTGTATTTTTGGAGACTATGTTCTAAACTGAACAGAGCTTATACTGGAGTTAAGTTAAACAAATAGCTCCACACTTCGAGATCTAGTGAACTAAATTTACAACAGAATTCAACTAGTCTACTCACTCACTTGGTCTCCTGAACAAAAGGCCAGTGGCGCCGAGACGAAAGGAGGTCCACACAGTCGGTCGGTCCAGGGGTGTTGCCGTGGAGAAATGGGTAAAAATATTTACTGTCTCGGTTCTCTGCGCTGGTTTCCTTGACGATGATTGTCCTATCCAATTTGCACCAGATATGTTGCTGGGTAACACTGAAGAAGCCACGCACAGAGAGTCTGGACACAGGTCTTTTCAGGAAGTAAAGATCTTTATTTTCACCAACCGGGTCTCAGCTGAACTCCTGTTCAAAGGGTCTTAGCCCTGAGCACATGGAGTAGAGGCTTTTTATAAGCTATGCATCCCCCATCTGTACCCTTACACCAATCAGCAAACAGGATACATAGGATTACCTTTTATGGACAGGCAACATGGCTCTTTAGGAGAATGGAATGTGGTTTCAGATCTTGCACATGCTCAGTACATTGATGACAGTATCTTAGCTACATGTAACTAACTAACTGATACAACAGTTACTTGTATATGCCACATGGAGATTTTAGGCCTACAAAATTTTTGGCATAGCTGAAATCCCATCACAAAACCAGTTGTTAGATAGATATTCATATTTCATCTGGGAAGCATTTTGATATGGACTACACATCCAGAGATCTTCATCCACTGATTATCATGCATAACCTTATGACTATAAGGATGGAAGGTGTTTTAAAATGTATCTACAAGATGACTGGCAGCAATATTTACCTATACCTGTAATTTGCATTTAATAACCGTTCTTTTCAAAGACTAGGTATGGTATAAATTGTATGCTGCTAAAAAGTATAGTTCTGGTCCTCAATACAACCTAAAAAAATGTGGCTGCTCCATCTCCCTATAACTGGTGTGTTCTTCAAAGAAACATGGGTGCCTTATTAAAAGTACTTTTGTAGTTTAAAAAAAATAATCTGCTCAAATCCAGTATGTCTTCAATTATTTGATAAAAGTCTTTCATGTATTGAAAGAATGGTATCAAGTAAAAGACAACGAAGAAGAATATGATATACCTGGCCCCAGAATCAAGAGAAAACATTTAAATTATTTATTCACTGGAAGGGATATGGACCTGGGGGAAAATCTTTGTCTCTCTAGACAGTGTCCAAGCTACTGCTAGTGTAACTCATTTCATACAACTCCAGATCCAGGTGTCATCTTTGCTTAATGTTCAACATTCTTATAGGGCACAAGGAACCATAACACCTTTTGTGCTGTATGACCAATGCCAAGTATAGCTGAGCAAACATGTCTCCCAAATTGCATAATTTCTTCAGCATGCATCCTGGTGTAGGGCCACACATTTAAGATCGAGAATTAATGAACTATTGGGTTCTATGCTTTTTTCAACCCTCCTCTTACATATTTGTTATTTTGTGGTGAATGCTAAGGTTGGTTTATAATAATGGGCATAGTGTAACGAGTCTTCTGTCACTTGTAGCTGTTTCAGTGCTACATTGTGACTAAACTCGGATGCCAATAAAGTATCACGCAGCCTCATCCTGCCGCGCATGCGCGCCAAATATCTCCCGAAAGCTACTGGTCCATGAGAGTACCCGTAGCTTGAAGGAGATTGATATCGGTGTGCGCATGCGCGAAGGCAGTTTTAGAGCGCGAAGATTAAAGAAATGGAGTATATAAGAAGAAAGAACGGCGGCGAGAGAATCACAGCATCCACAACTCCTGAGGAAGTCCCGAAAAACGCGGGACGAAACGCGTTGAGCC